>CM072521.1:9874132-9914132 GCA_036898135.1 Oncomelania hupensis | reverse complement strand
CACTCCTGGGCGTCAGAGGTGGGCGAGAATGGATCTAGTTCATGTGGGCTGACACTCGCCCGTCACCAGCGACAAGATCTTTTAAAAAATCCTGGCGATGAAATGCGTGCGTGCATAGATTTGACCTCATTTTATACTTTCATCCGAAAATGTGTAAATGAGGAGCATACGGCTAATATGCATGTGTGGTAATAAGTGCATGCACAACAACAGTTAGCATTTGCCTTTGTATGCTCAGCTTGGAAAAGCCAGCTTCAGCGTGTATGCTTTTAATAGGTTGCCATGACTTCTTTGGTTACCATTTTGGATGCTACTTGTCACCCAAGCGGATGACATTGGGACAACTATCTCAGCGAAAGCACGGCAGCCGCAATGCAGCTCCAGCAAACACAAGGGGTAACAGGATGGAGCAACTCCAGCTAATTGTATTGTTACTATTTATTTAACCCTATCTATCATGACCTGGAACAATCATCAAACTGAATGACAGCAGCTGTAAGATTACCCGTGCTTGCATCCATGCAGTTCGGGCACGTCGGGAATCGATTAAATATTTCGTATCCCCCCCCCACCCCTCTCCGCGGGAATCGAACCCATGCTCTTCGGCATTGGAGCCTAACGCTCTACCCTTGTGCTAAAAGGCCAACCAGACAAGCAATTGAACTGTCTTGCATCCACACAGCTGGCTTCATCCCTGGTAGTGATTGAAAATCTCACATCAGAAATGTCATATTCTGCAATATCAAAGATTTTCATTTGGAAATCTCCAGTTTTTTTTTATTTCTTTCTGTTTATTATTTATCTTTGTAATTTTCTTTCTTTTAACGCGTTCTTTTTCCAAGTCCGGATCTTTCATTTCTTGTGACCAATCTTGTGCCAGCCTTTCTTATTAAACTTCCACAAACAGAAGCGTTTCATTTCATCGAGTGGTGGCTAGCTAGCAACTTACAAGGGGAAGGCGTTTCCTTAACGGTGCAGCTCGCCGTAGAAGGCGCTTCGGTGTGCAAAATGCTTGACAGTTTAAATACCTTTCGGTGGATATGAGTATCATAAATTACGCTCGCCGCAGCAGCTTTCATGGTCTCGGATAACAAACGCTCCGCTGAGAAATAGAGCCAAGGGAGGCAATGTTTTCTTCAACTTCCGGTGCGGTGGTCTCCCTTGCCCACTCATATCCGGAGGCCACTTGATTAATCGGACTTTTTCGATGGGGTGGGTGGAGTAAGGAGAATATGGGGAAGAGAGGATGATGATGGGATGGGGGTTGAGCTCATATTAAATCTCACTCACTACGTCACTTGCTGGACCCGGAATAGCTCAGTTGGAAGAGCGACGAGCCCGTTTTCCAGATATTGCGAGTTTGCTCCCCAGTGTCCTATCATATGCTATCCTATCCCGTAACTCGAAGGTCAATTGGGCACCCCAGACGATCATTTAACAAGCGTACTCCATCTTTCTCTGTCCTCAGCAACCCTCATGGCTTCGCTGTTGGTTGTTTCTTGTGGTCTTATGACAGGTTAATTATTAGACTAGGCTTTCCAGATTAAAATCTTTATCCTAATAACCCGTTTAATGTTCAACGTTTCATTAGTGGACCACAGGATGTGTAGCATGAGGTCGTTGAGGTTTCTCCTCCTTTGTTCCGGGTAGCATTGCGTTCAGGATGCCTGCTTTCCTTGAGAATTTCTATCTCCAATCGTTGGTACTATGATCAGGAAGTCAAAAGGGGTGGTTGGGGGATTAGATGAGAGGTGGTAACACTCACAGCGCGTCTCAGTGGAGGCTTTTCTTCGCCAGATTAACAAAATGATGGATAACTGTTTAATGTTCTCGTTCAACGAGTTCTGCAGTGTGCGCGTGTGTGTGCGTGTGTGTGTTTAGGTGTTTTGTTTGTTCGGTTGGGTGTGTGTGCGTTTAGGTGTGTGTGTTTATTCCAAATTTCTATCTCAAACTATAGAGATTCTAATTGAACCCTAAGCTAAGTAGTCTAGAACCGAAGTCAAAACGGGGAAGTGTTGGAGAGAGAGGGTGTGGAGGAGAGAGAGAGAGGAGAGGGTGAGACGAGAGCATGGGAGGGGTGGAGGGTGAGATGACAAAATGATGAGGAGAGATGATTGTGTCTTTGTTGTTCATGAGTTGGGGTGGTGGCGAGGGTGAGAGGTGTGTGTGTTTAGGTGTGTGGAGAAGTTGTGTTCGGTTGAGAGTGACAGGTAGTGCATTGATCGACACCCATAGAATATAGAGAAATTAGAAAGAGAAGAGAAGAGAGAGAGAGAGAAGAAAAGAAAGAGAGAAGAGACTAAGAGAGAGAGGGAGAGAGAGAGAGAGAGAGAGAGCAAGAAAGAGAGAGAGAGGCAAAGAGGAGGAGGAGAGAGAGAGGGGGGAGAGGAGAGAGAGAGAGATGAGTAGAGTCGCTTCTCTACATGGGGAGGAGGGGAGAGTGGGGAAGAAGTGAAAGTTGGAAACATGGTATATTCTTTTATAATAAGATTTTTATTATAATAATATAATAATAATATTATTAATAATAATAATAATTAATTATATTATTTTATTTTATTATTGGGGGTCGGATAGTGCAGTGGTTGCACTCGCTACTGTGTCGAAAGTGAAGCACCGTCCGGTTTGTGGACCGCTAGTTAAGCGACAAAACAACAACGCCCCCAGTTGACTCAACTGTGATTGAGTACCTACTCTCTTGAGGGTGGGGAAGGTAAAGCAGCGAGGGATAGAGTTGGGCATCACCCTCATTACGCTGGCCCAAGATAAGTGTGATCTCCAACATCACGCTCCCCTACGGCCACAAGGCTATGGGACTACCTTTACCTTTTTACCTTTTTTTAAATTATTATTATTATTATTATTATTATTATTATTATTATTATTATTATTATTATTATTATTATTATTATTATTATTATTATTATTATGTTATGTTAGAAGTATTACATTTGGTCATTGTGGTCTTTCATTTGGACTCCCCGCTCCCACCCACATTCCCCAAAATAAATAAATAAATATTATTATTATTATCATTACCACTACTATTATAATTATTGCTACACCACCTCCTCCTCCTCCTTTCTTCTTCTTCTTCTTCTTCTTCTTCTTCTGCTCCTAGGCCTATGTACTGACCTGCATATGCAATAAAAGCCAAACATATGGATTTACAACTAGGTCAAAGTTAGTACAGAATGAAATATTTACGATAATGGAGTGTATTGGTGCATGTTTCCAACAGAAAAAAAAAATATTTAGCCAGCTTTGCCAGTTTTTTCAGCTTGACAGTTCGAAAAGTTTGCCAGAGGGTTGGTTCGTAAATGTAGGTTTGCTAATTTGATCAGATTGCGCTTAAGTATTTTATGTCGCACTCGATCATCTAATATCTTAATCTGCACGAGACATGATTCCCAATATTGAATGTTTGCATATAAGTAATTGTCAGTTTATGCTACGGCCAGTAGTTTTCACACACATATTTTATGTCGAGTTCCTTACACATATAACCCAGCATACTATTTATTACAAGACTCTTAAAAGCTTGCGGATAAATATGTCCGCATTTAAAGAATCTAAGATGGACGTTCAGCCATGTTTACTCTATTGTAGGTTGGAAATGACTTGTCTGTTCACTAATTCCCAGTATTTAACGGCTAGTTTGCGCAAAGCAAGTTATGGTATGTCACTCTCCTTACAAAGCCTACATGTGAACAAGATAGGCATAGGTTTCCTTGCACAACTCGTAGTAGCGTCCCTTATCAGTGGAAACAAAGAAGGTAATAATGCCTTCATTCACAGGGAGGAGGAGAGGGGGGGGGAGAAATAATCGAAACGTGAAAAACGCTTTTCATATTTCACCTCGTGGCGGTATCTGCACAAAGACTTATAATAATGAAAGGATATACATCCTCTCGCAAGACAGTATGTCTGTTGAGCAATTCCGTGCATTAGATCAGTTTACAATAAACAGGTTAAGTAGGCCTACGCACATCGGACCAAGCTAGCCATGCTACAGGATGCGTCGGTTCCACGCATTTTTGGCTAGTTTGTGATAAACTTTACATATCATTTCTTGATATATGAATCTGAACCAGCCCGTCATGAAATAATATATGATTAACTTATACTGACACTAATAATAATAATAATAATAATAATAATAATAATAATAATAATAATAATAATAATAATAAAATTAATAATAATAATAATAATAATAATAATAATAATAATAATAATAATAATAATAATAATAATAATAATAAATTTTATATAGCGCGTTTTCCTAACGATAGGACAGTTCACAGCGCAGACGATGAAGACGATTCATTGCAATAAAAAGCCAACGGAGTAGTTGCGAATCCGTAGCAATACAAAGCACATTAATCTTCGTCGTCGACATCATCATTATCATCATCGTCGTTGTCGCCGTCATAGTCATCATCATCATCATAGTCGTCGTCACTATCATCATCATCATCATCATCATCATCATCATCATCATCATCATCATCATCATCATCATCATCATCGTCGTCGTCGTTGTGTTCGGCCCACAACCTACTGTGTCACAACACATGTTAAATTTCAACACAGGATTCAGTGGCCAGTGCCTTGAGCAGACGTTGGAGCTCAATTCGTAAGCGCGCTATACATGAGCAAGCCAGTTTTGGGTAACCGACCATGCCATGATAAAATATTCATGCGCTAGGCAATGAAATGATAGGGTTGGCACGTGCTGTCTACTGCGACTGGTCAGTGCAGAGTCCATCTCAAAGCAGTGTAGGGGTCAGCGCACCCCAGGAACAAGAGTCACAAATCACCCTGCACAAGGGATTTTAGGGTTAAGAGCCGGGATCCTCCATGGACTCAAAGATGTAGAACTCTTGTCTCTCACAAATACAGCAACCGTTGAAGTCGTTTTCAGAGTTGAAAACAACTAGCTGGTCAGGATGGATTTAACATTCCACGTTATTTGATATCATTTTAAGACACTAGCAAAAAAGAAGGAACAGAAGAAGAAGACGAAGACGAAGACGAAGAAGAAGAAGAAGAAGAAGAAGAAGAAGAAGAAGAAGAAGAAGAAGAAGAAGAAGAAGAAGAAGAAGAAGAAGAAGAAGTTGTTGTTGTTGTTGCATCAATTTTTATTCATCAGATTAACCACCCGATACACATTGGTCGAACGCTACCAGAAGCATGCGTTATTAGTCGCCTCAACAGGCGATAAAGCATGCTCCCATGCTTCAGAGCACTGCTTTGTATACGCTTCAAGCTCTATAGTCACGGAAAAAGCGCGATTTCACTGCAGTGAACTCATGAAAATAGAAAAATGTAAGTTTCGTCTCCTCTAGGGGACGAATTAGTCAAACTGTATTAGTTTCTAGGTCAACTGTCTTTTACGAACCGTTTGAAAATGTTTTTGAACCGTTTGTTGACGCCGGATAGTGTCCTCAATGGGTTTCATGCAATTTAAGAATCCCACAAGGCAATTGGGTTTTTGAGACGGAAAGAGCGGAATGTTTTAGAGCAACATTCTGTATATATTTACAGTGAAATTGCGCTTTTTCCGTCACTATAGCACTTGAAGCGTGTAGGAAGCAGTGCTATGAAGCATGAGAGCATGCTTTATCGTCTGTTGAGGCGACTAGTAAAACATGCTTCTGGCAGCCTTCGACCAATGTGTACCGGGTGAAGAAGAAGAAGAAGAAGAAGAAGAAGAAGAAGAACAACAACAACAACAACAACAACAACAACAACAACAACAACAACAAAAAACAAGCAGAACAAGAAAAAAAACATTTACACTCCATCCCATTATCTCTCTTTCTCTCTAACACACTCACTCACTATCTATCAAACTATCAAAACGTGGTTGTGTGTTTGCGCGCGAATGTGTGTATCGCGTGTGTGTGTGTTTGTTTGTGTGCATCTGTGTGTTTGCGTGATAGATGTGCGAATAGGTAGCACGTTATCAATTAATTAATACCGCTCGTATAGTGAGTGTATACTATCACAATAACACAACATCTCTGTACTGGTCTGTTCCGATCTCCGAGAAAAACCTCGGTGACCTGATTAAGACAAGACAAGACACCACGAGACAAGACGAGATTACGTTTGTTACTTAAGTTAATGACCTGTCTGTCACAAAGAGAGGGGTTGGGGGATGGGGGTAAGCTCTTAATCTCTCGCGCTGTATTACCTCCTTTGATAGGTTAATGGTGCGATGACATTCAAGAGATTAATGCTAGGCCAACTACATAAATGAGAGACAGACAGGGAATAGACGAGATGGAGGGTAGACTATACTAGTTAAGAAATTCAAATTCAAAGGCCAGTCAGGATAAGTGCAATTCTTAACTATTTACTTTTATTAATTTGAAGTGGGGAGTCTGGGTCAAATACTTCTAACGTGAGTCATTGGCAAAGCTCAGTAAGGAGTAGTTCGGTGATATTCTGGGTATTCAGTATCGGGGGTACTAGAGCTACTGTAGACTGATTTCATCATAGGGCGAGAGTGTATCTGTATGGTTTCAGGGTCTCTCTGATAATCTGGCGAGTGGGGATTCTCGTAGGCTAATCACTTAGCTCGGTACTGCAGAGCGGCGATTGGTCCAGGATACTCTGGGTGGCTTGTTTACCACGGTCGGTGGCGCGGGGGCGATGATGCAGGTCAGTGGGTCACGCGGTGACGCATCGATCACGAGTGATTGTCTTGTGACAGGTACAGGGCTAGAATTCGGCTTTCGTAGCTAGCCGTCTAGGAAAATGGCGAAGTCCCGAGTCACACTTCTCATTGACCTCCTGGGATGTCAGGGGCCTGCAGCGGGTCAGCGACTGGGAGATGATACAAGGCCGGGGTGATTCGCCCGGTACAGGAACCCGTCTGTAATGTAATACAGACTCTGTATCAGCGGGGGATCGGGATAGTGTGGATTCAGGGCCTGTGGTACAATCGCCCTTCTCAGAATTCAAATTGGTTGACCGGTCAAGGTTTGAGCCGGCGCATATACCAACAGTCAAACAATGCAACTAGATTTACTGGGCCAAAGTGGAGTTTATTGGCAGCCGCTAGTATAAGATACCTTCGGCGCATTAGGATGGGGTCGGCAACAGGGACAAATATTTATACATTGGGAGCATGGTGGAAAGCAAATGGACTGGGCTGTACTGGGGACTTTAATCTATGTGGAGGGGGCAGCATGGCATGGGGTATTTACACATGGGGCTAACGGAGCATACAAGCATAAATCCAAACATGTCATGGGTCATATACAAGGTAGAAAATATGTGCAAGGGATAAATACAAGTCACAGCAACGCATCAAGGCAAAACTATAAACATGAACATACATATCGACAGGACGCATGAACATGATGGGCGAACGACGGGTGATGGGTCTGCTATATGACAAAGAGTAAGTTCCCTCTCTTACCTTGACTTAAGACGGGTGGAAGCACACGGGTACTGTCGAAGCTCAGAGGTCACTCGGTGATGGAGACGTGTCTTCGGACAGGTTGTGACTTCAAGGCTGGAAGGCTTGGGACTGACACTAAGTCAGGTTCTGTGGCAGGCTTTAACTTGATGCCCGAGGGGCGGGGCTTAAGCGAATTGGCGAGCGAGCCTGCTAGAGATGGCTGGTTAAGTGGAAATCGTCGTTGGCTGAGTGTGTGGGATGACTGTGGCTAGCCTACGTCAGAGGGTGATTGCACGCCTCGTCACAGAGGCCCCCCCAAGGAAAAAGGCGAGGTCGTAGGCCTCGACTGAGACGCGGCCAATCAGCTCTGAGGTCGGCTGCCGGGTGAGACGATGGTTTGCGATGATCCGGGTGATGCGGGGCGAAGCAGGGTTCCGGGTAGTCGATGGCGGATGCCCAAGGCTGGGGTCCGCGGAGCTGCCGGGTTTCGGCTACGGTTAGTGGGCGGCGGCGGGTATGAAGGCTGGGGCGTCGGCCCTCAGTGGCGACTCGCTGGAGTCGGTTGCGGGGTGACGGCTGAGGAAGTCTGCGCCGTGGTTGTCTTTTCCTGGGATGTGCTCCAGCTGGAAAGAGTATGCTTGGAGCAGCAGAGCCCACCTCATCAGCCGGGCGTTGAGCGATTTTGAGGTCGCCAAGAAGGAAAGCGGCTGATGATCCACTTGGACGGTAAAGTGCGAGCCGTAGAGATACAGTTGGAACTTCTGGACTGCCCAGACGAGGGCGAGACACTCCTTCTCCGACGTGGCGTAATTCTGTTCGGCCGGCTTAAGTTTCCGGCTGGCGTACGCGACGGGGAAGAGCGTCGGGGCGTCCGCGGAGTCCCGTTGGAGTAGAACGGCTCCGAGGCCTACGTCGCTGGCGTCTGTGCGCAGGACGAAGGGCTGTCCGTGGTTGGGGAGTCGCAGGACTGGCTGGGACGTCAGCTTGTCCTTGAGCTCCTGGAAGGCAGCTTCACATTGCGGGGTCCAGAGGACTCGGTCCGGTGCGGTTTTCCGGGTTAGGCTGGATAGTGGCGCGGCGATCCCGTTGTATCCGGGTACAAACTTTTGATAGAAGCCACTCAGTCCCAGGAAGGACTGGACATCTTTCTTGGTCTTGGGGCGTGGCGCGTCTCGAAGGCGCTGGACGGTCTTTTCCAGAGGCCGGAGCTGTCCACGGCTGATGGTGTGGCCAAGGAATTCCAGCTCTTGATAACCGAACTGGCATTTGGTCGGCCGGGCAGTGAGGCCAGCTTCTTTGAGGCGGCGTAAGAGTTGGCGCACCACTCGCAGGTGCTCCTCCCATGTCTCCGTGGCGACGAGTATGTCGTCCATGAAAGAGTGTACGAACGGACAGTGGAGGGGGTCCAACAGCTTCCGCATCATCGTGCTGAAAATACTTGGGGCATTGTGTAGACCAAACGGCAGAACGTTAAACTCATAGTGGCCGTCCATCGTGCTGAAGGCCAGGTACTGGCGGGACGAAGGGTGCACGGGAATCTGGTAAAAGCCTTTGCTCAGATCCACTCGGGAGAAGTATCGGGCGGATTGTAGCTTTGCAAACAAGTCTGTGGGGTCGGATAGGGGTCCGGGCACGAACTGGGTTACGAGATTCAACTGCCGGAAGTCGATACAGAGGCGATGTTCTCCGCTGGGCTTCCGTGATAGCACTATTCCTGCGCTGTAGGGGGAACGGGAGGGAGCGATGACTCCGGCTTGTAGCAGAGCCTCTACTTCCGTTCTTACTACTTGCTGCTGGGAAAGTGGGACGGGGTACGGCTTCTGTCGGACGGGAGTGGGGTCCGTCAGGGTTAGTCGAACTTCTTCTAGGTCCGTCCTCCCAGGAATGTCGGTGAGGACTTCCCTGTATTCTGCTACGATGGCGCGTAGTTGGCGCTGCTGGCCGGCGGGGAGTGAGGGGTCCAGAGAGACGTCCCGGAAGGATTCCTTCCCTTTTAGCGGAAATTCGGCGACGCCGGTCTCTGTGCCATCCACTTCGACGGCCAGCGCGACCGTGAGGAGCGAGTGGGAGTCTGGGGCGGGTGCAGGTTGCTCCAGGTACCGCTTGAGCAGATTGATGTGGTGGGTCCTGGGCTTTCCGCCTACCTCGATGCGATAAGTGGTACGGGAGAGCTTCTCTAGCACCGGGTAGGGTCCCTGCCAAGCTATGTCTAGCTTGTTCGTGCCGCTGGGGAGAAGCAGTAGGACTTGGTCTCCTACCTGTAGTTCTCGGTCCCGGGCGCGGCGATTATGATAGCGGGCTTGCCTTTCTCTCGCCTTCTTCAGGTTGGCGGAGGCGGCTTTCCATGTGGCCTTGAGGGTTTCTTGGAGCTTCGTGACGTACTTCGTGGCGTCGACCGGTGCCTCGTCCAGTTTGGCGTCGGTCCAGCTACGTCGCAAGGCGGCTAGAGGTCCGGAAAGGGGTCTTCCAAAAAGCAGCGTGGAAGGCGTGTATCCGGTGGAGGTGTGCGGGGTCTCTCGATACGCGAAGAGCGCTGACGCGACGTATGTGTCCCACGCTTCCGGCTGTTCGTCGGCGATCTTGCGGATAATCGAGATGAGAGTCCCGTTTAGGCGCTCGACCTGCCCGTTGCTAGCGGGGTGGTAGGGTGGAGTCCGGATATGGCGAATGCGGAGTAGTTGGAAAACTTCCTGCATGAGTTTTCCGGTGAATTGGGACCCGTTGTCGGTCAAGATGTTGTCCGGGAATCCGACTCGTGTGAATATGGTGACGAGCGCGTCGGCGACTCGGGCGGCGTCGATCTTCGGTAGAGGAACGGCCTCACACCACATCGAGCAAGCGTCGACAAGGGTTAGTAGGTACTGGTTCCGCTTCTTAGTCCGCGGGAGGGGTCCTACTATGTCGACAGCCACTCGCTGGAAGGGCGTTCCGACGACGACGGTGGGGCTGATAGTGACCGGTACGGTGTGATGGCGGGGCGAGTATCGTTGGCACTGGGGACAGGACTTGACGTAGCGCTTCACGTCTTCTGTCATCCCGGGCCAGTGGTATTGTGCGCTGATGCGTAGAGTGGTTGCTCCTATGCCCATATGTCCACTTAGGGGCATGCTATGGCCAAGTTCCAGGACTTGGGGGCGAAGTGTCGCAGGTACGACGAGTTGAGAATGGTCGTCCTTCTGGCGGAAGAGGAGTCCGTCTTCGACGAAAAAGTCCCCGGACTTGGGGGGAGTGCGTGCGGCGGGAAGCTTTCCGTAGCACTTGCGGAGGGTGACGTCGCTTTCTTGGGCCTTCCGGATCTGCTCCGGCATCTGGTTGGGTATCGGGGGTGGCGTCGCGGCTGTTTTCGCCTGGGCGCGCGTCTGGACGGCGGCCATCGACTCCACAGGCTGGGGCGGCATACCCAAGAACACGTAGCGGCATCCTAGGATCAAGTCGTACAGGGGCTGGTCCATCACGGCAGCTTGAATGGTCCCCGTGACGTATCGGCTGGTGACTTGGATCCGGGCTATAGGGAGCGTGGTGCTGGGTTGGGACGCGTCGGCCAACTTCAGGGTGATAGTTTCGCCGGTCAGGTCCTGTTCCCTGATGAGCGAGCGGCGGACGACGGCGTCGAAGGTGAGTCCAGTGTCGTATAGACAGTGGGCTGGGCGATTGTTGACAGTCACTTGCTCGGTGACGGCCGGTCGATCGGCGGGAGTGACGACGGGGGTTACCGGTTTCCCGTCGGGGGTAACTTGGCGTAGGGCCAGTACGGTACCTTGTCTGCGACGCTGGTCGCTGATGCGGCGAAAACATTTCTCCCGGGTGTGTCCTCGGCGCTGGCAGTAGCCGCAGTAGAGCTCTGTGCTCCGCTTCCCTGGCTCTGCTCCGGGGTTTGGGCGTCCTATGGGCGGTTGCGGACGGTGGTTCGCTGGCGGGACTGGCCGGCGAGGCTGGTGGCGGGTACCTGGCGACGAGGGTGCGGGGGGATCTCGGCGAGGCTGTCTGTCGTCGGGATGGGCGGTGAGGTAGCGGTCCGCGACGATGATAAGGTCTTCAAGTCGGGCGGCCCCCTGTTCGGCGGCGAAAGTCCGAAGTTCCGCTGGCATAGTCCCTCGGAGTTGCTCGGCTAGCATCAACTCCAGCAGTCCGTCGTACGTCTTTGGTTCGTCAGTTTGCTCTATCCATTTGTCCCGTAGCGTAGCTAGACGGTCGGCAAACTGCGTAAACTTCTCCCCTTTCTCTCTCCGGGAGTTCCGGAAATTCTTGCGGTAGTGCTCACCTGAGAGCTCAAAACCATGCAGTAGAGCTTTCTTGAGGGCGGGGTAGTCTCCCTCCTCGGAAGTCGGCGTCTTGGCCAGGATTTCATAGGCCTTCCCCTTAAGGCCATGACTGAGCTTGCGATACCAGTACTGGGGGTCAAGACTGTTTTCTCCCGCGACTCGTTCGAATCGGGCGAGATAGACTTCAATCGATTCGTCTCGTTCGACGAATGGGTCCAGGGGAAAGTTCATCCCCGGAATCGGCGGGGGGAGTGCGGGTATTCCGGTGCTGGCGGCGAAGCTGGGGGCGATGAGCGAGTAGTCTTCGCTCGCGGGCGATGCGATACCTAAATCGCGGCGGTCGCGCTCAAGCTGGAGGAGTGCTTGGCGCCGTTCGAGCTCCTTGTCCTTCCTCTTCTCTTCAAGTGCAGCGATCCTCTCGTCCTCCTCCTTCCTCCTTGCGGCGGCCCTCTCCTCCTCTGCAATCCTCTCCTTCGCCTCCTCTCTTCTCCGCTCGGCGGCTCTCTCCTCCTCTGCGATCCTCTCCTTCGCCTCCTCTCTTCTCCGCTCGGCGGCTCTTTCCTCCGCGGCGATGCGCTCTTTCTCTTCCTCCTTCTTCCGGGCGGCGGCCCGTTCTTCCGCGGCGAGGCGCTCTTTCTCCTCCTCTTTCTTCAGTGCCGCTGCTCTTTCTTCCTCCTGCCTCTTCGCATCTCGCTCCTTAGCCCTCTCCTCCCTCTTCAACTTTTCCTCGGCCACGTCCGCATCTACGCTAGCCAGGACGTAGTCCTTGAGTTCGGTGCCGGCGAGCCCTAAGCTCTCGCCAATACTCTTGTACTTAAGCGCAAGCTCTCCCCGGTCGGCCATGGTAAGGGAGGTAACTTACCCTGCAAAAGTCCTAACCGGAATGAGGGGCGCACACAAGGGGGTACACTGACGGAAAACAAAGGGGTGGGCTGGATGAGCTACGATGAAACTGCAAAGGGGCGAACACAACACAACCACAAAGACAAAATGCAATCAATCAAAAATACAAAAATGAATGCAAGAAAAAGCCTTTTGAGATACCACCACTCGGGAAAGCCAGTAAGGGACCTATGGGGCTATGCTATACACTACTAGGCTTAGAGGGCTGGGTCCTATCTATACTGGGCTGGGGTGGAGGTTACGCTAAGTCCTTAGTCTAGTCAAGTTGGGATGGGAAACCTAAGTCTTTTGTCTCGTTGGGTTGGAAGGGGAAACCTAAGTCTTTTAGTCTCGTCGGGGTCGCCAAAGTTAATGTCACAAAGAGAGGGGTTGGGGGATGGGGGTAAGCTCTTAATCTCTCGCGCTGTATTACCTCCTTTGATAGGTTAATGGTGCGATGACATTCAAGAGATTAATGCTAGGCCAACTACATAAATGAGAGACAGACAGGGAATAGACGAGATGGAGGGTAGACTATACTAGTTAATAAATTCAAATTCAAAGGCCAGTCAGGATAAGTGCAATTCTTAACTATTTACTTTTATTAATTTGAAGTGGGGAGTCTGGGTCAAATACTTCTAACGTGAGTCATTGGCAAAGCGTCCTTCAGTAAGGAGTAGTTCGGTGATATTCTGGGTATTCAGTATCGGGGGTACTAGAGCTACTGTAGACTGATTTCATCATAGGGCGAGAGTGTATCTGTATGGTTTCAGGGTCTCTCTGATAATCTGGCGAGTGGGGATTCTCGTAGGCTAATCACTTAGCTCGGTACTGCAGAGCGGCGATTGGTCCAGGATACTCTGGGTGGCTTGTTTACCACGGTCGGTGGCGCGGGGGCGATGATGCAGGTCAGTGGGTCACGCGGTGACGCATCGATCACGAGTGATTGTCTTGTGACAGGTACAGGGCTAGAATTCGGCTTTCGTAGCTAGCCGTCTAGGAAAATGGCGAAGTCCCGAGTCACGCTTCTCATTGACCTCCTGGGATGTCAGGGGCCTGCAGCGGGTCAGCGACTGGGAGATGATACAAGGCCGGGGTGATTCGCCCGGTACAGGAACCCGTCTGTAATGTAATACAGACTCTGTATCAGCGGGGGATCGGGATAGTGTGGATTCAGGGCCTGTGGTACAATCGCCCTTCTCAGAATTCAAATTGGTTGACCGGTCAAGGTTTGAGCCGGCGCATATACCAACAGTCAAACAATGCAACTAGATTTACTGGGCCAAAGTGGAGTTTATTGGCAGCCGCTAGTATAAGATACCTTCGGCGCATTAGGATGGGGTCGGCAACAGGGACAAATATTTATACATTGGGAGCATGGTGGAAAGCAAATGGACTGGGCTGTACTGGGGACTTTAATCTATGTGGAGGGGGCAGCATGGCATGGGGTATTTACACATGGGGCTAACGGAGCATACAAGCATAAATCCAAACATGTCATGGGTCATATACAAGGTAGAAAATATGTGCAAGGGATAAATACAAGTCACAGCAACGCATCAAGGCAAAACTATAAACATGAACATACATATCGACAGGACGCATGAACATGATGGGCGAACGACGGGTGATGGGTCTGCTATATGACAAAGAGTAAGTTCCCTCTCTTACCTTGACTTAAGACGGGTGGAAGCACACGGGTACTGTCGAAGCTCAGAGGTCACTCGGTGATGGAGACGTGTCTTCGGACAGGTTGTGACTTCAAGGCTGGAAGGCTTGGGACTGACACTAAGTCAGGTTCTGTGGCAGGCTTTAACTTGATGCCCGAGGGGCGGGGCTTAAGCGAATTGGCGAGCGAGCCTGCTAGAGATGGCTGGTTAAGTGGAAATCGTCGTTGGCTGAGTGTGTGGGATGACTGTGGCTAGCCTACGTCAGAGGGTGATTGCACGCCTCGTCACACTGTCTTAACTTGAAGATTCGTGGAAGGTTCGGGATGGTTCAAAAACGTTTTTTCGAGGATCTCAGATTTGGAATCTAGGTTCCTAAACTTTTTTTTTTGTTCAAAAGGTTCAGCAACCTAGGTTCAGGATCTGAGAACCTGGAAAACAATAATGTGAACCTCCCCGAACTTTCCACCAACCTTGTAATGAATGCAGGTCATAAAGGAACCCGCTTGGATCACCTCCCTTTGACAGATGCTTTTAACATTCACAGTTAGAGTTTCCCTACGGAAAAATAACTTACAAACAAAAGAATTACTCTTTCGAAAGTTTAGTTATTTTTTAAATCTATAAATTCTGCAGTTTTTTTGTGGCTAATAATAGCACCCGCTATGCGCTAACAACCGTTCTTGCGCTAAAAATAACATCTACCAAAGCCGGTAAAAGGCAGAACCCTTAACAAAGTTGGTCCGTAATGTTTTTCGTGTTAGGTTGATACAACAGCCCCTGCCTTACCCTACAACCAAAGACGCACTCTTGAAGCCGGCTGGTTCATTCACAAAATGGGGTCAAAGATCACACGGCTATGGTATCGGTGTACTGTTAAACAGGGGAAACCACTCCCTGTCACAACAGAAATGTAAAATTCTAACTTCAGCGGTTGGAAAGTTTACTTTATCATTGTTTGAGGTAATAACAATGCCAATTTTAGGTAAACCCGTTTTGGCCAAAAGTAAACAACGCCTTTCAATGGGTATTATATCAGTATTATTGTGTGATCGAAGGGGATGGAATCCCCACTGTTCTGCATGGGAAAAGTTGGCATTAGAGGCTAGAGCTCCGGTATCCCTGGGTTATATTGTATTGCCCTTTGTAATGTCAGCGTGGTAATGTTAGCCCTATTTGTTATTGTGAATAAACTGCGATGTGTTTAGAGTGTGTTCCTGGTGTGTTCCTGGTGTGTTTTCCCTGACACTATCTTAACAGTATCTGTGTCCTGATGTCTGTCGTATTTTACGCTCCCATATTTCATCGGGCCTCCGAAAGGTCGCTGGTTCGAATCCCGGATTGGTCAACGTGTGATCATATTATTTTCCCCTTTACCAACAACTGGCCCGCTGGTGTCAGTATAAATCGGTCCAGTAGTAACCTATATGCGAAAGTGTCGTGTGACTATAATCTACATACAAACACATCGGGCCTCCATTTTTACCCCCTCCCCACTCTCATCTCCCACACTCACACCCCCACCACCTACCCTTTACCCACACACATGGAATGCGCCAGGCAAACTCTAAACATTAATTTTTAATTTCTCTCATCCGTCTGTTACATTCAATCCGTCTTTTGTATAACATCACGAATTTGCTGGGATTTGACCAGACAGGTTTACAAAATAATCAATACAAGAATGGATGGTTATGCTTTTTCCTTAGGGAGAGAGAGAGAAAGGGAGAGAGGGGTGAGGGGTGGGGATGAGAAACAAGGGGGGTAGAACGAGATAGATTAAGATAGAGAGATAGAGGGCGAGGATAGAAGGAGAAACGCGAGGGAGAGAGAGAGAGAGAGAGAGAGAGAGAGAGAGAGAGAGAGAGAGAGAGAGAGAGAGAGAAAGAGAGAAAGAGAAAGAGAGAGAGGGCGAGAGATAGAAGGAGAAAGGTGAAGGAGAGAGACAGAGACAGAGAGAGAAAGAGAGAGAGCTGCCGTGATTTGACAAAACCGAGTAAGTCCACCTAAGGTCGAAAATGAGTTTTTTGCGCCATCAAACTTGCAAGAGAATGACGCATCTTACCTGTAAAAATCAAATCCGAACTATGTTTAGATTTGGAGATATCATAGAGTAAGTCCTTGTTAAAAAATTTTTAAGTGGGGGAATAAACTGATAAAACCAAGCAAGTCCCCTGCGATTTTGTTTCAGCGATCCTCTGGCTGATGCTCGAGTTGGCATGATGACGTCATTTTCTACAATAACCTGACAAAGAAAAGTAAGTCCTCCCGACCAATGAGAAAGCGCCTTAAGATAAAGTGGACCAGTGAGAATCCATGTTATTGCTGCTGTGCAATATTATTTTCCTGTGAAAATGATGACGAAATTTCGGTCAGCAAAGGACGCGTTCGGCTTTTTGAAAAAGAGTTTTCTTCATGTACTTTCCTGCCCACCATGAAGGATCCTGTAGATCTTCCGCCTACGCGGCAACTTTCACGAGGTGTGGAAATAAACAAACAAACTATCCTATCCTATCCTATCCTGTCCCGTAACCCTAAGGTCGTAGGGGCACCACAGATGATCGTTTAACCAGCATACTCCATCTTTCTCTGTCCTCAGCAGCCCTGATGGCTTCGCTCAGTGTCAAACCAGTCCATTCTCGAATGTTGTCCTCCCACCTCTTTTTCGGTCTCCCTCTTCTTCTACCTCCTTGCACTGTGCCTTGCAGAATAGTCTTTGCAAGGCCTGATGATCTGGTGACGTGGCCATACCATCGGAGTTTCCGTTTCTTCACCACTGTGAGCAGGTCATCGTGTTGTCAAATGGCTTGTGTGATGGTCTGTCGGACTTCGTCGTTGGTGATGTGTTGGGTATAGGAAATGCCCAGAAGTCTTCTGTAGCACCTTATCTCCATGCTTTGTATTCTTCGTTGTAGATCTGCTGTGAGGGTCCATGCTTCGCAAGCATATAGGAAGATGGAGATGACAAGGGAGCGCAGCAGTCTTACTTTGGAATGTAGAATGATGGTTCTGTCTTTCCAAATGCTTCAACCTTGTCAGGGCAGCAGTTGTTTGTGCGATCCTGGAGAGGACTTCCTGTCGGGACCCCTTGTCTGATACAATGGCTCCTAAATATTTGAAGCTATGCACTGTGTTGAGGGATTGGCCTTGGACTTTGATGTCCGTGTTGATGCCATTGGTGTTGTTGGTCATCATTTCGGTCTTCTCTGCACTTATTTCAATTCCACAAGCTTTGGAGGTGGTGTCAAGCCTCTGTACCAGCTGTTCAAGTTCTTGTTCCTCTCTAGCCAATCCATCAATGTCATCCGCAAAACGAAGATTGGAGATTGCTCTACCCCCTATGCTGACTGTGCCTTCGTGATCTACAAGAGCATCTGACATGATGCGCCCTAGGAAGATGATGAAGGGTGTTGGGGAGAGTAGGCATCCTTGACGCACACCGATTGTTGTTCTGAACCAGTTCCCGATGGCGCTGTTGTGGAGGACTGCACTGGTAGCCTTGTCATACAGGTTTTTGATGACTTCAATAATTTTAGGTCTGATGTTGTACGCTTTCATTGTTGCCCATAGAGCTGCATGCCAGACTCGGTCAAACGTGTTCTTGAAGTCTATGAACACATGATATAGATGTTGTTGGTGCTGTAGGTATTTCTCACAGATTATTCTGAGGTTGAAAATCTGTTCAGTGGTACTTCGCCCTGCCCTGAATTCTGCTTGTTCTTCAGCTATGATTTGTTCAGCTTGGGGTTTCAACCTGTTGAGTAATATTTTCAGGAGGACCTTGCTGGGATGGATGATGAGGCTGACGGTGCGGTAATTTTCACACTCCTGAAGGTTACCTTTTTTGGGAAGAGTGATGACAAGCGACTGGGCACATGGTATAGGCCACTCTCCACTCTGCCAGATCTTGTTACAGATAATGGTGAGGGCATCAATCATCGCTTCTCCTCCTGCTTGTAGCAGTTCCGCGGGTATGTTGTCCACTCCCGCTGACTTCCCTTTCTTTAGCGATTGCACTGCTGCCTCAACTTCTTCCCGGAGAATTGGGAGGATTTCTTCTTCTCTGTTCTCGGGACATGCTAGAACTGATGGGTCTCCATTTGGTGTATGGTTGTAAAGGTCAGAGCAGTACTCTGTCCATCTGTCCAAGACTTCTTGTTCTTCTGTAAGGCATATGCCAGACTTGCTTTTGATCGTGGAGACTTTGGGCTGTTTGAAACTTGTCAGCCGCTTTACAGTCTTGTAGGCCTTCTTGCTGTTGTTCTTGTTCAGACTGTTCTCTATTTCCTGGCATTGATCTTCTATCCAGTTATTCCTTTGCTGTGCGCATGCCTTTTCGGATGTCATTGTTGATTTTTCGGTAGAAATCAGCTCCCTGTGAGTTGTTCTTTTTCTTTCTTTTTTTAATCTCTCTTCGTTTATCACACAGATCCAAAAGTTCAGGTGTGATCCACGGCTTCTTCTTTGGTCGGTGCTTGCCAAGGATCTCAGTGGCGCCATCTGTCACAGCTGAGTTGAAGGTGGTGGTCATGGTGTTAACATCTACTTCACCAGCCCCCAAAATGAGCAGTGGTGCAAATTTCCCTTCAATTGTGGCCTGAAATAGTTCTGCCACCTCCGGGTCTTGCAGTTTGTCCAGGTCGAACTTCAGTCTAGTGCAGTATTTACTCTCTTCACGTGGAGCCGGAAAGACATCATCAAGAGATCGTGGTCACTTCCGATGTCTGCTCCTGGAAAAGTGCGTGTCCTGCCAATGTTGATGCTTGATCTGAAGCGTTTCTTGACCATGATGTAGTCTATTTGGTTGTGATGCTCCCCCCTGGGAGTGTGCCATGTCCATCGTCTGGAGTTTTTGTGGAGACCAAGCGTGTTTGCCAGTGCCAGATTGTTGTATCTGGCAAACTCCAAGAATCTCAGACCCCTGTCATTTGTCTCGTTGTTGCAGTGGGGTCCACATGTGTCTCCCCAGTTGTGGTGCGCATCTTGGCCAACCTTGGCATTCCAGTCGCCTTGCACTATGACTATGTCCTTCTTCGGCACTTGGTCAAGGACCGCCTGTAGATTTTCATAAAAATCCTCCACTTCGCTGTCGTCATAGTCTGATATTGGGGCATAGGTCTGGATGATGGTGATGTTGAAAGGGGCTGCTCTCAGGCGGATGGTAATGAGTCTACTGGGCGGCAACCCATGACAGTGGCTAGAATGTTCTTGTGGACCAAGAATCCAACGCCGTGTTCGTGCCTGTCATCTCTACCGCTGAAATAGAGCTTGTGGCCTTTGTCTGTCGTTGTTTCACCTAGGCCTTTCCAGCGCAGTTCGCTAATGCCTAGAACGTTCCATCGATAGCGGTCCAACTCGTGGGCCAGTTCTTCTAATTTTCCTTCCGCAGTTAGGGTCCTGACATTCCAGGTTCCTATGACGATGTTGTTTCTCGTGCGGATCTTGCTAAATTGTCCATCAGTAGCATACTTAACACCTCCGTCCTGGTGGCCAACGGAAGGCGCGGTCCTTGAGCCGTGCGACGACCTATCCGGTATGGAATTAGTGGATAGTGTCATCATGCATGTAGTGTGTCTTGGGCAAAAAAGGACCTGGCGGTGCCCAATCCTCTCCAGGCTGTTGGGCACAGCCGAAATCCACGAATACAGTGTGGTTCGCCTTGGCCCCGAGCACGTGGTCGTTGAACCTGTAGCAACGTGAGGTTTCTCGCCCTGGCCGGTGACTTCTGTGTAGAAGACTTTCGCCCAGTGATGCCGTGCTAACATTACCCCTGTTAGTCGCCTCTTACGACACGCCGGGAAACGTTGGGCCTATTCTATTCAGTGCCCGAACCCACAAACAAACAGCAACAAATATATTACAGACACACAACAAGGGCAACAAAATACAAGACATACACATGGTGTAAAGGCAGGAAGATCGCTACAATAGGAAACTGAAAGGAAAATAGTTTTGTATTTTTAAAATTAAATTGGCTGCATCTAATATTATTTTGAAGGGAGAGCAAAAAAACCCATGACTCCTGCATACCAACCCAGGAATATTAAGTGAATAATGGCTAAAAACAATAAACAGGCACACATATACACTCACTGTAACTGCCGCACCCACATCTTACAAAACCCAACTTATGTGACTCATCTCGTCAGACTTTTTAACAAAGAAACGAAACGACCTATGGGACTTACTTGGTTTGGTGAATTTTGAAAACAAGGATTTACTTAATAATAAACTGACAAAACCAAGCGGATTTGACTTACTTGGTTTTGTGAATTTTTTTAACAAGGATTTAATTCAATAATAAACTGACAAAACCAAGCGGGTGACTTGCTTGGTTTTGTCATGTTCTCAACAAAGATCTATCTCAAGAATAATCTGACAAAACAAAGCAAGTCCACAAATAGCCTTAAAACATCAAATCTATCAAACATTTCTTTAACATTCAAGGTATGCACTCTTAAATCGAGGAATTGCATTATAATATGCCCTTAAACTTCCAGAAACGATCGCGTAATATAGCGCAACACAAAACGTCGATTTTCTCGAAAGTAGGTTTTGTGGACTTGCTCGGTTTTGTCAGTTCACGGCAGAGAGGGCGAGAGATAGAAGGAGAAAGGTGAGGGAGAGAGACAGAGAGAGAAAGAGAAAGAGAGATAGAAGGAGAAAGGTGAGGGAGAGAGACAGAGAGAGAAAGAGAGGGGAAGGGAGGGAGATTTTTTTCTTTATGTCAAAGAGAGAGCGGAAAGAAAATGCTAGAGTGGAAAAAGACTTAAGCAGAAGACGAGAAAGAGAGAGAGAGAGAGAGAGAGAGAGAGAGAGAGAGAGAGAGAGAGAGAGAGAGAGAGAGAGAGAGAGAAACAAACAGACAGACACAGACAGGCAAACAGAGAGTTAAAGAACAAAATAATGTTTAAGATTCCAATATGCAACAACAACAAAAATTTAAACAACGCGCACACAATAGTACTATTGTATAAGAGAGCAACGTTAGAGATCAGACTATTGTATAAGAGAGCAACGTTAGAGATACTACTATTGTATAAGAGAGCAACGTTAGAGATCAGACTATTGTATAAGAGAGCAACGTTAGAGATAAGACTATTGTATAAGAGAGCAACGTTAGAGATAAGACTATTGTATAAGAGAGCAACGTTAGAGATCAGACTATTGTATAAGAGAGCAACGTTAGAGATCAGACTATTGTATAAGAGAGCAACGTTAGAGATAAGACTATTGTATAAGAGAGCAACGTTAGAGATAAGACTTATTGTATAAGAGAGCAACGTTAGAGATCAGACTATTGTATAAGAGAGCAACGTTAGAGATCAGACTATTGTATAAGAGAGCAACGTTAGAGATCAGACTATTGTATAAGAGAGCAACGTTAGAGATAAGACTATTGTATAAGAGAGCAACGTTAGAGATCAGACTATTGTATAAGAGAGCAACGTTAGAGATCAGACTATTGTATAAGAGAGCAACGTTAGAGATCAGACTATTGTATAAGAGAGCAACGTTAGAGATCAGACTATTGTATAAGAGAGCAACGTTAGAGATCAGACTATTGTATAAGAGAGCAACGTTAGAGATAAGACTATTGTATAAGAGAGCAACGTTAGAGATAAGACTATTGTATAAGAGAGCAACGTTAGAGATACTACTATTGTATAAGAGAGCAACGTTAGAGATAAGACTATTGTATAAGAGAGCAACGTTAGAGATCAGACTATTGTATAAGAGAGCAACGTTAGAGATACTACTATTGTATAAGAGAGCAACGTTAGAGATCAGACTATTGTATAAGAGAGCAACGTTAGAGATCAGACTATTGTATAAGAGAGCAACGTTAGAGATCAGACTATTGTATAAGAGAGCAACGTTAGAGATCAGACTATTGTATAAGAGAGCAACGTTAGAGATAAGACTATTGTATAAGAGAGCAACGTTAGAGATAAGACTATTGTATAAGAGAGCAACGTTAGAGATACTACTATTGTATAAGAGAGCAACGTTAGAGATAAGACTATTGTATAAGAGAGCAACGTTAGAGATAAGACTATTGTATAAGAGAGCAACGTTAGAGATACTACTATTGTATAAGAGAGCAACGTTAGAGATAGGACTATTGTATAAGAGAGCAACGTTAGAGATACTACTATTGTATAAGAGAGCAACGTTAGAGATCAGACTATTGTATAAGAGAGCAACGTTAGAGATCAGACTATTGTATAAGAGAGCAACGTTAGAGATCAGACTATTGTATAAGAGAGCAACGTTAGAGATCAGACTATTGTATAAGAGAGCAACGTTAGAGATAAGACTATTGTATAAGAGAGCAACGTTAGAGATAAGACTATTGTATAAGAGAGCAACGTTAGAGATACTACTATTGTATAAGAGAGCAACGTTAGAGATAGGACTATTGTATAAGAGAGCAACGTTAGAGATAAGACTATTGTATAAGAGAGCAACGTTAGAGATACTACTATTGTATAAGAGCGCAACGTTAGAGATAAGACTATTGTATAAGAGAGCAACGTTAGAGATCAGACTATTGTATAAGAGAGCAACGTTAGAGATAGGACTATTGTATAAGAGAGCAACGTTAGAGAATGAAAGAGATGTCAAGGGCTCCATGATCACCCAATTCAGCGTCACCGATCCTTTTCCAATTTACAGTGAGTGTTGCCTTGTTTTAAAAAAAAGAAGATCACGCCAAAAAATAGCGTCTTCCAAAACGTACGGTTTTGATATGACTATAAATCGATATATTCGCTAGTTTATGTCCCGGTTAATAGTATCAAGGTTGATTCTCAAAATAGCACCGCTGCGAAAATGTTGGCACAGTAGTTAGTTTATACAACATGGAAGAGACGCCTACAACGTAAAGCTTAAGGGGTTCGGCGTAAGCAACGATTACCTATGGTATCATTTGTTTACTGTCACAGCAAAGCAGGATCCCGAGTGAACTCATTGGAGCCATTGTCATCCTTTACACCCTGGCCGATACAATCACTGTTTGAGGAGAGCAGAAGTAGGGATGGGGAGGTGAGACTTGATAAGGAAAATGGAGAAAAGGGGAAGTAAATGGAGAGTGGGAGGAGGCTGGATGGGGTTGGTGATGAGGGGGATGGTGGGGTGGGGTACAGTGAGAAGCACGTGCTAAACTAGGAGGGTGGGGGTGGAGGGAGGGTGAGGGTGGATGGGGTTGGTGATGAGGGGGATGGTGGGGTGGGGAACAGCGTGAAGCACGTGCTAAAGGGTCAAGAGAGAGAGGACGGCTGCACGACTGATCAATAATTCCCAGTCCCAGTGACAGCCACAAGGACTGTGAATAACAAGGAGGAATAAAAAGACCTCACGATTTTCAACAAGTGTGTGTGTGTGTGTGTGTGTGTGGGTGTGTTTGGGTGTGTGTGTGTGAGAGAGAGAGAAAGACAAAGATCTAGAGGTGTTGAGTTGCAGGGAAGAGTGAACATTGACTATGACTGTTTTATTAACACTTTTAGTGTGTGTGCCTGAAACAATGAAATATTACAATTTAAATTAAAATGCAAATGTAATATGCTCAAATAGCATTTTGTGGGGTATGTAGATCAGCTTGTTATTGCAGTGGTGGTGTAGCTCTACGTTTCTAATTGTTTGTGTATTTGCCTATTCAGGCCCTGTGGCATTTTTGTAAAACTGTATTATTCATTTCTATGAATTGTTAATTGAGCCCTCATTTGGTATTCGTCTAACATTTTTCTGACATTACTTTTCTTCTTATGCACGTTTATACACGCCGGGGTTCCCAGTGAGATTGTTTTCTCTAAAAACAATTTGTGTACATAGTTTTCTGTTCTTTGCCATTGTGTGCGTGGGTGTATGTGTGTCTTTGTATGTAAGATGTGCTCCTCTTTAATGGCAACTGCATCTATGAATTGCCAATGTCTGGGCGACATAAAAAAAAAACGTAAGAAATAAGAACTGTCTACTATATTTATTACAAGACACACATTTTGATGCTAAACTAGAAAATTACATAAGGTTTAAATGGGGCTATGAGTCTTATTTTGCTTCATACAGTTCAAGTTCGTGTGGTATTTCTGTATTATTTAATAACAATTTTGAATTCAAACTCTAAAATATGCATAGGGATTCTTATGGTAATTTTATTCTTATTTCAGTAAATATTTTAAGTAAATAGTTTATTAATGTCAGCGTATTTAGTCCTAACAAAGATGATCCTCACTTTTATATTAATTTAGAAGTTCAACTTAAAACTTACAGCTATGATAATATTATTATAAGCGGTGATTGGAATTTAGTTATGGACTACTCTTTAGAAAATAATAAATACAAACACAGCAACAACATTAAATCACAACAACAAGTTGAACAAATGATGTTATATTTAGATTTGACTGATATTTTGCGGGAACTAAATACAGATCTTCGCAGTTTTATATGGAGACGAAAAAGACCCTTTCAGCAAATTAATTAACACTTCTTCCTTATCTCCGACACACTCATTAGTCTGGTTACGGATGCAGATATTCTTCTTGACTATCGAACTGACCATTCTTTAGTTATTCTTTCTCTCTCTACATCACAAAATGAAAAGCGTTTTTCTTTTTGGAAATTTATTTCTTCCTTATTAAAAGATACATCTTATTTAGAAGTTGTAAATGAAGTCATTAAAGAAATAACAGAGGATTATGCAGTCCTGCCATACAAAATACAATACATTAAACAAACGTCTCTAGATGACCTGCAATTAACCATTTCTATTCAGTTATTGTGTCCTGTGGGTTCGGGCACTGAATAGAATAGACCCAACGTATCCCGGCGTATCGTAAGAGGCGAATAACAGGGGTGATGTCAGCACGGCATCACTGGTCGAAAGTCTTCTACACAGAAGTCACCGGCCACGACGGAGGAACCTCACGTTACTTTAGGTACAACGACCACAATTCATGTTCGGGGCCAAAGCGAGCCACACTGTACTCGTGGATTTCAGCTGTGGCCAACAGCCTGGAGAGGATTGGGCCCCGCCAGATATTTCCCAGATGATTTTGTACAAATTCTTTTTAAAAAGGTCAACACCAAAAGGTTTATTGCTAAAATGAAAATGAAGTATGGCACAGTTATGGATCAATGGAAATTGTACAATAACCTGATTCTAACTTGAGCATGGTACACACACACATGCAATGCAAAAACATACCCGTGCGTGTGTGTGTGTGTGTGTGTGTGTGTGTTTGTATGCTTGCGTGTAGTCATATGCATAATGGCATTACAATGAAGTAGAATAATGTTTTTTTTCATTCTCTCGTTAAATGTTCAACTTAAATGGTACATGCATGACTGTATGCACATTGTTATGTCTCATATGTTTAAAAATACGAAAAAAAGACTAAAACAAAACAACAAATAAAAAGTAAACAGATACACACACCTGTTAACTGGGATTATAAAATGGCAACATATATAAGCGTTAAGCCTACATTCACAAAGAATATAAGATAAGCAAAATAAAATAAGAAAAAAAGAAATTTCCCTCCACATTCAATGACCAAACTTCTTTCAAATATAACAAATCCTTTGCAAAATAAAAGATAACTTAATTACGCAACAAGAAAATGACTACTAAATTGTGTGTGTGTGTGTGTGTGTGTGTGAGAGAGAGGGAGAGCGAGAGAGAGAGAGAGACAGACAGACAGACAGACAGACAGTGAAACATAGATCTACAGAGGTATACAGACATCAAAAATCTCCACCAATGGAATCAATCATCTTCGCGTCAACAACATTTTAATATTTGTAGGCCTATTTGTATTTGTTATTTTTTTAAAGGTTTAGGAGGGAGAGAGAACCTGCTTGGAGATTGCTTCATCACATCATTGTTTGTCGACCTGTTCAACAGTAATACGCCTGGCTAGATGCCAGTGAGTGAAATGGTGTATACACGTTCAAAGAAACTCATCGATCGCTAGTAAGCCTAGGGTGGTTCTGTTGAAAACTGTTGATTTATCTCACTTTCACCAGTCCCACATTTTATCATTTTTGATTCTCTATTACATCAAATGGCATGATCGGTTATCTTCAATCAAGATCATCATCATCATCATCATCATCATCATCATCATCATCATCATCATCATCATCATCATCATCATCATCATCACCATCATCATCATCATCATCATCATCATCATCATCATCAAAGTCGTCTTCATCCTATACTCTCTACAGCTCCTATGTACTACTACTACTACTACTACTACTACTACTACTACTACTACTACTACTACTACTACTACTACTACTACTACTACTACTACTACTACTACTACTACTACTAATAATAATAATAATAATAATAATAATAATAATAATAATAATAATAATAATAATAATACTAATGGATGCTGTGAGCGCCTTATTTCTAAATCAGACTCAAAGCGCGGCGATTTCTAACCAACATACACGCCCACAGGTCACAGACACACACAACAAACACAAACTGTTTGTCACTCAGACAAGTGGTGTAACGGCAACCACCGCCACACGTCACGTTGTACAGCGTTCGCCTGGCACACCGATGACCCAGGTTCGAATCCTGTGGTGGGCAAAATAAAAAGTAGCCATTTTAAACTGTCCATTTTAGCAGATGATTGCTCTGGTGGTTCAGTGTTGATTTAGGTCCCTACACCTCTTTCCCTGGGATGTTTATCCCCGTCTGCCATATCGCCAATGGTGGGTGTAGACGTTAAACCTCAATGTTCACTTCTTCGTAACTGCAAGTCGCTTTTAGAAGACGGAAATGAAATTGAATTTTATTTTTGACATTTTAGATAGCCTGCATCCAATACAATTATTGGAGGGATGGAGGAAACCGGAATACCCATAGAAAACCCTCGGATAATGAAAAGCCTCGTACCTAAGTCACATAAGTTCATTCCCTGGCAGAATCGAACCCGCAATCTTTGGCATAGGAAACCGGCGACTATCCCACTGCGCCACGAGGTCACCTTATAGGTCAAATCCTTGTCGTCGTCATCAGTCTCAGTTGGCCATCTAGAACTCTTAGGTCTTCCTCTGACGCCCTCATGCTTCACATACCCCGCTACAAACTCTCCTCTGCAGGTTGCCGATCCTTCTCGGTGCCTGGCCCTTCAACTTGTATAACTCTCTCTCTCTCTCTCTCTCTCTCTCTCTCTCTCTCTCTCTCTCTCTCTCTCTCTCTCTCTTCTCTCTCTTCTCTCTCTCTCTCTCTCTCTCTCTCTCTCTCTCTCTCTCTCTCTCTCTCTCTCTCTCTCTCTCTTTCTCTCTCTCTCTAAGGGTGAAGAATATGGGGAGGAAGGATGGTTGCCTAAAATTGTTTAAAGATAATGATGAAGATGTTGGTGTGATTGTGTGTGCATGTGTGTGTGTGAGTGATGTGATTTTCAAGTTAAAGTTAAAGGTTAATTATTATTATGTTAATTTCTTAAGGGACAGATTGGAAGATTAGACTGTATCATTAGTCTAAAATCTTTATCCCTAATAAAAAAGTTTCAAAGTTTCAAAGTTTCTCTCTCTCTCTCTCTCTCTCTCTCTCTCTCTCTCTCTCTCTCGCTCTCTCTCTCAACATGTTTGTGGATCTGTTTAGGACCTTTGTTATTTTCAATCTATAATAATGATCTCCCCTCCTTATTATTTCCACCGTTTCCTCAAAATACCGGCTTGAATAATCTCTCCTGCTCATTACAAAAAGGGGTTAGTGAACTACAGGAATGGACTGAATACAACCACATTGTCCTCAATTCAGACAAAATAAAATCCCTGCTAATTACAACAAGACAGAAAAGACAAAATATATCTATAAAACTTTCTCCATTAAAAATGTGCTATACAATAATTGCTGAAGTACAATATCATAAGCTTCTTGGTGTAACTTTAGACAATAATTTGTCCTGGGTGAAACATATTTCAAATATTAGTAAAACTATTTCTAAAAGGACTTACCAATTATCGAGGATAAAGCATTTATTAAATTTACACTCTCGTATATTGTTTTATTCCGGTCATATTCAATCATTTATTGTTTATTCCTCAACTATTTGGGATTCTGCTAGTGGCAATGCAATGAAGCCTTTAATTACAATTGACAAACGTACAATTAAACAAGTTATTCTTAAACAAAAAATATCTCCAGATGATTATAAACGGATCAATATACTACCTCTTACCGACTAAAATTTAATAAAGGTGCTTTCATGCACAAGGTCCTTTCTGGCAATACACCTTCCTATCTTTCTTCTTATTTTCACAAATAAACAACTGACAGATCGTTCACAAAATTAAATGTTCCAATTCCAAGAATTGATTTCTTCAAAACTAGTCTAGCTTATTTCAGTTCTACATTGTGGAATAACTTTCCCGATGATCTTCGCACTACAGCATCTAAATTTACATCATTTAGAACACGTCTCCTAAAATACATTAAATATTAAATACACATTAATTGTTAGTGTTGTTGATTGATATTAACAACATTAATTTGATTTCAATTGTTTGAAAATGATTTTATCTAATGATGACTTTGTTTATTAAATTTTGATATTGTTCCATGATGTGAATGTTATAACCTTGAGTTGTATTTAATAGTTATTGTTAAAGCCTCAAGGGCAAGATGTAAAAAAAGCGCATCCAGCGCTCTTTTACCCTTGTAAAATAAAATTGTTATCTTATCTTGTATCTCTTTTTGCAGCTCTCCGGGCATAGCCACTTTCAAATCCAACTTGAAAACTCACATCTTCTTTAAAAAGTTTGTTATCTTGTAGCCCATCATCGTTGTCATGCCTCCTCTTCTGTTTCAGACCGACACCGCCATGCATCCACACCCTTACATTCACCCTTCGTGGACATCCACCCCACCCCTCGTATCTTACTCTTGTACTTCACTAGTAAATATGTCTGTCCCGTTGGTACACATGTCCTTGCGTAATTCGTTAGTAAGTGTTTTGTCTCATTTGGTATGTATCCGGATGTTAACGTTAAATACTAATTCGTGAGAACTGCTCTGTGAACTGATATTTCATTATCAAAAGGCGCTATATAAATGTCAGCGTGTGTCGGGTGATGACCTTCAAAGGTGGAAACAGCGGCCACACACCTTGTTGTCAGCCAACATTGGTCTTATAAATTATACAGTGGAGGAAAACATACCACAAAGACTGTCACCTGACCTTCAAAGCATAAGGTAGAGTGCTACTGTACACTGTGACGGAAAATCTTCATTGTAAATACTGAGTTGTTAGTTCCTGTCTACATTAATACCCTTATTAGTATTACCTACACTCCTATCTCATACACGGTGACGGAAAATCTTCATTATACATACTGAGTTGTTAGTTCCCGTCTTATTAGTATTACCTACACTCCTATCTCATACACGGTGACGGAAAATCTTCATTATACATACTGAGTTGTTAGTTCCTGTCTTATTAGTATTACCTACACTCCTATCTCCTTTTTTCTTCTTCGCGATCCGACTCTTTCCTCCTTCGGCCTCATCCCTGCCAGCCTCAACCCTTCCTTCGTCCTACTCCCTGATCCTCCACTCCAGCCCCTGCCACCCGCACCTCTTTCTGCTGTTGCCCCACTTGGTATGGGGGTATGCACTGGGCTCTCGCCTTTTCATGTGGAAGTGACGTTGCATAAGCTAAATTTAGTACGGCGCGTGTAGGGAATTCCCGCTAGGCCTATATCGACTTCCAGCGCTTACGGCTAATACGGCATACTTGATGTCAACAATCTCCATGGAAACAGTTACGATGGAACAGTTACAGTCAGTCACCTCACACAATCAATTTGTTGTTTTCATTTTGTCTTCTATTGACATACTGTTTTATGGTTATTTATTTGGCTAGTCTTCTGTCAGATTGCTCAGAATTAACACTACACTCAGTCTATATTGTATACTCGTACATTGCTGACCTTTGTTTTTTCTTTCTCTTCCTGTGATTTCGCACTTGCATTTGTGAAAACTTGAATCAATATAGGGAGAACAAACAGGCTGTAATAGAATTGTTTTGAATTTTCATTGTGAATGTTACTGTTTTGTTGTTGTTGTTGTTGGTTTTTTTTTTTTATCTCATCATCACTGACTATTTAGGCTACCCTGTTTTGGTATCATGTAGCAGTCCTGTGTGGTCCTCGACATCTCATACAGCAGTACTCTATATATGGTCTTCGCCATCTCATGTACTGATGTAGCATCTTGTATGGTCCTCATTATCGCCTGTAGACGTCCTGTTAGGTCCTCACCATCTCATGTTGCAGTCCTGTATAGTCCTCGCCATTTCATGTAGTAGACTAGAATGGTCCTCGCAAATTTATATAATACACTAGTATGGTCCTCACCATTTTTTGTAGTAGACTTTATGGTCTTCGCCATTTCATGCAGCAGTCCTGTATGGTCCTTGCCATATCATGTAGTAGACTAGAATGGTCCTCGCAAATTTATATAATACACTAGTATGGTCCTCACCATTTTTTGTAGTAGACTTTATGGTCTTCGCCATTTCATGCAGCAGTCCTGTATGGTCCTTGCCATATCATGTAGTAGACTAGTATGGTCCTTGCCATATCATGTAGTAGACTAGTATGGTCCTTGCCATATCATGTAGTAGACTAGTATGGTCCTTGCCATATCATGTAGTAGACTAGTATGGTCCTTGCCATATCATGTAGTAGACTAGTATGGTCCTTGCCATATCATGTAGTAGACTAGTATGGTCCTTGCCATATCATGTAGTAGACTAGTATGGTCCTCGCCATTTCATGTAGGAGACTAGTATAGGCCTCGCCATTTCATGTAGTAGACTAGTATGGTCCTTACAATTTCATGTAGTAGACTTGTATGGTCCTCACCATTTCATGTAGTAGACTAGTATGGTCCTCGCCATTTCATGTAGGAGAATAGTATGGTCCTTACCATTTCATGTAGTAGACTTGTATGGTCATCACCATCTCATGTAGTAGACTAGTATGGTCCTCGCCATTTCATGTAGGAGACTAGTATGATCATCACCATTTTATGTAGTAGACTAGTATGGTCCTCACCATTTCATGTAGCAGTCCTGTATGGTCCTCACCATTTCATGTAGTAGACTTGTATGGTCCTCACCATTTCATGTAGTAGACTAGTATGGTCCTCGCCATTTCATGTAGGAGACTAGTATGGTCCTCGCCATTTCATGTAGTAGACTAGTAGTGTCCTCGCCATTTCATGTAGTAGACTAGTATGGTCCTCGCCATTTCATGTAGTAGACTGGTATGGTCCTCGCCATTTCATGTAGTAGACTAGTATGGTCCTCACCATTTCATGTAGGAGACTATTATGGCCCTTGCCATTTTATGCATCAGAGTTGTGCTGTCACTGATTGATTAATATGTTTATTTCAATTTTGAAACTGTATGATCAGGTGTATTGATAGTAATAATACAACCAATTTTAATTAATTATTTTATAGAACGTAATTAATTTAATAAATTAAAATTTAAATAAGAAACAAAGAAAACTGAAAAAAAGAAACCTTTCTTAGCCTTCTTGTGTCTTTAATTTTTTTGTAGACTTAATCACTGTTTATGTGTGTTTTGTGTGTGTTGACTTGTTGCGTGTGCTTGGTTGCAATAAAAAGAAACGAGTATCCTTTTCCCCAAAGAACAAAAACAAAACAAAACACTAAAAGAAAACACACACACACACACACACACACACACACACACATGTATATAAAGACATTGATTGTTCTAAAAAAATTCAACTTTACCATGTTTTTGTTTTACATCACCGAGCTCTTCTGGGAACAAAACAAACGAGCCTAGCTTATAAAAGCTCAACATGCACACACTCACGTTAAGTATCAAAACAATGAATTTATAATTCAATAAACACACACACATTTAAAAACAAACACACACATACACAATCAGCAGCATCTGCACTGACACACTCAAAATGAAATGTTACTATTAAACAGTGTGGAACATAAATCAAAACAATGATTTAAAAAAAATCAATGTATGGATTTTTTAAAAAGTCAATTCACTTTATTCTTGACCCAATAAAGAATGCTGGGTAAATAGAATTTATAATTAGAATATAATATATCCCTCACCAAGAGATGGATTACAAGTTTACATTACCATTGACAAACACAAAATAAAAAAGAATAAATAAAAACGTTAATAAATAAATAGATAAAATGAATAAAAAAAATAAAGTAAAATTAAATATAAGTAAATAAATAAAATAAAAGGATAAATCAACATGCTACCTATTACAAATAGAACATAATTTAATTATCTAAAATTAAAAAAAATAATCATTTTTTTTTCTTTCTGAGAAATATACATTTAATAAGCTAATTTTCTATATATTAAACAAAACAATACTTGCTTTAATGATAAATATAAACAATCGGAAATACAGTATTACAGCATGCGTGTAAAATAAATGTACAACTCAACTTTGCTTAGGTGCGTAGGAGAAGCACTTTAGGCCTACTATAGCGTTTCCCAGCAGCAATCTAATTTTAGACACGCGAAGGGTTTTCTCTGGCGCACCTATTCTAATTATAGAGAACGCAACGTCACTTCCACATGAAAAGGCGAGAGCCCAGCGTATACGTTGGTATGGGAGGCGAGATATAGCAAACGCGCGCGCATTTGCTATATTCCGCTTCATACATGTAAAAATTATACCCGGAAAAGAATGTGTCTGTGAAAGAATTTGAGACGTGCCCAAATTAAATATTTCTTGCATTTATTATTAACATCAATCTATAAACTCACATATGATATTATTATAGGCTACTCAGTGACAAAGCCGCGCCCAACCACTACAAAATGTACGCTAGATCTATTTTTTTCCTTCTTTAATCTTTGGCGTCTGCGCTTTGTTCATTTTGAGTTCCTTTCCGTTGACAGTTTTCAGCAAAACCCTCATAGCAACGGGCGTAGTAACCGGCGCTCGCAAATGCGCGCGCATTTGCGCACGTATTTGCGCTCGCATTTGCGCATTTGCGAGCGCATTTGCGAGCGCAAATGCGAGCGCAAATGCGCGCGCGTTTGCTATATCTCGCCTCCCATAACTTGGCTCCCTTGTTCTCATCCATCTCCACGTGGCTCCCTTATTCTCATCTATCTCCACTTGGCTCCTTTATTCTCATCCATCTCCACGTGGCTGCCTTATTCTCATCCATCTCCACGTGGCTCCCTTATTCTCATCCATCTCCACGTGGCTCCATTATTCTCATCCACCTCCACGTGGCTCCCTTATTCTCATCCATCTCCACTCGGCCCCTTTATTCTCATCTATCTCCATTCGGCCCCTTTATTCTCATCCATCTCCACGTGCCTCCCTGATTCTCATCCATCTCCACTTGTAATTGCAATGCAAATCTTCTGTTCAGGCAATTCTACTTTGATGACAAATATAGTAGCCTTAAGTACGACAATAATATCATTTGGGTCTAGCTGCATTTGGCTGAATGAGCCTGTATGTGATGGGTTCAAGTAAATAAGAATTCCACTATATTCATCATTCGTGGTGTTGAAAGCTACATTCATATTAATATTCTATATCTGAATAAAAAGACAATAGCATGCACTTTTTCCATATCCTGAAAACTACATTCCAATTACTATCCTCTATCAAAAACTACATTCCAATTACTATCCTCTATCAAAAACTATATTCCAATTATTATCCTCCATCAAAAACTACATTCCAATTACTATCCTCCATCAGAATAACACAAACTAATATGACATTACCCCTCCCCCCCCCTTCCCCCCTCCCCGTAAACTACTGCGTGCTTAGCTAGGACTTTTTCCATGTTATGTGCTGCATCAAACTGGGTAAATAGAATATTCATCTTCCGTAGACCCAGGCATTTCGTTGTGAAAACATTTCCATCTTATTTGTCGAAGCCTTTTTTAAGTGCAAATATTATTCTGCATTTTGTATATTGGATGCACTTTACCCCTCAGCTGCGTTTAAAAGCTTTTAGTTCAGGAATATGTGGACCCTCGGTGAACAGTAAATGTTTGCCAGCAGAAAGAGAGAACTATAGATTCCGCCCATAGCGGCACATCTAGGCCAAGAAAGGTATTATGATCAATGTTGTAATGAAGATGAGCTGGTATTAGAAGGAGACGGTACCAGCAGATACTGTACGAAACGATACAATACAATACTATACAATATAATATGATAGGATATGACAACGTTTAATATAATATATTAATATAATAAAATACATGTATTATACTTAATGAGAAACACGTGGAATTGGAATGCTATGCTGTACGCCCCCCATTTCTCTACAGGGAAATTACAGTTAATATTTCACGGTCTGTCTTTCAGTTCATGCAGACATGAAAACACAACATTCTATCCTATCCTATAACTCCGAAGGTCGTTGGAGCACCACAGATGATCGTTTAACCTGCGTACTCCATCTTTTTCTGTCTTCAGCAATCCTAATGGCTTCGCTCAGTGTTAAGCCAGTCCATTCTCGAATCTTGTCCTCACACCTCTCTGTCTCGGTCTTCTTCTGCCCCTTGCACCGTGCCCTGCAGGAAGGCCTTTGCAATGCCTGATGCTCTGGTGACGTGGTTATACCATCGGGGTTTCCGTTTCTTCACCACTGTTAGCGTGTCATCGTGTTGTGTGATGGTCTGTCGGACCTCGTTGTTGGTGAGTTGCTGGTTTAGGAAATGCCCAGAAGTTTTTTGCAGCACCTCGTCTCCATGCTTTGTACTGTTCGTTGTAGAGCTTCTGTGAGGTTCAATGTTTTGCAAGAGTATAGGAAGATGGAGATGACAAAGGATCGCAGCAGACTTACCTTGGAATGTAGATTGATGGTCCTGTCTTTCCAAATAGGCTTCAACCTTGTCAGGCCAGCAGTTATTTGTGCGATACTGGAGAGGACTTCCTGTCTGATACAATGGTTCCTAAATATTCGAAGCTATTCACTGTGTAGAGGGGTTGGCTTTGTCTATGTTGAGGCCATTGGTGTTGTTGGTAATCATTTTGGTCTTCTCTGCACTTATTTCCATTCCAAAGGATCAGGAGGTGGTGTCAAGCCTCTGTACAAGCTATTCAAGTTTTTGTTCCTCTCCAGCCAATCCATCAATGTCATCCGCAAAACGGAGAATGGGGATTGCTCTATCCCACATCCTGACTGTGCCTTCGTCATCTGCAAGGGCATCTGACATGATGCGCTCTAGGAAGATGTTGAAGAGTGTTGGAGAGAATAGGCAACCTAGGGAGGCACTGAGGTCTAATGGTAGTGCTTCGGCTTGCGGATCTGAAGGTCCCGGGTTCGAGCCCTGGCCGGGCCATTGTGTTGTGTCCTAGATGGGTGAGTGCCGGTAACAAGAACACACCCAGCATGCACTTGGTCCTTCTCCCCCATCCCTGACTGCCCAGGATTGTGCTCAGTTGTCCGGGCGTCAGACCATGCGCCCAAAGGCTGCGGGTGGGCGTCTCGGGCGGTTTGAGTTAGATCCTGTATCGGCCAGCGCCTTGATCCTTAGGCTAAGGCGCCTTACAAATGACGAACAAATTAAATTAAATTAATTGACGCACACCGATTGCTGTTCTGAACAAGGCGCTCAGGTTTCGCGGGCTTTTGAAAATTTGTTCAGTGGTACTTCGCCCTGCCCTGAATCATGCTTGTTCTTTAGCTATGATTTATTCAGCTTGAGGTTTCAACCTGCTGATTATTATTTTCAGGTGGACTTTGTGTGATGGCTGACGAGGCTGATGGTGCGGTAATTTTCACACTCCTGAAGGTTACCCTTTTTGTGAAGAGTGATGACAAGCGACTGGGTCACTCCCCACTCTGCCAGATCTTGTTACAAATAATGGTGAGGGAGTCAGTCATCGCTTCTCCTCCTGCTTGATGCAGTTTCGCGGGTATGTTGTCCATTTCCGCTGACTTTCCTTTCTTCGGTGATTACACTGCATCATCAACTTCTTCTCGGAGAATTGGGAGGATTTCTTCATCTTCATCTTCTCTAATCTGGTGACATGCTAGAACTGATGGGTCTCCGTTTGGTGTATGGTTGTAAAGGTCAGAGCAGTACTCTGTCCATCTATCCAAGACTTCTTGTTCTTCTGTAAGGCATATGCTAGACTTGCTTTGGATTGTGGAGACCTTGTGCTGTTTAACAGTTGTCAGCCGCTTCTGGAAGGCATTCTTGCTGTTGTTCTTGTTCAGACTGTTATCTATTTCCTGGCATTGATATTTTATTCAGTTCTCTTTTGCTGTGCGCATGCCTTTTCGGATGTCATTGTTGATTTTTCGGTAGGCATCAGCTCCCTGTGAGGTGTTATTTTCCTTTTTCATCTCTCTTTATTTGTCGCAGGGGTCCAAAAGTTCCAGTTTGATCCACGGGTTCTTCTTTGGGCGGTGCTTGCCAAGGATCTCAGTGGCGGCATCTGTCACAGCTGAGTTGAAGGTGGAGGTCATGGTGTTGACATCTACTTCACCAGCTCACAAAATGAGCAGTGGTGCTAATGAAAGCAGAACAGTCTGTCTTTCAGTTCATACACACATTAATACACACACTCACCCACACCATTTCACACACACACACACACACACACACGCCCACACACACATACACACACTCACATTTTTGTAGAAACGACGTTCTGATGACTGTTGTGAAAAAAAAACAGACATTATTTTGACACACTTTCCATTTCTTTGACATTATTTTGACATTTTCCAGTTTTTGAAGCTATCCCTAACCCTAACCCCTAACCCAAACCCTAACCCTAGTCCTAAAACAGCTGTAACTCAACGAAGCACTATTTTGACGTCAAAATAGTGCGGCCTTCCAAAAAAGTCAAAAGAAACCATGTGGAGTTTCATGAGTGTGTCATCAGAACGTCGTTTCTACATGCCCACACACACACACACACACACACACCTACACATTTCATATAACCTGAACTCTTTCTGTCTCTCTCTCTCTCTCACTACACACACGCACGCACACACACACTCACACACAAACAAACACTACATACACAATGTAGTTACAACATCTCGTAGATATAAAATGGTAAAGCAATTTCTCAATTGTGTCTTACAAAAAGCCACTAGTCTGGTAGGTAGCAACATGTTGTATTGTTTACATCTATTGTTCACAGTTATTGTTCCAAATAATACCCCATCATAGAAATTCAGTTAACATAACTATCTGTCTCAAGTTACAGAATACAGAATCTTTATTGTCCCCACAAACACCTGCAAGGAAATTCTTAGTGCAGTGTCCATCTGCATATAAAATCTCAAGCAATTAAACCGTAACAACACTAAACTGAAAATAAATATTAATGATGATGACATCTACTGTGATTAGGGTCCATCAACAATAACGCTATCACACACACACACACACACACACAAACACACCCACACGCACACACACCAACACACACGCGCACTATCACACACACACACACGTACACCCTCACATATTTACATATATATACATACATATACACACATAAATACACTGTATATATATGCATAACATGGCACTGAAACTGACAATGATTGTGAAAAACGAAGCACGCCCCGCCGCCACCTCTATTATCTCAAATTTTTCAAGTGGGCGCCTGTACTATGATGGCTGCTGGGGTTCAAGGCCACCGCCACCGCCACCGCCAAGGCCATTGCTATGTCACCGAAGGAGGTACAGCAGTACATTAATACTACCAGGCTTTGAGTGACAACTGACACACACAATCTCTACCGTCCTGCGAGCCATCACAGGTCAAAGATCACTGCAGTGAAAGCTATCAGTTTCTTGCCATGTTTAAGGATGCTGGTATCGAGAAGTATGGTAAATAATAATGATGATGATGATGATGGTGGTGATGATGATGATGATGATGATGATGATGACGATGATGATGATGATGAAAAGAAGAGGAGGATGATAATGCTATTGGTGGTATTTGTGGCTATGATGATGATGATGATGATGATGATGATGATGATGATGATGATGATGATAAGGAGGAGGAAAGTGATGCGGTTGGTGGTGATTGTGGTTATGATGATGATGATGATGATGATGATGATGATGATGATGATGATGATGATGATGATGATGATGATAACGACGACGACGACCAAGAGAAAGAGGATGATGAAGAAGATAGAAAACATAGCAGTAGAAAGGAGGTGGTGGTGTCAGGATGAGGATGATGACGGATAATTGCGATGATGATGATGATGATGATAATGATGATGATGATGATGATGATGATGATGATGATGATGATGATGATGATGATGATGGTTGTGGTGATAATAGGAAGATGAAGAAGAAGAAGAGAACGGTGATGTTGAAAGTGATTATGAAGGTGACGGTGCTGTGATAGAGAGGAGGAAGATGGTCAGTGGTGGCTTGAGAATGAGGAGGAAGATGAAGAGAGCACATGATGATGACGACGACGATGATAGTGATGGTGGTGGTGTGGTTGCTGTCATGGCGAAGATGAAGCAGAGGAAGTTTATAACGACAAAGCATAATGGTGTGTTTTGTTGTTATTGCTGCTTCTTTTGTTGTTGTTGTTGTTGTTGTTGATGATGATGATGATGATGATGAAGATGATGATGATGAAGATGATGATGAAGATGATGATGATGGTGATGATGATAAAGATGAAGAGGATGATGATGATGAAACAAAAGATGATAATAGTAGTGATGTTGTTAACAATGTTGACGTTAATTGCTCGCTGATTGTAATAAGGTTCATAACAAATTTGACACTACAATATCAACGACACACACGAGTTTACAACGACGTCATCCTTACCTCAGCGAAAGGCTGCTTAGGGCTCCCAAATTTCGCGCCGTCTTGAAAGCAGGGAGAGGGGAGGGGGAGGGATTGGCAGGTGTCAAGACCCGCCCACCACCCACCTCTCACGGGCAATAATAATCCGTTTACGCCACAGGAAGCACACTCCGTAACACCACTAGACACACCATCATGTCAGCCACGAGACGTCTTGATTTGTGCCACCGCATTTACTTTGCAGGCTTCGCAGACTGCTTCTAACATTGCCAGCACAACGCTGTGTCAAAATCTGGGTAAATCAAACACGTGTACAAGGATCAGTGGAGGACACGCACGCGACACACTGTAGTCTTATTTTTCAGCGCACAGTCGGCCGCACACGGATCTCTCCCTCTTCAGAACACATGACTGTGAAGGAGAGCTCAGTCGTGAGCGTGTATACGTATTAATTCTGGTGGTAGCGAAGCCTACGTTGCGTTTTACGCCATCTTAAACGCCCCTAGTATAGCTTTCACATAAGCACGCCATCCCAATCAATGCGTTCATCCGCTGGAGCAAATCTGAGTGAGGGTAGGCCTGATGATGGCGGCGCTGCCTGTTTGGGTTTGACATCGCGGCTTCAAACGCCGCCGTCATTTGCACACGCACACACAAACACACCACTCTTCGCTACACACACCATCCCGCCCCGCTCGCTCCTCCCCCGACAGTAGAAAACACAAAGGCCAGACGTCGGAGTGTTAGGCACCGCCATCGCCGACCGCTGCAGCCAGCGAGTAATCACAGCAACACCGTGCTGCTGGGGAAGACATGTCTTTGAAATATTGTGGGTCGCCTTCCAGGCAAGGCAGCAGCATTAACAAGCTTCGATCACTATATCACTTGCACCACTCCAAGGCGGG
>CM072521.1:9581632-9869132 GCA_036898135.1 Oncomelania hupensis | reverse complement strand
AATGTAAACTTTTTATTGAGGTGAAAACTCTCTCATAAGCGTGCAAACAATTTAAAAACCTTGTGATCTCAGAAAACGTCACAGGGCTTTACAATATACCCTACAGCTCTGACCGTGAAGTAGACATTTTATAAACAACAAAATTCACAGTTTAAACGACCCTGGGCACGTACATTGTTTTCTTGAAGCAGTGGTGTCCATGAAACCCCAAAATAATTGTATCAATGAGATTCCAAGCAATAGTGTCCATGAGAGATCCCAAGGAATGTAGATCCTGAAATGTTTTCTGCTGTAAACCGTGGATTGGATCGGGGCAGACTGATGCATGTGAAGAAATCCATCTCAGGCACTGAGAGGCTGGATCAATCCTTGAGACATTAATCTCGCTTGCTCTCGCAACATTTATCTTTCCATCCAACCTTTAATAAATCTTGGAGGCAACATTTGGTATAATACTAACATTTACATTAGTCTCATTGTCTCTCTGTACCTCCCTGTATATATATATATCATGCTATTACACTTTGCTCTCTCTCTCTCTCTCTCTCTCTCTCTCTCTCTCTCTCTCTCTCTCTCTCTCTCTCTCGCTCTCTGTCACTTTCGTCCCCTCACTTCCGCCCTCCATTTCTCCTCCCACTCTCTCTCTCCTTACCCAGCGTTCCTAGCATGCGCTCTCATCCTGCGGCTATCTTATCTGCCTGATTTATGTCCATTGGACTTCACGACCCCTGCTCGCCTCCCCTTGGTACAGTAGCCTAATAGTTCAGTCCCCTTTGCAGCAATCTATATTATTATTGTCTGCCCTTGGTTTCTGCTGGATCTGCATGCGTGCTTTCTATGTCGTATTCCCCTGGATTCTGCTAGGTCTGTAGAATACGGGTAAGGAGGTGCATGTAACGTAAGCACAATTTCAACATGGACGGAGCCATTCAGGATTTGAAAGCTCGAGGGGATTTCCTTCTCTCTCTTTTTAATGATCTAACTATCTCTTTGCTAGACTAAAACCTTACATTGAATCTTATGCCAGAAATTTTTCTTCCAAGCCCACTCTCTATCACCTATCAACTATGTCTCTGTTGTATGGTCTAATGTTTCGGCAAACCAACTAAAAAGACTAAATCAGCTGCATAGACGTGGAGTTAAATTACTCTCTCATAATCGAGAATTAACTACAGATGAAACATTTCAAGATCTTAAAATATTGCCTCTACAAGCGCAGTTGAAGTATAATGTAGCCATACAGATGGTTTTAGTAAAAAAATAATATAGCGCCTCCTTACGTAACTGATCAACTAATGTCTTTTCCTGCACGATGTCATGTCACTACAGATTTCCAAAACCAAGATTTGACATTTTCAAATCTAGCTTCTCTTTTAAAGGCCCCTTGTTATGGAACACTCTTTCTTTGGAACTAAAAAAATGCACATCATTAAACATTTTCAAGTACAAGATTTACAACTTATTTCTTAATGATTTTGAAAATCATACACTATAATATGCATCAATTGATTTTCCTCTGTCACCATCTCACCCCCAACCCACCAATCCGTCAAACCTCTCTCTGTTTATTAAATGTAATGGTTCCAGTTAAAGGTTTCATATTAATTATTGTTAGTTTCCTTGTAACGAAGTTAGTTTCTAAATTACTGTTTTCCGTTTAATTTTAAATTTATGTTGGTCTATATATGAATGCGGATGTATGATTAAATTAAACGTGTGAATGACTGAAAGAAGGAATGATTGTAAGATTAACCAATTAATGCTAAAATCATTTTCTTCTCGTAATAAAATATTGAATTGAATCTGAATCTGAATCTCTAGGACTAGGTCTAATGGACTTGCGTGCAGGAAGCAGCGTTTTAGAAGTGGTCAGTGACTTCAATTGTATCACACAATGGGTCCCGACAGGAAGTCTTCTCCAGGATCGCACAAACAACTGCTGCCCTGGCAAGGTTGAAGCCAATTTGGAAAGACAGGACCATCAGCCTACATTCCAAGGTAAGACTGCTGCGCTCCTTTGCCATCCCCATCTTCCGATACGCTTGCGAAACATGTACCCTCTCAGCAGATCTCCAACGAAGAATACAAAGCATGGAGATGAGGTGCTACAGAAGACTTCTGGGCATTTCCTATACCCCGCACATCACCAACGACGAAGTCCGACAGACCATCACACAAGCCATTGGACAACACGAAGACCTGCTTACTTACAGTGACGAAAAAACGAAAACTCCGATGGTATGGCCACATCACCAGATCATCAGGTCTTGCAAAGACCGTCCTGCAAGGCACAGTGCAAGGAGGTAGAACAAGAGGGAGACCGAAAAAGAGGTGGGAGGACAACATCGAGAATGGACTGGTTTGACACTGAGCGAAACCATCAGGGTTGCTGAGGACAGAGAAAGATGGTGTACGCTGGTTAAACTATCATCTGACTATGACTTCCGAGTTGCGGAATAGGATAGGATAAGATAGGAGAGTGACTCCAAATGCCCACAAGTACTTGTTCTTATTATAGCGCACCTACAACGTCAGCTAACCTCTCAGTTTGCTGACCCACGTCTGTATACTTTGGGAGTGGTTGGTATGAAGCTTTGTGACCAGTTATTTCAAAACATTTGCGTAAGTACTCGCAATAAGTCACTATAAATATTATGACATAAATCAGCGATCACTCTACTCGGGAATAAATCCGGCGAGATTTTGTTGGTTTGCGAAAGTCTGGCGGGAAATGTTGATGTCGTGGGAGACTTCAGCAATATCTTGATGATGATAAGCTACATTTAGGCGAGATTTTGATGATGATAAGAGAGACTTCAGCGAAACCATGAAATTATGCCCGAGAGACCCATTCCGGCTAGAGAACCTGCAACAATAATTATGAAGAACGATGAGAAAGAGGAGAATTTTTTTTTTGGGGGGGAGGGGTTGGAATCAAATTGATTGATAGGAAGCGGTAACGTAGGATGTGCACCAACTGCACTCTTTTAAGAGTCGTTTTGCTTTCAAAAGAAGGGAATGGGTTGATGGAGCATGAATTCACCTGTACAGAATGTTCAGGACGAAGAAGAAAGAAGAATGGAAAGAAAAATATTTAGATGCAGAGGGATACAGACAGCGATTGTATCGACTGGGCCTGTCAATGTAAACATCAATGTTATGCAGACCCATGTATATTTTTAAAAAGGAAACAAGATGAGAACGCACATTGACAACAAAGCTTACGTTACATTAGTGGGTCCCTGGACATTAGGCTTTTAAAAACTGTTTAACGTTTTACTCTCCTTCGCTTTGATGGGAGGAAGTCCCACATTTCCAGAACCCCACTGCAATAAGAGAAGTCTCTCTGGCCCTTCTTTGGGTCAGTTATCTAGCTACTGTTTTGACAGAAATGATAAAGTAGTACGGACATATAGTGCCGGGAACAATTTTGCTTTAATTGCTTTTCTAGGGAAAAAGTTGGCTGGTATAACATTTATTTTTAACGTAGGAAGGACTGGAAAAATCATTAATTGTCTACCACGAATTGACGGAGCCAAGTAGACCAGACAGTAACATTTACTAGATTGTTGGTGAGGTGCCTTCCTGTACAAAGCGGACTGGTGATTGAACTACTCGTACAAGGGCAAAACGGATTGTGTTTTAGCATTTTCCCAGTTTAGCACTGAGTAGCACTTAAACTACGCGGTATCTGGAAGGGATAAAACAGCCAGTACACACCAAGTTTGCGTGTGGGGATGTGTGTTCCAAATGAGTGTTCATTAGCTCCGTTTACAGCGGCTACCGTGGCTATGCGTTGGATGCCGCCTCAACTTCATTTGATAGATTGGTATGGACTAAGTTTACTCACTCGAGTCACTACTGCCATCACCAACACTTGTGGCAAACACTTGGACACAAAAAGCTGTCGATCGTGAGAAACGGGCAAATGGAAGCAATCCTTATTGTCACACAAAAGATTTAGATGAAAATAATATAAATAATATTTAACTGTGGTCTGAAAACTGTCGCGAATAAAAGAAAATGAGAGAGCCAACTCGATGACTTGTGGCGAAGATACGGAGTAGGCCTACTATGACACAAAAAGCTGGAGAGAGAGAGAGAGAGAGAGAGAGAGAGAGAGAGAGAGAAAGAGAGAGAAAGAGAGAGAGAGAGAGAGAGAGAGAGAGAGAGAGAGAAATTTGAAAGGTATCTTCATGAACACTTGTGGAGCAGATGCAAAATTTTTGAACAATAGTTGTATAAGAAGCAAGAAATGAAAGTAACCGTCACTAAGACTTGTGGCGAAGACACAATTTTAGAACACCAGCGGCGAGGAGAAGCAGAAAATGAAAGCAAAACCTCGATGACCACGCATGCGCCATGGACGTTTCATCTGCGGCTGCTCCTGTACTGCCCGCAGCAAGCCAAAAGACTTTTAATGAAATCAGACAATGGCAGGGGGATGAACGACATCGCAAACACTGCGAGCGAGATAGGTTCGAAATAAAATCAAACCGCTCCACACGAGAGCGCTCAGGAAAACATGGCTGCCGGCAGCGAACCCCAAGGGTCACTTCCGTTCTAGCATCAAGGGAGGTCACTCCAAAGGACAGGAATGCAAACATTTACTTTCCCTCTCTTTTCGCGGGCATTTTTGTCCCCTTTTATTTCTGTCTTTGGTTTATTACTTTTCCGTTTCCTCGGTTTTAATTTGTGCAGCAAAATTCCCCACGCTCTGTCCCTGATCTGATGAAATTTTCTACGGCCAAATGAGATTGCAAGTGCATGTCTTCCACTGCTCCTGGCCTGGAATTGAGAAACAATTTACTTGGCTCCGCATTGGCCCCGTGAGCAACAAACAACGCAAATGGCGGTTCTCTTACCGTGAAGCAAGGCGAACGAGTCTCAAAAACAGTTACTTAATCTCCTTTTTCTATTTTTTACCACTGCACTGAGGCTTATTCATTGACTGGGATGTTTTTGGAATCCGATCTAACGCTCCCGCAATCACCCATAGAGCCGCAGCAACAGAGTAAAGAAACATTTCTTTATTCACAGAAAATGCATTAGGGCGGCCATTTTTGTTTCCTGGCATCTTATTGATGGATGCACCCCAACAGAGACCACGTCGTTTCAGCCTTTTTTTTTAATAAAAAAAAAAACAACAACTCAGAATGTTCTTTGATGACGCAATAGAACCTCGCGTGATCACACGAGGTTTCCGTTCATTCAATATTCATAAGCGAATTTGAATGCCAAATGATTTCCCTTGTGCATCAGTTTTGTTTTAAAATTGCATGACAAATGTATCAATTCAAATTAGGGTATACAGGTATAGAATGATGATTATGATGGTGATGATGATGGTGATGGGGGAGAGGGGAGGGGTGAAGGTGGTGACATGTAACGTTCCTAGACAAAATGACGATTACTAAACATAGCTTTAATTATGCACACAAGGGAGGAATTGAACGCAAGTGATTTAAACAGAGTGATGGCAAATGATGCATTATTTATGACGTGTTACATGAAACTCGTCGACTACTAAATAAAGAAGACATTTCAGAAATAATCACATTCACGATCAAATAATCGTGCGTTGTCCGTTTAGAAGTGAAAATTTCATTGAGTTACTATTCCTTTCAATACTGTTCAGAACATTTCTGTTTGATGAGAACCTTCACGAGATTTTTTAACGTTAAAGCTGAAGACATTTTAATAACGAAAATAGGGTGTAAACGTTACAGTGAGTCTGAAGTCATGGTTTCAAACTTTTACACATAAAAGTTCATAAATAGACCTTATGAATTCACATTGTTCAGACGAAAGCTTTCAAACAAGCATGTAAGCCGCATAAAAAGACAGTGTGTTCCTCAATACAGTCATCTCGAGAGTCTAGCAAAGGCTCCTTGATGCAATTATTACGCGTCACTCAATACCTTAGGCACGAAATACTCCCGCTGTGGTTATTTCACAACAACGCCTTGGAGAATGTTTTTCACCCACCGCCGCCGCGTTGATCTGTTGGGCGACTGTGAGATAAGTCATTCACAGCTATAGCTGACGACGTTTAGAACGGACGGACATTGAGGGGCCGGGTAGCTCAGTTGGTAAGAGCGTCTTGCTAGTAACCGAAAGGTCGCTGGTTCGAATCCCGGATTGGTCAACGTGTGATCATATTATTTTCCCCTTTACCAACAACTGGCCCGCTGGTGTCAGTATAAATCGGTCCAGTAGTCACCTATATGCGAAAGTGTCGAGTGACTATAATCTACAAACAAACAAACGGACGGACGTAAACTTTCAATTTTTTGCAAATAATACACATACAAAAATATGACTATTATTATTAGCGAATAATTATCCCCTAATAATAATTTTTAATAATAATAATAATAATAATAATAATAATAATAATAATAATAATAATAATAATAATAATAATAATAATAATAATAATAATAATAACAATAATAAAAAGTATTCATATAGCGCTTTTTCCTATTGAATCAGTTCAAAGTTCAGTCCTCAAGCATTTATATTTAGCGTTAACATCGAAATACGTGCGAAAAGAAAAGTGAAACAAAAAGAATACACTAATAAAGTATGCAAAGACATAATACAAACATGAAAACGAATATTTACAAGTAAAATATACAAGTCAAAGGAGGGAGTGGAAGGGGTAGCAGCTAAGGAGTGAGGGGGCTTGGGACTGGGAGCTGGGGGCGTGTGGCGTGACGGCGGTGTGTCTGAACCACAACAGGTTTGATGCTGGTGGTGGGAAACGACATCGGACATGTATCAGTTTGGAGGCAATGCTTTCAAATCTTCACCTCAAACACATTCACTGTAAGGAAAGACAATGTTTTAAAATTTCCACGTCAAACACATTGAATGTAAGGAGAGACAACGTTTTAAAATATCCACCTCAAACACATTGAATGTAAGGAAAGACAATGTTTTAAAATCTCCACCTCAAACACAATAAATGTAAGGAGAGACAATGTTTTAAACTCTCCACCTCAAACACAATAAATGTAAGGAGAGACAATGTTTTAAACTCTCCACCTCAAACACAATAAATGTAAGGAGAGACAATGTTTTAAACTCTCCACCTCAAACACAATAAATGTAAGGAGAGACAATGTTTTAAAATCTCCACCTCAAACACATTGAATGTAAGAATAGACAATGTTTTAAAATCTCCACCTCAAACACATTGAATGTAAGGAGAGAAAATGTTTTAAAATCTCCACCTCAAACACATTGAATGTAAGGAGAGACAATGTTTTAAACTCTCCACCTCAAACACATTGAATGTAAGGAGAGACAATGTTTTAAACTCTCCACCTCAAACACATTGAGTGTAAGAATAGACAATGTTTTAAAATCTCCACCTCAAAAACATTGAATGTAAAGAGAGAAAATGTTTTAAAATGTCCATCTCCAACACATGGAATGTAAGGAGAGACAATGAAATGTCCACCTCCAACACATGGAATGTAAGGACAGACAATGAAATGTCCACCTCCAACACATGGAATGTAAGGAGCGACAGTGAAATGTCCACCTCCAACACATGGAATGTAAGGAGAGACAATGAAATGTCCACCTCCAACACATTGAATGTAACGAGAGCCAATGAAATTTCCACCTCCAAGACATGGAATGTACGGAGAGACAATGTTTTAAAATGTCCACCTCCAACACATGGAATGTAAGGAGAGACAATGAAATGTCCATCTCCAACACATGGAATGTAAGGAGAGACAATGAAATGTCCACCTCCAACACATGGAATTTAAGGACAGAAAATGAAATGTCCACCTCCAACACATGGAATGTAAGGACAGACAATGAAATGTCCACCTCCAACACATGGAATGTAAGGACAGACAATGAAATGTCCACCTCCAACACATTGAATGTAAGGAGCGACAATGAAATTTCCACCTCCAACACATTCAATGTAAGGAGAGACAATGAAATGTCCACCTCCAACACATTGAATGTAAGGAGCGACAATGAAATGTCCACCTCCAACACATGGAATGTAAGGAGAGACAATGAGATGTCCACCTCTAACACATGGAATGTAAGGAGAGACAATGAAATGTCCACCTCCAACACATTGAATGTAAGGAGAGACAATGAAATGTCCACCTCCAACACATGGAATGTAAGGAGAGCCAATGAAATGTCCACCTCCAACACATGGAATGTAAGGAGAGACAATGAGATGTCCACCTCCAACACATGGAATGTAAGGAGAGACAATGAGATGTCCACCTCCAACACATGGAATGTAAGGAGAGACAATGAGATGTCCACCTCCAACACATGGAATGTAAGGAGAGACAATGTAATGTCCACCTCCAACACATGGAATGTAAGGAGAGACAATGAAATGTCCGCCTCCAACACATGGGATGTAAGGAGCGACAATGAAATGTCCACCTCCAACACATGGAATGTAAGGAGAGCCAATGAAATGTCCACCTCCAACACATGGAATGTAAGGAGAGACAATGTTTTAAAATGTCCACCTCCAACACATGGAATGTAAGGAGAGCCAATGAAATGTCCACCTCCAACACATGGAATGTAAGGAGAGACAATGTTTTAAAATGTCCACCTCCAACACATGGAATGTAAGGAGAGCCAATGAAATGTTCACCTCCAACACATGGAATGTAAGGAGAGACAATGAAATGTTCACCTCCAACACATGGAATGTAAGGAGAGCCAATGAAATGTTCACCTCCAACACATGGAATGTAAGGAGATACAATGTTTTAAAATGTCCACCTCCAACACATGGAAGGTAAGGAGAGACAATGAAATGTCCACCTCCAACACATGGAATGTAAGGAGAGACAATGTTTTAAAATGTCCATCTCCAGCACATGGAATGTAAGGAGAGACAATGTTTTAAAATGTCCACCTCCAACACATGGAATGTAAGGAGAGACAATGAGATGTACACCTCCAACACATGGAATGTAAGGAGAGCAAATGAAATGTCCACCTCCAACACAAGGAATGTAAGGAGAGACAACATATGGAATGAAAGGAGAGACAATGAAATGTCCACCTCCAACACATTGAATGTAAGGAGAGACAATATTTTAAAATGTCCACCTCCAACACATGGAATGTAAGGAGAGACAATTTTTTAAAATGTCCACCTCCAACACATGGAATGTAAGGAGAGACAATGAGATGTACACCTCCAACACATGGAATGTAAGGAGAGCCAATGAAATGTCCACCTCCAACACAAGGAATGTAAGGAGAGACAACACATGGAATGTAAGGAGAGCCAATGAAATGTCCACCTCCAACACATGGAATGTAAGGAGAGACAACACATGGAATGAAAGGAGAGACAATGAAATGTCCACCTCCAAGACATGGAATGTAAGGAGAGACAATGAGATGTCCACCTCTAACACATGGAATGTAAGGAGAGACAACACATGGAATGAAAGGAGAGACAATGAAATGTCCACCTCCAACACATGGAATGTAAGGAGAGACAATGAGATGTCCACCTCCAACACATGGAATGAAAGGAGAGACAATGAAATGTCCACCTCCAACACATGGAATGTAAGGAGAGACAATGAAATGTCCACCTCTAACACATGGAATGTAAGGAGAGACAATGGAGGGTGTGGAGGAGGGAGGTGGTGTGAAGTGCACATCAAGGAAAGTTGGGTTGATTTTAACAATGTTCTCCCATTGGTCCATTCATGTGGAGACCATTTTGATTGTTGATTTGTTCACCAAAGCCAATACAGCTGGTTACTTCCCGCACCCATTAGACACTTTCAGTACATTTCAAGGACAAATTGCTACGAATACCGAGGACGCAAAAAAATGGAGACACTGTGTGTATTTACTATAGGCCCCACACAAAGACCAATACAGTGGTTACAACAAAAAGTAAGGTTACTCCCAATAATGCCAAACATCAATCCTGCAGTTAATATTACTTTCCCGCGCATGCGTGAGACCGTTTTAAGAAAGAGGAATCGACCAATGAGATCGATGGCAGAAAGCAAAATGGCGGTTGGGATGTAGTAATGGCGGCCGCCGTGGCTGACATATTGCCGGAGGCAGGCTGGGAGGTCGATCGGTCGATCGCGGATCATCGGCAACAGGCTCACTCGGTGTCTTTTTAATGGCTGCTGGAGAGGAGACGCTTCGGATGATGGTTCGGTGGAGGTGGATCGGTGGTGATAAAGGAATGGAGGAGGGGACTGGTTGGGGTTGTTGAGAATGGGTTATCTGTCCAAAGAAAGATTAAGGTGCCGGTGATGGTGCGGCCATTGGGGACTGGGATATAGTTTTGTCCACAAGGGAAGGCGTTGAGGTGATGAGGTAACTGGGTGATGGTGTTTTTTTTGGAATGGGGAGGGGAGGGAAGCATAACAGAACCTAACAGAGTGGAAAATGTATTGCCATGTCAACCTGTAGGTTATATGTCAGGTAAAAGAACCGGAGTAATGTCTGCGAGCAGAAAAAAAATTCAACATGGATTCCTAATTTTCTTATCCTATAGGCCAAAGAATAATTGGAAAGAAAGTGGTGAAGACACATCACAACATGGAGATAGTCAGGGAGTCAGACAGCAATGGAATGGTTTTGAATGTGGAGTGTGGAACAGATAGAGGGAAGTAAGAAGAACAATACTTATGTGATAAACGATAATGTAATGTTGGGAGTAAGAGCTGAGGATTAGAGCAATGGGTGTAGATGATTGGAAGCGAATGGATTGAGATTTAATACTGAGGGGTGGTAAGCCTGGAGGGTAGGACAGGGAGCGAGAAAAGGCGGCTCGATGTGGAACTCACATTATTTGATAAAACATTATTTAATATCGTAATACTTTTCCGATGAATGAAGAAGTATCAGTTGTAGCTTTCTCAAAATATTTCTATCTTTTTCTGTGTTTTTGTTGGAGTTAGGAATCAAAATAAGCCCTATATTATTTTGTAAAGTATTATTTTATAGTGCAGAATTTCTGGCTGAACGCAAGAGGATTAGTTGTAGCTTTTTCAAAATTAATCTTTATTTTTCATCTTCTTTTTTTTCCTTTGTTGTTTTTGTCACCTCAATTTTCATCCCCTTACTCTTTCTCTTCTCCTCTTGCGTCTTGTTATTATCTTAGTGCTGCTTCTGGGAGTTGTTATCCTTTTTGTTGTTGCTGTTGTAGTTGTTGTTCTTGTTTCTGATGATGATGATGATGATGATGATGATGATGATGATGATGATGATGATGATGATGATCGATGATGATGATGATGATGATGATGATGATCTCCTTCTTCTTCTATCCTGAATTTTCTTTCTAGCCAGGAAGTAGAGCTTTCGCTGTATATAAGAGATCAGCTATAAAAACAGTAAATTGGCAATGAAGATAAAATGACTAGTTAGTTAGTTAATTAATCATTGTTTATAAAGTTCAGCGGACCACAACATCGTTGAAAGAGGGCTCACCCCTGATCCATATAGAAGGTCTGCTGAAACAACCCTAATGTTAACACTGAAGGCACTCCACCAGCCGGTCACTGTACAATAAAGGCTTCCCATTCAGGGGACGACGATGCTGACTCTAATTTATCGAACTCTCGTTTACAAAAACACAATAGAATATAAACACCATTATAAAATATTAATAAAACACATACATATAAAATACGTAACTTGCTAAATAATAATGCCATAGAAAGCCACAATGACCATTTGGCACAAAGCATCCAATATCCCCAAGCTGATCCAACAGACCCCACATACAAATGAGGAGTTTTGGAAGAGTTTTCAAGAAAAAAGATAGGCGACTGGTCTAGCTAAGAAGATAGTAGCTTGATAGAACAGATTAGAGAAAAAGAACGAACAACTGAGAATGACAGAAACAGTGGTAATTTAAAGCATTACATTTCCACAAAGTAAGGATACTATTTATACAGAAAACTCCGACACCCCAACGGGGGTATAACATGACTACATCAGTAGTAGATGCTTTGTTAATCATCGGAAGAGAAATTTTCGAAGTTTACAACTTTAAATCAGAGTTGTATACTTTTTTTTAACTTTTAAACTGTTAACCTACCTTTTATTTAACTTTGTAACTTCGACATGCGATTTTGCCTTTGACTTTTGAACTTTTACGTTCCATACAATACATTTTAACTTTGTAACCTTTTAATGTGCAATTTTGTTTAAACTTTTCGACTTTTAACCTGTCCCATTGTTTAAACTTATTTTTTTTAACATCGAAGCTTCCATTTCACTTTGAACTAGAACGAGTCCAATGTCGAGCTGTCGGTCCTTTGCACGCCATATTTCAAGAAACACTTAACTGATTTTGTTTACACTTCATAGGAGCATTAGGCCTACCAGGGTTAGTAGCCAGCTTCCCTTAGCATCCTATTTGCTCTACCTTGATATATAAATATATAAATAGTTAGATACATTACCTTGCAGATAATAATCATTAGAAAACATAAAGATTTGCCAATGTGTGTTGGCGTCTAGAAATACATTTGAATGGCTTATCATCTTGTTTGACTTTTAACATTTGAACTCTTGATCTGCCATTTAGAACTAGTCAGCTACCATCTTACTTTGAACTTCATGACTTCCTGTTCGATCACTGACGTCACTGTCGACCAATCAATGCTCAGAATGTTACCCATGTGACCCCCTGACTGGCAGTGACGAGATAGCAATCTTAGAGACTTGACACACTGAGCATCAAAAACTCTTGAAGTATCGCACGAATAAAACAACTATTATAGGCATGATAGAATACTGTCTAACAGGTTCAATAGATAGGTCTTTTTTTATTTGGCATGGTGGTTTTGTGAATAGTGCTTAAAACGCCCAATGGTGAATGGACCCCATACGGTACAAGTAGCTGGTTTGCGAGAGAAAATTGCGAGCATGTTGGTATATCAGAAAATAATAATATTTATATAGCGCTTTTTCCTAGCAAGATTCGGTTCATAGAGCAATTCTTTTCGCATTCAAACGCCAATCAAGAAAACATTACAATTAACAAGATGGCAAGCCATTGGATGTATTTCCAGACATTCATACACATACACTAAGCATTTGTTAAATGTTAATGTTGTTGACGCGGTTGTGATTGGGTTTTATTCTAAAGAAGCAAAAGGAAAACGTAGAGTGATACCACTGTTTCAGCTATCCTTCCTATCCTATCCTATCCCATAACTCGACGGTCGTTCGTGCAACACAGATGATCGTTTAACTATCTGCAAGCAAAACATGATCCAATCGGCTTAGACAATGTTTAGATATAGCGCAAAACGTGTTTAGAAAATAGTGAAGCACTATGACCTTGACCTTTGAGATAGTGCTCATACGTCGATAATGATCTAACATGCTCAGCAGTAGTTACAGTATGGGTAAAGTACACATGATAAATGTTGGTCCAGTGATTGTAGAGATAAAGCAGAGATAAAGTAGAGATTTGTATCCCGCTGCCATTCTCTCCTCTTTTGTCTCTGTCTGATCCGTAAGTGTATACACGGCTGTACATATTTATACTGTTTTTCCTCTTGGGCCTAACCGGGCATATAAATAGCTGTGAATAGGTTTTTTGCTATTCTATTTCTGTCTTCTCTGTCATTTGTGTACATAGTTGTAAATAGTCTATTGCTGTCTCTTTTTTTGTAATTTGTGTACATAGTTGTAAATAGTTGTACCCTTACTGTTCTTTCTTTTGGTGTATTGTAGCAAAAGCAATGTTTTATCGAGTGCATGTATTTATATGTAATGATTATGTAAAGCGTGGTGAGTCTGGTCATTGGCTGGAGTACCCGCTATACAAAAATCCGTTATTATTATTATTATTATTATTATTATTATTATTATTATTATTATTATTATTATTATTATTATTATTATTATTATTATTATTATTAAAGCCCCAAGTGTTGTGCAATTGGGAACGATGTAGCGACCACAGGGCTCTTCCTGAACGATGGACCATCATTGAACAGCTTTTAAACCAAAACAACAAATCGCTTTTGTTGCCTTCAAAGGTCAAGGTCATTCCGCTTCACCCGTTTTTAAACGCGTTTTTCGCTGTATCTAACAAATGACTGATCCGATTTTCATATTTTTAAAAAGTGTTCTTGTAGATAGTTCAGGTAATGGCCTATAATTCTTTTTTTTTTTTACATTTTTTTAAAAAAGTTTTCCTTATTTACTTTTGTCTTGTTAGGATAAAGCCGAAACGTAACACGGCAAAGAAAATTATCACTTTTGAAAATATTTATTTTTCGGCTATGTGTTTGTGTGTGCGTGTGTGTGTGTTTGTGTGTGTGTGTTTGTTTGGCTTCAATGGCATGAATGTCTTGCGATCTTGTTACTTCTGAGTTTCCAACGGGCAGATTTGCGTAATATGAAAGCATTGCAGTTAACAACGTATTGATTTTGGTTTTGTTGGAAAAGAGAGAGAGTGAGAGAGAGAGAGAGAGAAAGAGAGAGAGAGCATTTGCTGATAGAGAGACGAGAGTGGGTGTATTGACCGACAGAGAGACGAGAGAGGGAGTGAGAGAGGGAGAGAGAGAGAGAGAGAGAGAGAGAGAGAGAGAGAGAGAGAGAGAGAGAGAGAGAGAGAGAGAGAGAGAGAGAGAGAGAGAGAGAGAGAGAGAGAGAAAGAAAGAGAGAGAGAGAGAGAGAGAGAGAGAGAGAGAGAGAGAGAGAGCGTATGCCGACAGAGAGACGAGAGAGAGAGTGTGTGTTTTGGTCGACAGAGAGACGGGAGAGTGAGTGAGAGAGAGAGTGTGTGTGTTTTGGCCGACAGAGAGACGAGAGAGGGAGAGAGTGTGAGTGTATTTGTCGTCAGAAAGAAGAGAGAGTGTGCTGGCCGACAGAGAGACAAAGAAAGAATAATAAAATTAAAAAAAGGCTGTCAGCAAAACATAAAGAATAGTAACATTTATTTTTCAGGTTTATTATATTATTTTTCTCCTGTCAACTTTTATTCATCAGATTAACTTACTTTCAGATCATCATCATCATCATCATCATCATCATCATCATCATCATCATCATCATCATCATCATCATCATCATCATCATCATCATCATCATCATCATCATCATCATCATCATCATCATCATCATCATCATCATCATCATCATCGTCGTCGTCGTCGTCGTTGTCGTCATCCAATATTCAAAGAATAACAAATGTGTATAATAGCCAGACAAAAAAAGAAGAAAACATTTTGAAGGCAGAAAGAGAAAGAATGAAAAACAAGGTGGTAATCCATTCAAACGCAGAGCCGATAAAATAAGCATTTTGAAAAGTGTTCCTTTTTTAGTGTCTGGGCTTTATCCTAAAGCAGCAAAGGGAATACATGGATATGATAGGCCACACTCTGCAGGTAAATACATTTCAAACTGAGATAAGGACAATGTATTGATGCTGTGCAACACGTGTGTACCAAAGGGTGAAATACCAAGACCTTGGCCTTTGAGGCCAAACAAATACCAATGGTCCAACATGCTTAACAGTAGTTCAAGTATCCGCAAAGTAAAAATTATTAATTTCGGTTCAGTTATTCTTCACCTAAGGCCAAAGGTTGGTTTGAACAAAATCGTGACATTTGGAGCGACGGACCAACCCACTGGCAGATTGTTAGACATCCAGCTGCTATTGTTGGATGGTCCATATAACCCGACATCCAGACTGCTATTGAAGGATGTCTCATATAACCCGACATCCAGACTGCTATTGAAGGATGTCTCATATAACCCGACATCCAGACTGCTATTGAAGGATGTCTCATATAAACCGACATCCAGACTGGTACTGAAGGATGGCCCATATAACCCGACATCCAGACTGCTATTGAAGGATGGGTCATAAAACCCGACATCCAGACTGCTATTGAAGGATGGGTCATATAACCCGACATCCAGACTGGTACTGAAGGATGGCCCATATAACCCGACATCCAGACTGGTACTGAAGGATGGGTCATATAACCCGACATCCAGACTGGTACTGAAGGATGGGTCATATAACCCGACATCCAGACTGGTACTGAAGGATGGGTCATATAACCCGACATCCAGACTGGTACTGAAGGATGGGTCATATAACCCGACATCCAGACTGGTACTGAAGGATGGGTCATATAACCCGACATCCAGACTGGTACTGAAGGATGGGTCATATAACCCGACATCCAGACTGGTACTGAAGGATGGCCCATATAACCCGACATCCAGACTGCTATTGAAGGATGGGTCATATAACCCGACATCCAGACTGCTATTGAAGGATGTCTCATATAACCCGACATCCAGACTGGTACTGAAGGATGGGTCATATAACCCGACATCCAGACTGCTATTGAAGGATGTCTCATATAACCCGACATCCAGACTGCTATTGAAGGATGGCTCATATAACCCGACATCCAGACTGCTATTGAAGGATGGCTCATATAACCCGACATCCAGACTGGTACTGAAGGATGTCCCATATAACCCGACATCCAGACTGCTATTGAAGGATGGCTCATATAACCCGACATCCAGACTGCTATTGAAGGACGGCTCATATAACCCGACATCCAGACTGCTATTGAAGGATGTCTCATATAACCCGACATCCAGACTGCTATTGAAGGATGGCCCATATAACCCGACATCCAGACTGCTATTGAAGGATGGCTCATATAACCGGACAATCATCATCGTCGTCGTAATCGTCGTCGTTGTTATCGTGGTCGACGTCGTAGTCATGATCTTCATGATTGCAAGAAATGATGCTTGGGGCGCTGTGAAGGTGCTAAACGCTAATGGCAAGAAATGATGCTTGGGGCGCTGTGAAGGTGCTAAACGCTAATGGCAAGAAATGATGCTTGGGGCGCTGTGATTGTGCTAAACGCTAATGGCAAGAAATGATGCTTGGGGCGCTGTGAAGGTGCTAAACGCTAATGGCAAGAAATTATGCTTGGGGCGCTGTGAAGGTGCTCAATGCTAATGGCAAGAAAAGAAGTTGTAAAATGTGTATAATACTAGTAACAAGGAGGGATGGAGGATAAGATGAACACGCACACAACTTGGATAACACCAACGATAATTCAAAGTAAAATAGACAAACACGCTCAGCAAATCTATGATCGGCCGAGCTGAAATATCTCGCTATTTGCTGTTTTTGTCTCATCAAAAATTATTTATATTCCTTCACACTCAAAATGTTTATTGAGGTTCAGTTAAAGACGAAGCAAGGAACCAACAACGTCCGACAACTCACCCATTTCAGCTATACCGTTCTCCTAAAATATTTCTTAAATTTCGCTCTCGGGTCCGTACTGATACCCGTATCGTTGTAAACGAAACCTCTCCACCTTTCCATCTTCCAGAGCGTAATTATGATTCCCTTTTTTTGTACGATCCTCGTCAATACCTCATTTAAAAGCTATTAGACATCCTACAAAGGAGTTTTATAATTCCGTTGTGGAGACATGCAGGCAATAAAACAGCTCTTTAAATTAATGTGCTTGTTTGAGATCTTAACTTTTTTTTTTGGTGGGGGGGGAGGGAGGAATAGACTTTATCCGTCTCTTTCTCCCTACCCTACTGTACTACCTTACTACCTATCTGTTTCTCACTATCTCTGTCTGTCTCTTTCTGTCCTCTGTCTCTGTCTGTCTCTGTCTGTCTCTCTCTCTCTTTCTCTCTCACTCTCTTGCTTAACAGATGTTAACAAAGCATGTTTCATGACCATGCTGTTAAATCGCAATTTTAAACCGCGCCCTCAATTTCCTTCTTCTTCTTCTACTTCCCTACCCCCTCCTCTGCTACCTCTTACCCACAGATCCTCCAACCCGGCCCCTTCCACCTTCCACCCCCTGCCCCTTGCCCCTAGACCCCGCTGCCGTCCCCCGTTCTCTCCATTCCCCCCTTTCCGTCCTCCGACCCTCCGACCTGCTCTACATGATCTGGCCCTAGGCTAAAAGTGAAGTCCCAATATTGACTGAGATTGTACACTTCTGACATCTCATTCATCATTTGGCCAAGAACTGTTCTTTTTAGCACATGAAACCTGTGTGATCAAAAAAAATTACAAAATTTTGACAATAAGACCATAAAAATATTTAGCACTTGGTGTACTGATGATTCGTAGACTACTAAAACTACAGATGCTTATGCTACAGCAAGTGTTTTATCTTTGGGAGCATGAGGAAAGCTTGAATGCGCAAGATATGCAATCAGAAGTCAAGCAGTAGAAAATAATAACATGCAAGAGAATATAAATACTAGATCAAATAATGATTTTCCAAAGAGTACAAAAGGTGTAACATCATTACCAACAATGTTAGCGTATACACAGGATATTTTTCATGATGCAAATTCACTACAAGATGTTGCCCAAAAAATCAATAGTGCTCCATAATTATCCTACATGGGAAATGTAAAACCCACAATGTGATATTAAATATATAAATTTAGAAAAAGATTTTTAAAAAATGTAATATGTTTTCTAATATCACAGATGGGAACAGACTTAAATTACATAAATAAATATACAAAGCCGAATTACTCGTCTCGCTGTTTTGCGGAGATCAGCGGTGAACAACCACTTCATCATTGACGCGTGCAATCTCTCGTTATGACCATCACCATCATCATCATCATCATCATCATCATCATCATCATCATCATCATCATCATCATCATCATCATCATCGTCGTCGTCGTCTTCCTGATCCTCTCTTTTTTCTTCTTCTTCTTCCTCATGTTTCCTTCTTCTTCTCCTACATTTTCTTCAGTGACGCTATTGTTGTCGTTCTTCTTCTTCTTCGTTTGTTCTGCGGTCGATCTAAATCCCCAATCCTAGAACCCTTAAATGGGTGATAAGCTGCTTTTAAAAGGCTAAAGATTGTCGAGGTGAAAAAAGAAGGGATAAAGATAGAACCGCTCAGATTGGATGTGGAAGAAGTGCGGAGTGAAGGAGGGGATGGGGGAGGTGGGCGTCCGTGTGGGGAAGAGAAAAGGGATGAATTGTGCTTTTTCTCTTCTGGTTTACGATTTTGCTTTTTATCTTCTGTTTTACGATTAAAAATACCTTTATCGCTTTGTCTCTCTTTGTGTGTCACCTGCACGCCACTGTTTAGTGTTGGTGTACACGCCCACACCGCCTTTCTTTCACTCCCAGCTCTAACTCCATCCCTTCTCTTGAGCTGCCATTCCCTCTATGGCATTTAATATATATCCTAACAATACTCCTTGCCATTTAATATATATCCTAACAATAGTAATACTCCTTGGGTGAGGGTATAGACCGAGGTCTGTTCTGTGCAAGTATGCATTCAATCGCAGGGACTGTAAAGCTCCTGACGCTGATTTGTTAGACTGCTAAGTGATGGCTCCACAAATACTCCCAGCATGCACTAGGTCCTTTCTCCCCCATAACCCGTGACACTCACTAAACTATGCGCCCCAAACCTGCAAGTGGGCGACTTGAACCGCTGGAGTGGCGTATCGACCAGCGCCTTGAGCAGCTCTTGAGCTAAAAAAACATTATAAAAGAACAATGAAATAAAATGAAATAATAAAATATAATCGATAATTACTTTCATTCCTTAATTTCAACTGTCATTCCTATCTGTAGAAATCTAATGCATTTACTTTATTTCTTCTCTCTCTCCCTCTCTCTCTCCCTCTCACTCTCTCTCACTCTCATTCCCTCTCTCTCCCCCCCTCTCTCTCTCACTCTCTCTCCCTCTCACTCTCCATCTCCCTCTCTCCCTTTCTCGCTCCCCCTCTCTCTCTCTCTCCATCTCTCTCCCTCTCTCTCTCCGTCTCACTCTCTCTCTCCTTCTCTCACCTCTCTCTCCTTCTCTCACCTCTCTCTCTCTCTTTCTCTCTCTCTTAAGAGGGGGTGGGGGATAAGATTTGGTTTCTTTTTTCTTTTTATTTTGTATTGTATTCTATTTTAATTTATTTTTATTTTTTATTTTTTTAATGTATTTATTTATTTATTATATTATTTTTTTCTTTATTTATTTTCATTTGATGAGGGAGGAGGTGGTTAGAGTGTAGTTTTACGAGTTTTGAACATTTTAAATTACATACTTTTGCTTTAGATTATCCTAAAACAAAACAGTTTTGTTAATTGATTTCTTTAATAAAGTTAATTTCCCATTGTTTCATTATATCTCATGTTATTTTATTGCCTGTTAACGTCTGTCATTTTCACTTGAATTGCTTCCAAACTGGACTTTAAAAGCTTCATGTCGTGTCCAGTACTTTCGGAAATAGCGATTAAAGCGTTTCGTATGAAAGGGGTTGTGTGTGTATGTGTGGGAGTGAGTGAGAGGTGACAGATAAATGAAGTTTAAAAGAGGTACTGAGAGAGAGAGAGAGAGAGAGAGAGAGAGAGAGAGAGAGAGAGAGAGAGAGAGAGAGAGAGAGAGAGAGAGAGAGAGAGAGAGAGAGAGAGAGAGAGAGAGAGGAACAATGATGGTTGAATGAATTAATTAAATGGAGCTGACTACGATGTGATTATAAGGACGACGGCGAAGATAATCATGATGATAAATGTGAAGAAGACGAAGAAGAAGAAGAAGAAGAAGAAGAAGAAGAAGAAGAAGAAGAAGAAGAAGAAGAAGAAGAAGAAGAAGAAGAAGAAGAAGAAGAAGAAGAAGAAGGAGGAGGAGGAGGAGGAGGAAGAGGATGAAGAGGAGGAGGATTAAGGGAAGGAGACGCCATTGTGCTGATGCAGCAAATACTTAGAACGCTATTCAAGTGGAGGTCAAGAAATTTGATGTATAAAAATTACGGTTCTCTTGTCCATGCTTTCTGTCTCTTAGTTGCTTCTCTGCCTTTGTGTTGCTGTCGTTGTTGCTGTCATTGTTGTTGCTGCCTTTGTTGTCGCTGTCTCCGCATCTTTGTCCCTGACGTTCTGATGGAAGTGCAGCGTTTTCAAAGGATTCTTGCTGTCAAGGGGGATTGGGGAAGAACTCAAAGGTCGACATGGAAACGTCTTCAACTTTGAATGCTATGGGACTTTGGGCTGGGAATTCAGAACACATGGAGCTCACACAGCGTTCTAATTTCATTACGTTTGGAACACTTACCCAAAGTCCAGTTGTAAGACATTAGACATAAGACATTAGACATAAGACATACGACATAAGACATTTTATTTCGCTTCAACTTTTACATCGAAGAAATCTTGGTGCGCATGGGGTACTCAGTTGTGTAGGCCTATATATGTAATTCGCTTCTATTTATGCAGAAGAAAAAGCATACAATTAAAAGCAAGCAATCCTGCATGACAAACACAATCATACATACACATATACCTGCATCAACAACCTTCCGACACTAGGGTGGTTAAATCAATTATAGATTAACACAATGTCTCATCACGGGAAGACTAGAATTGACAAATGTGTATGTAGTGAAATAGTAGGCATATATTGTTCGTGTTTGCACACTTTATCGTGCACGCACACGCTTACACGAAAAATGACATTACAGGATAATATATTACATAAATGATATATGTATTATTTGTTTTTTATTTATTTATTTAATTTAACGTCTATTCACATCTGTGATATTAGTCAAAATATTTATTTATTTATTTATTTATAATTATTTGTCACTAGACTGACTCTCTTTTTCTCTCGCTTTCTCACACACTCACTCACACACGCACACACACACTCACACACCCACATGGCACATATTACGCATCATTGTCCCCCCGAACTTGTCAGTTCTCTAAGAATTTAGTATTTTTCGGCATTTTGGTTAACAGTCGTCACTGACTCGGGCAAATTAAGGTTGCCTTTCACATTTAAAAGGAGGGCAGGCGCAGCCCCAGTCATCAATGACAAATTTTATAGTTTTGGAATTGTGCTTGTGATTTTAAAATCTTTCGTTACTAACGAAATCATGGTGTGAGATTCTCATCTCATTAGGAAACCTGACAAAATGGTCTGAGGACCTGAGAGGTTTGCAGAGAACAGACAAAGGCGAAAGCTTGAGACTTTTGTATTAAGTAAAAGTCGAAACTGAACTGCTCTGCATAGACTAAGAAAACGAGCCATGGGGGACTAAACCTGGGATAAAACAATCTTCTTACAGCCTTTTGAACTAGGACCACTCTATAGTTTAGGACAATTCGTTTAAGATCGACCGCGCCATACATCCGATTGATGTTGTCTTCAAGAAACGTCACAGAAATTTCCTCTTTCGGGCTAGTCTGGATTCCTTATCCAACTTGAACAGGTTTTTTGGGCCTTTCTTTCGCTTTCTATCAATTCCCGCAAGGGAAACAACTAGGCACATACGATAAAGTGGGAGAGGAAATGGACTTGTCTCCCCGGAGTGGCGTGCATCTTGATGGGGGCGACTTTTCTCGCTGTAGACTGAGTATCCTGGGGCATCTCCTGATGAAGGCTACTGTATAATTCACGCCTGTGTTTCAACCCCCGCCGATACTCACCGAGTTCTCGTTTCTTGTCTGGCGAGAAAGCCCGACTTTCTTCGAGACCGGAAGTGAAGGAAGACCGATAATCGGTGGCGGCCAATAGTTTAGAAGTTAATAGTCAGTGGGTGATTCGCTCTCTGGGAAATCACTAAGAGGTGGTCAGCGGAGACTTTTGTTGGTACTTCACACTGCTGACCATGACTTGCCCACCCTGCCCCAAGTCGCCTCTTACCCTTCTCTATTAAAGATAAGGATAGGAATTGTAGAAACGGGAACACAAAACAAAACAAGGCTACGAAGCTTACAGCAAATACTAAGAACAAGGATTTTTTTGGTCTAAGCACCATACTTCCAAACAAATGGCTCCAGATGAACCTCTTAACAGTGACTCAGTCTTCTAAGCAAAGTGTGCACAATTCAATAGGGGGGGTGGGAGAGGTGGGATGGGGATCGAGAGAGGACTATAGGCTAAGTACATTAAATCTCTCTCTCCCTCCCTCCCTCCCTCCCTCTCTCTCTCTCTTTGTTTGTGTGTGTGTGTGTGTGTGGGAGAGAGAGAGAGAGAGAGAGAGAGAGAGAGAGAGAGAGAGAAGATATATTTAATTTAAGTTGGCGCCTCGGGCGGCTTTTGTTTGATCCTGAATCGGCCAGCGCCTTGAGTCGCCAAGTACGCGAGATATGTGCGCTATAAAAATCCTCGATAATAATAATAATAATAATAATAATAATAATAATAATAATAATAATAATAATAACAATAATAATAATAATAATAATAATAATAATAATAATAATAATAATAATAATAATAATAATAATAACAATAATAATAATAATAATAATAATAATAATAATAATAATAAATAACGAAGGAAGTAAAGCAGTGGTCTGTTTTTTTGTATTCGGTCCTCGCCCTAAAAAGGGACTAGTCTACTGTGTGTGTATGGTTGTGTGGGTGTGTTGTGCGTGCTGCGTGCATGTAGCTTATTTGTGCGTGTGTTGGAACTGTAAACATTATCAACAGTATTATTCTTTTTTATTGTGTTGTGTGTGTTTCACTGTGTGTGTATGGTTGTGTGGGTGTGTCGTGCGTGCTGCATGCATGTAGCTTATTTTGTGCGTGTGTTGGACCTGTAAAAATTGTCAACAGTATTATTCTTTTTTACTGTGTGTGTGTGTTTCACTGTGTGTGTATGGTTGTGTGGGTGTGTCGCACGTGCTGCATGCATGTAGCTTATTTTGTGCGTGTGTTGGACCTGTAAAAATTGTCAACAGTATTATTCTTTTTTACTGTGTGTGTGTGTTTCACTGTGTGTGTATGGTTGTGTGGGTGTGTCGCACGTGCTGCATGCATGTAGCTTATTTTGTGCGTGTGTTGGACCTATAAACATTGTCGACAGTATTATTCTTTTTTGTTGTTTTATGATTTCTTCATAATAAAAATTACATTTTCTCAGTGCTGTATCCAATGTTTGTCAAAAGTTGGCTGTTAACTCCTTACGAAGCGTTTCAGCAAATACATGTTCAGAATATGTTTAACACATATGTTAAAGTATTCATATTGGTAATTTGTCTCCGAAAATTTGGGAGAGAGTTCCAGAGACTGCTACCTGAATAAATTAAACTAGATTTAAACAGATCAGTCCGAAGAAGAAGAGTGTTCAATCTCATGACATAGAGTAAAGTTCTAAAAGTAAAACATTTATTATAAATTAAAACATTGATCAGTACAACTTATGTTAATCTGATGAATAAAAATTGATGCAACAACAACAACAACAACAACAAATACATGTTCAGAGGCCCTGTGTTAATCTGCTGTGTTTTATCTCCTTCAACCCTTTTACTTGTCTTTCTGCTACTGAAACTACAACAACAAAACACACACAACAACAACAACAACAACAAGGTTTAAAATATTACGTGTTTACAGATAAACTTGAGTAAGAACACATATATGTACATGACAAGCATTGCACGGAACAGGGGGTGGAGCTGAACATCAATTTTATATTTATATTTAGCATTTATAGCATTGTAAAGATCAATTGGTCTGTAAGCAAAGCTTAGAGGACATTATACACATTAACTAGCACATATGCATATTAAACGAAACAATATACATAGCATTACATTTTCAGTAGCAAAGAATCTAAGTAAGTTTGTAGAAATAAAAACAAACAGTATCATTTTCTAACATGAAGGAAACGTGTATGTTGACTTTAAAACATGGGAAGCGTATTTGCTCTTGAAAGTATTCATATTGGTAATTTGTCTCCGGAAATTTGGGAGAGAGTTCCAGAGACTGCTACCTGAATAAATTAAACTAGATTTAAACAGATCAGTCCGAAGAAGAAGAGTGTTCAATCTCATGACATAGAGTAAAGTTCTAAAAGTAAATTTTGAGCATGTGGTTTCAGGAAACAGCCAGAGATCATTCTGTGCATACCTAAGTTTATGTAGTCTAACTCAGAAAGGGTTACTTTCCTTAATAGGACTACTGAAGAGCCCGTTTGTGTAATCTAGTAACTGGTTTAATTGTTTTATCACTGGCTGAATCCCATAAGGTAGATGTGTAATCAATGGGTGACTGAATATGTGAATTAAAGAATAACTTCCTTGCATCAAACTTTAGGAAGTGCTTGATTCTAGTTAGAAGATACACTTTCTTTGACGATGTTTTGGGAAGTTATTCAATGTGATTTGACCAAGACAGGTTGTCATCAATGTCGACTACCAACACATTATGACGGCTGACTTTTTCAATAATTGTATTACTAACCGTTAAATCCCGAAATGTTGAGGTAGGGTTATATTGGATAAAACGATTAGGAAGGCTGGTGGGGTGTTGGGTGCAGAACAGGATGATGTGGACACACTCTGCAACCGATGCACGGCAAATAAACTGAAGGCCATCCTTGATGACGCGACACATCCGCTTAGGCAGGATTATGACAGTAGGCAAATAGAGCGCTGTGGTAGATACAGGGTGCCGAGGGCTAGGACATGCAGATACGCAAATTCTTTTTTTTTACCTAGATCTGTTTTAATGGCTAACCAGAACAAGAGAAGATGAGAATGATAGTGAGAATGTATGGAAATGGATTTGGTAATGCGTATTATTTATGTTTTTATGTGTAGTGTTTTTAAGCTGTTTTTGCTAATGTGTATTAATAATTATAGGTGGACATGTCGAATCAATTTCCTTTTTTGGATTAATAAAGATTTATTGTGGCGTTTTATCTAGTTGCTATTACCATCCTTTTTTCTTGTATGGGGGGTGGGCGGATGGTGGAGAGTGGAGGTGGGAGTAAGGGGTTTAATTGACATAGAATTTAGCTCACAGAGTGAGAGAGAGAAAGAGAGACAGAGACAGGCGGATAGAGACAGGCAGACAGAGACAGAGAGACAGAGACAGCGGGAAACAGACACACAGAGAAACATGTCAACAGAGTTCGTTCTGTCCTTGTCTCACGCCAAATTGTCACCCCACGCTGAACAGGAAATAAGCTATAGAGAGTGGTCAATAGGAGACCACTCGTGGACAGACACTGTTGATGACCCCTGTCCACTACACCAGTCCTCGCTGCAAGTCTGATTCTTGAAAAGACATCTTCTACAGTGTATTCAGATTTATCATACGGTAAAATTAGTGTCTATCTACATTGTGAACCTCGTATTCTACGCACGGGTCCGCTCCGATCGGGTCCGTCCCTGGTCCGGTCAAAAGCGAAACTGGCCTGTGATTTTATTTCCTCTAGATATTGTTTTTCTTCTTCTTGGTCTTCTAGCCCTTGTTCTTGTGGTGTCGTGTTTTTTTCGTGTGTGTGTGTGTTGTGTGTGTGTGTTATGGGTGTATTGTGGGTGTGTGTGTGTTGTGTGCCATATGTGTGTATTGTGTGTATGGGTGTGTTGTGTGTGTGTTGTGTGTGTTATGTGTGTGTTATGTGTGTATTATGTGTATGTGTGTTCTGTGTGTGTGTTATGTGTGTATTGCGTGTATGTGTGTATTTTGTGTGTGTTATGTGTGTATTGTGTGTAGGTGTGTGTTGTGTGCGTTGTTTGTTGAGTGTGTTTGTTGTGTGTGTGTGTATTGTGTGTGTATGGTGTGTGTGTTGTGTGTGTTATGTATGGCGTGTGAGGTGTGTGTGGTGTGTTCGTGTGTGCGTGTGCTGCGTGTGTGGTGTGTAGGTGGATTTGTGTGATGTATGTGTGAATGTGTGTGTGATGTCTGTAGGGTGTGTGGTGTGTGTTTGTGTGCTGTATGTGTGTGGTGTGTGTTTGTGTGCTGTATGTGTGTGGTGTACGTATGGTGTTTGTGTGTGGAGTGTGTGTGTGTGTTGTGTGAGTGGATGTGTATGTGCTGTATGTGTGTTGTGTGTGTTTGTGGTGTGGTGTTGTCTGTGTGCGGATGTGTGTGGTCTGTATGTGTGGTGTGTGAGTTGATGTGAGTGTGTGTGTGGTGTGTGTGTAGATATGCGTTTGTGTGCTGTATGTGTAGTGTGTGTGTGTGTGTGGTATGCATGTGGTGTGTGTGTTTTGTATGTTTTGTGTGTGTGTTTTATGTGTGTGTGTGTGTTTGTGTGTGTGTGTTTTCTGTGTGTGAGTTTTATGTGTGTGTGTGTTTTGTGTGTGTGTTGTATGTGTGGGTGGGTGTTTTGTGTGTGTGTGTTTTGTGTGTGTGAGGTTTTGGATGGAGGGGATGGAAAGGAGTGTGGTGTGGGTGAAGAGGGACAACGGATGGCAGACCGCCTGGGATGTTTGCTGTGTTGGTCTTGTCCTTTTTGTCTTCTTTCATCTTTTTCTTTCATTAAATGAGAGGAACAGTGGGATGCCTCATACTTTACTTGCCAATATTTACTTGGGAACTGGGTTTTATTTTATTTTTCTGTTCCTTTCTTTATTCTTTCCTTTCTTTTCCTGAGAATTCTCCCCTCATTTTTCCCATCCCACCTGTTCTGCTTCCTCTGTTTTTCCTCTCACCCTTCCTTTACTCTACTCTACTTTACTCTACTCTACTTTACTCTACTCTACTTTACTCTACTCTACTCTACTTTACTCTACTCTACTTTACTCTACTCTACTTTACTCTACTCTACTTTACTCTACTCTACTCTACTCTACTTTACTCTACTCTACTTTACTCTATTCTAGTCTACTCTACTCTACTCTACTCTACTCTACTTTACTCTATTCTAGTCTACTCTACTCTACTCTACTCTACTTTACTCTACTCTACTTTACTCTACTCTACTCTACTTTACTCTACTCTACTTTACTCTATTCTAGTCTACTCTACTCTACTCTACTCTACTCTACTTTACTCTATTCTACTCTACTCTACTCTACTCTACTCTACTCTACTCTACTTTACTCTACTCTACTTTACTCTACTCTACTCTACTCCACTCTACTCTACTCTACTTTACTCTAGTCTAGTCTACTCTACTCTACTCTACTCTACTCTACTCTACTCTACTCTACTCTACTTTACTCTATTCTAGTCTACTCTACTCTACTCTACTCTACTCCACTCTACTCTACTCTACTCAACTCTACTCTACTCCACTCTACTCTACTCTACTCTACTTTACTCTACTCTACTCTACTCTACTCTACTCTACTTTACTCTACTCTACTCTACTCTACTCTACTCTACTCTACTCTACTCTACTCCACTCTACTCTACTCTACTCAACTCTACTCTACTCCACTCTACTCTACTCTACTCTACTTTACTCTACTTTACTCAATTCTATTCTACTCCACTCCACTCTACTAAACTCTACTCTACTCTACTCTACTCTACTCTACTCAACTCTACTCTACTCTACTCAACTCTACTCTACTCTACTCTACTCTACTCAACTCTACTCTACTCTACTCTACTCAACTCTACTCTACTCTACTCAACTCTACTCTACTCTACTCAACTCTACTCTTCTTTACTCTACTCCACTCTACTCTACTCTACTCCACTCTACTTTACTCCACTTTACTCTATTCTACTCTACTCCACTCCACTCTACTAAATTCTACTCTACTCTACTCCACTCTACTCTACTCTACTCCACTCTACTTTACTCTACTCCACTCTACTTTACTCTACTCCACTCTACTCAACTCTACTTTACTCTACTCTACTTTATTTCATTCTACTCCACTCCACTCTACTAAACTCTTCTCTACTCTACTCCACTCCACTCTACTCTACTCTACTCTACTCTACTCCACTCCACTCCACTCTACTCTACTCTACTCTTCCCCACTCTACTCTACTCTACTCTATCTTCTTGTTTGCAATTTTAAAAATCTTAATATGAATCTTTTTGTTCCGATTGTCCCTTAATGGCAGGCAAACATGCGTTGGAAATACATTATTAATTCTTATGTATTGTTATGGTCATTGGATTACCTTCAATTTTTTTTGGGAGGGAGGGGGGGGGTGAGGAATTAGGGGAATGGGGGTGTGTGATATACGCAGTTTTATTGTGCTTCAGTTTAACTCCATTTTCAAATATGCTTTTCAAATATATTTTAAACTACGGACGTCTATTAGTGTTTCGTTTGGCATTTGATGAACGGAAAGATTTCGGTATAGATTGACCTGTCTCACTAGAGGATCTTGAGGAGATACTGTGTGAGACGCGCCCTGATTGCCTCTGACGTGAAGGGGCTCAGCCAATCAGCGATCTGGAAACACCACGTGATCTTGGGTTTTCGAAGATCACGAGATCCGATATAAGGTTAGCTCCATTGTATTTTGAATAAAGTTGTCATATCAAGGATTGACACCGATCGATTGTGTTTCTAGTCAGCATCTAAGGCAAGACTTGCCTACTTATGTCTTTCATCAGACTAGACTAAGCCTATGTCTTTGATCTAACTATACTTACGTGACGTGATAATTATATTGGGATAGTTGCGAAATGCCAGTAATAGTATGAGGTCCTAATAACTGGGCATCTGAACAATTCTCCCGTTGGGGTGCCGGAGGTTTCAGTATCAATAGTATCCCCACTTTCTGGAAATGTAGTGCTTTAAATTCCCACTGTCGCTGTCTTTCTCATTTGCTCTTTCTCATTCCTGCTCTTTTCTATCAATCTGCTATACTATCTTCTTCTTCGCTAGACCAGTCACCTACCTTTTTTCTTGAAAACTCTTCCGGGACAAGATTCCTTATTTGTGTATTAAGTCTGTTGGATCAGCTTGGGAATATTGGACGCTTTCTGCCAGGTCGTCACTATGGCTTCCTATGATGTTATTATTTAGCAATGTAGGCATTGTATATGTATGTGTTTTGTTGATAATTTATAATGATGTTTGTATTCTATTTTGTTTTTGTAAACGGGGGTTCGATAAATTAGAGTACAGCCTCAGCGTCCCCTGCGTGGGATGTTTTATTGTAAAGTGAATGGCTGGTGGAGAGCTTTCAGTTTTACCACTAGGGTTGTTTCAGCAGATCTTTTATGTGGATTAGGGGTTGTCCGGTCCTGATTTGGCTTGGAAGAGTCCGCTGGACCTAAAGCAATAATCATGTAATGTCATGTAATCTGAACAAATGCATTGTCAAGGCAGGCCAGGCCAGACTATGCGCAATAATTATAGCCTCTAGATATTGTATTTGGTAACCCATACCATTCGTTCCTTTCAGTGCAGCAAGATGTTTCTGGTTTCCCTCAATGTTTCCTTTCTCGTTGCTTGTAATCGTTTTTCTGAAAGACCTTTGCTCAAGGGTAGTAATTCCGCTACCTTTCCAAACCGGAAGGAAGTTTGTCAGTCGAAAAAGGAAGTTGCACAGAAGAAATGGAGGCGATCGAGTCTCCGTTCTTTCCGACAATGCCATAGAGACTCTTCGTTCAACTTCACTTTCAAATACATCATGTGGGCGTTCTTTCAGAGGGAGTGACAACTAGGACAAATAATTGTGGATATCCTGCTCAATGACGAATGTCCTTATTTTATAGCTAACATTGCGCCATAGAACAAGAAGAACAATATCATCATCATCCAGGAGCGGATTATAGAAGGGTCCCAGGGAGCTTGGAACCCCCTCCTCCTTTCCCACTCGGAACCCCTCCCTTTACAAAAAATAAAAATAACCACCTAGACACACCAGCTCAATGCCTATGTGAGCAGCACTCTTAGGTTCTCCCACATTTTGCTGGCTGCGGGCTATTTATAGCTTGCCTACACCCTTCCCTTTCAGTGAAAGGAAAGGAAAGAAGAGCACTGGCAAAGCTATTTATAGCTAGCCTGGCTGAACTAGCTTCAAAACCTAAAAGCTTTGGTTGAGTCGGTGTGTAGACACACAGCAACAACAACAACAACAACAAACGACAACAACGACAAACATACACAAATAAAATAAAATAAAACACACACACGTTTCCATTTTTTTCCATCACTCCCCTCAAGCCTCCAATGCCATTATGGTATCCACCATTTTAATTACAGTTTTATTGGCCGGAGTTGTCATGTTTTGAACAAGGTTGCGGTAAAACTTCGGGATATTAGGATTCTGTCCCGTGAACATGTGTATGTGTTCAATGACGTCATATTCAAATACATTATTTAATAATTTGGATGTTGAAAAGCTTAGCGTAGTTCTGGTACCCAGTTAGCCCATTGACCAGTGATGGAGGCTTGCTATGACTGACATTGACCAGTGATGGAGGCTTGCTATGACTGACATTGACCAGTGATGGAGGCTTGCTATGACTGATATTGACCAGTGGATGTAGGCTTGCTATGACTGACATTGACCAGTGATGGAGGCTTGCTATGACTGATATTGACCAGTGATGTAGGCTTGCTATGACTGACATTGATCAGTGATGGAGGCTTGCTATGACTGACATTGACCAGTGATGTAGGCTTGCTATGACTGACATTGATCAGTGATGTAGGCTTGCTATGACTGACGTTGACCAGTGATGTAGGCTTGCTATGACTGACATTGATCAGTGATGTAGGCTTGCTATGACTGACATTGACCAGTGATGTAGGCTTGCTATGACTGACATAGACCAGTGATGTAGGCTTGCTATGACTGACATTGACCAGTGATGGAGGCTTGCTATGACTGACATTGACCAGTGATGGAGGCTTGCTATGACTGACATTGACCAAAGATGGAGGCTTGCTATGACTGACATTGACCAGTGATGGAGGCTTGCTATGACTGACATTGACCAGTAATGGAGGCTTGCTATGACTGACATTGACCAGTAATGGAGGCTTGCTATGACTGACATTGACCAGTGATGGAGGCTTGCTATGACTGATATTGACCATGACTGACATTGACCAGTAATGGAGGCTTGCTATGACTGACATTGACCAGTAATGGAGGCTTGCTATGACTGACATTGACCAGTGATGTAGGCTTGCTATGACTGACATTGACCAGTGATGGAGGCTTGCCATGACTGACATTGACAAGTAATGGAGGCTTGCTATGACTGACATTGACCAGTAATGGAGGCTTGCTAGGACTGACATTGACCAGTGATGGAGGCTTGCTATGACTGACATTGACCAGTGATGGAGGCTTGCTATGACTGACATTGACCAGTGATGGAGGCTTGCTATGACTGACATTAAACCCTGTGATGACGTAATCGTATTTCATCCTCCATGCCCCCTTCTATCTCATTGTATTCGAGTTTATCTCTTTGCGTTCAGGATGGCTGAGGAATGACCCACAATGTTTAGGCTTGAACTAGCAACAATTTTAAAGTGACTGTAGACCTCGTAATCGTTTGTCCAGTTTTAAAGTGCTATTAGAAGAATGTGGAGTTGTTTTGATTTCACAATGCACACTTCTGTAAGCCTACCAGTAATTGTATTTATTTATTTATTTTATTATTTTTTATCAGGGTCTTCTGGCAGTCCAGTAAAAGCAGGATCAGGTTAGATTGTGACTTCAAACTCCGACTCAGCAATAACCAGAAACTTAAAATAAGAAATAAAAACAATAGAAGGGCAAAGTTTACATGACTCGGATGCTCCTTATGGAACTTGCAATATGTAACATCAAAATGAGTGTCCAGAAAAAAAACAAAATGAAACAGTGGCATTAAAATGCAAAGTAATACCGACTATGACTTTTCTATGCTCTTGACCTTTAAAATCCCTTGTCCTCGGACTCCAAATACACCCATGCACGATCAATCTATCATCTCTAAATCCAACAAGTTTTGACTTTATATCTCACATAGTTTAGGGTCACGGTAACTTCAAAGTGCCTATACTAACTTATTTTGGACAGCTCCTTAACCTTGGAGTGAGGTGGACCAAATGTGCATAGTATGTGTGTCTCATTGGTATCTATCATGCATCAAAGAACCATAAGTTCAATATTAATAACTCAGAAACAAAAGTGAAATTTTGTGACAAGTTTTAATTTTTTGACTAACATTTGTTGACTCTGTGACCTTGAAGTGAAGTCAGTAATTCACTGATCGTATTTGTGGTCCATCTCACCTGGTTGTGATAGTTGAAATAGTTTCTGACAGAAGCCGGACTGCCGAACACATTTGTTTAAATGTCATGTTTGGACTATTTAGGAATCATCTCGCACAGATTTGGGAGGAAAACTAACGGCCGTTCTATTGTGCCGTCTAGTGGACACCGACAATAATATCACATTTATGTAAACCCCTCCTACCCTTCCCTCCGTTCTCCCCACTCCCTCTTACTCATGAAGAGCATAATCCGCCCCTGTCATCATCATCATCATCATCATCATCATCATCATCATCATCATCATCATCATCATCATCATCATCATCATCACCATCATCATCATCGTCATCAACATCATCATCGTCATCATCATCAACAACATCATCATCATCAACAACATCATCAACATCATCATCGTCAACAACATCATCATCAACATCATCATCATCAACATCATCATCATCAATAACTTCATCATCATCATCATCATCATCATCATCATCATCATCATCATCAACATCATCATCATCATCATTATCTTGATTTTCATCATCGTCGTTGTTATTAATATTGTTGTTGTGGTCAATTTATATATAAGTTTTTGGGCTGTAATTGTCTTCAATGGTACAGTAGACGTGAGAGAGAGGAAGAAGCATCGGATGCTTTCTGATTCAACGGAAAGAAACGCGGTCTAGGTCAGCCAATTAAAAATAAAATCTCGGTTGCCTCCCATCTTTATCAGCTGAATTTAGTTATTGCTACTGCAGTTTTTGTTTTCGTAAAACGAAGAAGAAGAAGAAGAAGAAGAAGAAGAAGATTACAGACAAACATTACTTTATTTAAGGTTAATTTCTCAATATTATCATCTTCATTCTATCACACGGATATTTCATATTCATCAATCAACATCATAAGCAACACAACCAAAATTGCAATACACGAATTGAAAATGCTTTATTCCAGAAATGTACAATGCTTTCGAGGTGAAATTAATAAATAGCGTTACAATAACACAAATACAATTCTATAAATAGCAATGGCTTGACGAGTCTCGCAGCCGAGAGAACCTTTAAACCTCTAAACATTGGCATTAAGTCCAAATTGTCATTAATTGAATGCTTCTAATCATTTGACATTTTTTTTAATCTTTAAATCATTATTAAAGACGATTATGAATGCCGATGCATACAGAACAATCTCTATATTGTATCATGTCTAGCCTGTCTTATTCAACGTTCTGAGGCATTCAGCCCAACCTAACTTGGTCTGTGGTTTCCACACAAAAATGTTTAGAATGATAACAGTTGACGTGGACTGTCAAAAGCCTTGACGACAAATACAATACTACAGCAGAACTAAACAAATGTGGACATGAAATTCTCAACTCGAGTGTTCCTAAAGAAGAGCAGTTTGCTACATAGACTGACCATTGCTTTTGACCTAGGTCTGCCTGTACCACAAAACACACAATCCTACACTTTGTTAGTTTATAAGCAGTCTATACAGGCTCTGACACTGCGATAGATTGTAGCCTAGCCGATGAGCTTCAGGTCACCTCAAAACACACTAAGTCCAGACGCAGGCTGTGCACCAATTGAACTCTTTCCGCCACGATCGTCACCGTGGTCGTCGAAGTCCCAGGGTTTAACGGAGATCTGTGAGACGAAGACAATAGTAGACAACACAGAGCGAAAGAGGGCAGCTGTCACAATGCTGGAATGTGTCCTTTGGTGAAAAGCGTACAGATCTATAGCCACAATAATGGACAGTGGGTAGGGGATAACTGTTATCCCTAATAGTAATAAGGATGACAATATCAACCGAGGCATAGTCTTTGCAAGTGTACATTCTTTCGCACGGACATTAAAAGATCCTGACCCCCAAGTCATAGGCGGGTGAATGCCGATACATTCATCATGCACTGTATGTCCCATCATCCCCAAGTTGTGGGTGTAACTGCTCGTGTGGCTGCCGAGAAGGCGCAAGGAAGCGACCCCCAGGAATAGGGTTGAAAGGCCTAACCCACTTTGTCATTGTAATCTACTCTTAATCCCGCTATGCACTGAAACCACTGTCTTAGCGACGGAAGCAAAAGATGGCCAGTGCTCCCAGTTTATGTGAGTATCAACCTGGATTTTTTTCTGTGACATCTGAAATGCACACTCCGCCCTGTACCCATTGAGCTATCTGGACACGGACATCTACACTGTCAACAAACATGTCTGTACAACAGAGGTTGACAAACCAAACACAAGCCAACAAAGAACAAATAAGTAAACAAAGCAATGACACATAAAATACATACATAAACAAACCAATGATACATAAAATACATAAACAAAGCAATGACACATAAAATACATAAACAAACCAGTGATACATAAAATACATAAACAAACCAGGGATACATAAAATACATACATAAACAAACCAATGATACATAAAATACATAAACAAACTAATGATACAATAAATAACCAATGATACATAAAATACATAAACAAACCAATGATAAATAAAATACATAAACAAACCAATGATACATAAAATACATAAACAAACCAATGATACATAAAATAAATACACAAACCAATGATACATAAAATAAATACATAAACCAATGATACATAAAATAAATACATAAACAAACCAATGATACATAAAACACATACATAAACAAACCAATGATACATAAAATACACACATAAACAAACCAATGATTTATAATACATAAACAAAAAACGATACCTAAAACCAATAATCCAAAAGACACATACATAAACCAATGATCCATACAATAGCTAACCAAAGAAAGGAAGAAAACCATTACTAAATGACTGGTTGGTTTACCGCTCCAGCAGTTAGTCCACGTGATACCATGGTTTGTGTGGCAGGCACTTGGTCACGAGTGATGCTGCAGCATAACGGTACTTTTCCAATGCACTGCCCGTTAGTGTACTGTAACACAACATCACTCACAAAACAGTAACAGAAAATCTCATAAGCATTAACTTCTTGTGGACATTGGAGCTACATTACATTACATGGTTATTGCTTTAGGTCCAGCGATTGGAGCTACTAAGTCTCCATTATCATCATCAACATCAACAACAAAAGCGTTCCGTTCAGCATCATCATCATCATCATCATCATCATCATCATCATCATCATCATCATCATCATCATCATCATCATCATCGTCGTCGTCAGCAGCAGCGGCAACCACCATCAACTTCATCATCGTCATCATCACCAACAACATCACCACAATTTCACCATCATCAACAGGAACTATACCAACAACAACAACAACAACTATTACTACAACACGAGCATTAATATTATCATCATCATCATCATCATCATCATCATCATCATCATCAACGATCATCTAACCAACCTGCTGGCAGAAGGCGATACCACCGCCGTTGATCTGGTTGAAGGTCGCGCCGTTCAGTCTGCCAGTGTAGGACGACACACCACCAGAGAGGATTATAGGATTGCTGAGCACGCCGGCAGGCTGTTGTCGTTGCTGGATTTGGTTACCTAGCAACATGGCGCCGAGTGGCCCGAGCTGACCTAAAGCCCCGTTGATCTGACCGGTCAAAGTAGGGTTCGACCCCTGGATGGCTGGCCCCAGCTCTTCAGCGAAGCACTGGCCGTTGACGTGACGTCCGTACTGCGTGACCACTAGGTTGTAGGTGCCCTGTGCAAGGTTCCACAAAGATAGTGTCGTCAATTGTTTCGAAGCAACAAAAAGATCAAATAAAAAGTTGAAATTGTCTTGTGACGTCTTTTAAAATTAAACATTAAATTAAACGGGTATTCTGTGAAACGTTGACGCTGATGTTATGATCCAGACATGACTGTAGCAGGGTTGTGGCAGATAAACTGAAGCTTTGTATATAATTATATAACACCAATAAATGGTACTGTAAGACAACGCAACTATTTTGAATATTTTCTTTTACCGACAATTAACAACAATATTACAAAGTTTGAATTTACACAGAAATTGCAGAGGCAGTCATGTACAGTACAACTATCAAATATGAAGGCATTTAAAGGACTTGGATGAGAAAATGTCATTGTGACACTATATTTATTGTTTGTCCTTAATACTTCACTTGTTGGTGAACCAAGTCACTCACCGACAAGGCTTGAGCACCAGGGGTGATAATACCCTCAACGATCCAGTTGCGAGAGCGATTTTCGTCGTTGTTGACGTCGCCGCCGTTGTTACCGAACATTCCATTAAAATCGTTGCCGTTGCCGTTGTCGTCGCCGCCCTCGAGCCTGATAGTGAGCCGTAGTTGGGCAGTGGGGTCAATAGGGTTGACGTCGATGCAGCTAAGAATGGGGTTGAACGGTGGCCGTAGAAGATTCATAAGGCTTCCCGCTCCAAAACCTCCTCCAAGACCGCCAAAAGGACCTCCGCCCATGCCTCCTAGGCCACCAAAGCCACCTCCAAAACCCCCCGGTCCGCCACCAAAACCGCCCGGTCCGCCACCAAAACCCCCCGGTCCGCCACCAAAACCGCCCGGTCCGCCGCCAAACCCGCCCTGTCCGCCGCCAAATCCCCCGCCAAAACCGCCGCCCTGTCCGCCGCCAAATCCACCGCCCTGAAAATATTATAAGTATCATCAGTTAAGTGGACCCCATTTGGCCACGCCCCCTCGTCAAATCATGTTAACATTCACAGTGAGCGTTGCCCCACTAAAAAAAAGTAAGCTTACAACAAAAAATAACTCTTTCAAAGGATAGTTATTTTTTAAATGAATACATTCTGTAGTACTTTTGGTTATTTTTTGTGGGTGTCTATTAATAGCAACAGTCGTGGGCTAGCCAGCCAACATTCTGGAGCTAAAAATAGCAGCTATCAAAGGCGCAAGGAAAACAACCGTAAAAGCACGGGCTCGTAAGGTTTTTCCTTTGAGTTTGATAAAATGCACTCTACCCTAACCCAGACACCAAAGATGCACACTTGTAGCCACGTACGTCACGTGGTTCACTCACAAATAGGATCAAAGATCGTCTGGCTGTACCGTTAAAAACAAGGGAAATAACTCCGTCAGAACCAAAATTGAAAATTCCTAGTTAAGTTAATAATAATAATAATAATTACTGTATTTATAATGCGCTTATCTTATAATAATTATAACTCTAAGCGCGCACTCACAACTCACGCACGCATGTGCACGCTTTAGACAATGACACATGTAACAATTACGCAAGAAATACATTCACTCAAATATACTCATACCACAAACAGACCAGACACTATATGTAAGAGACAGCTGGCGATGGGGTGCGTAGTGAGGTCATAGTGTTAGAACTGCTTGAAAAGGTAAGTTTTGAGGGCAGACTGGAAGGAGGTGGGAGAGGGTTTCTGACGGAGAGAGAGTGGAAGAGTATTCCAGATGGATGGGCCGTAGACAGAGAAGGAGCGGGACCCGAACGTGCTGAGTTTGGAGCGAGGAATGCGGAGGCGGAGAGGGTCGGAGGCAGAGCGAAGAGAGCGAGAGGGAATGTATGGGTGAAGTAAGTCCGAGAGATAGAGAGGAGCGGAGTTGTTGAGGGACTTGTAGCAGAGAGACAAGGTCTTGTATTGAATGCGTTGCGAGATGGGAAGTCAGTGTAGGGCTTTGAGCGGTCGAGCAAAAAAAAACCACATGTAAAAACAATTTTAAGGTAAACCCGTTTTTGCCAACAGTAAGCAAAGCCTTGGGACATTTTAAATATTACAACCTATGGGACAGCTAAGGCACCAGTTGTTGTTCGCAGCAGTATGGAGTGCTGCGTTCCGGGTTATATGTAGAAGTAGCATCACACGCCTTAATAGGTTGCCGAAGTGGCCCAAGACATAAATTGCTGTAAACAAACACAGTTTTTGTGTCTCTCCTTTCAGGACAAATATTTCCCATCCCTCAAACACAATAACCTTTTGTTTTAGTAATAATATGGCCAATGACTATAAAATGTAACATTGTTATTAAGCTTACATTAAACCATGATAATGCGGGCTTCCGCTGCTCAAACCAACCGCTAACGTTTGAATTTTCCATGTATGTTCTGTCAGTGGTTTCCCCTGTTAAACGGTACATCAATACGCTCTAAGATCTACTAGATGTTTTTTTAGCTAGCGGTTTCTATTAATAGGCACACAAACAACCAAATTTATTGATTTTAAAAAGATCTATACTTGGGAATGAGTTGCGTTTTCGTTATTTTTGTTGTTTCAAGCTTTTTTCTTCGTTTGAGCAACATTAACTGTGAATATTAAACGGCTCTGTGAAGGGGGCGCGGTCAAAACTTTTAAAGTTTTGTTTCATTTCTTTAGATATTTGAGTTGATAGTGCAACCCTGTGCAAGTGGTTGATAATATAACTACGTGATCTAAAAATAGTGTAAAATTACTTGGGTGAATAGACGTTAACTCAAAAAACAAACAAACAAATAAACAAACAAACTGATCTAAAAAAAAAATTAGAAGGCTCCCCTGCGGCTTTGGCAACTCTTTTTACAATATAAAAGCGATAGTGTGTATCCTTATGTATCAAATTGATTAGCCAAGAAGTAAATTGTTAAAAGAACTTAATCATCCTTGTGATGTTATCTAGATATTTGGTATATAAATACAAACATTGTAAGCAATGTAGGACTCAGTTTACAAGCCTATCTAGCGCTTATATATCCCTATGCTCCTATGTTAAAAAAGCAAGGAATTATAAGATTACATATTAAAGACGCAAGACATTTTCCTTTGTGGTTTTTTTTCAATACATACAGCTCTTTAAAAAAAACAACTTATATCAAGCATTGTGAAAAGCTATTTTAGAAAAAGCAAGAAGACAGAAAATGTAAGACTAGGTCAATAACTAAAAGATACTGAACATCAGATAATCTTCATAAGATAGTTTAAGTGAGAACAGTTTCAAAAACCTTTGAAGAAATTGACTTGTATTCCACTTAGAGTTTATCCTTTTTCTTTCTTTCAACTGTGAGATCATGTGATAGGTATTTGTTTTCCCCATGTAACTTCTTATGATTACAGTTTTAAATGGTTCATTCAGTAATGTTTTCTTGATATACTTCTATCCTGTTTTACTGTTTATTGTTGTTATACTGTCCTTTATCGTTTTGTAACATTTATACAGTCATGGCACCACCTGTGAATTTCTCTTTGATTGAGATAATAAAGTGATCGTATTCGTATTCGTATTCGTAACTGATTGTAGGGCCAGAAAATAGACATTGGAATAAAAACCTTACTTGAAATTAAACCAAAGACCGATGAACTGCTGCTCTTACCTGTCCAAACGGTGATCCACCCCCGAAGCCTGGAAATCCACCTCCACCACCGCCACCACCACCATTATTATCTCCTCCTCCTCCTCCGAAACTGTTTCCTCCTTGAAACCCTGTTTGTGCGTGTCCCCCTCGCGTTGCTATGGCAACCGCAATAGCCGCTGTCACTAGACAACGCCCGGCCATGTTGAGTGGTGGTGTGTGAGCCTCTCTTCGTTCACTGAAGGATCGAATTTCTTTCACTCACAAACTTGTAGGTCCGGACGGGGGACTGGATATTATTATCAGAAGAACATTGCAGACCTACCTCGACTTTATATACACAGGTGTGGCTTTGGCGTTGCATCAAAAGGATTTGACCACCATTTCGGTCCATTTTTTGCACATAAAGTGACGTAATAAAGTTGTTAACACTTAAATTTAACGCAGAAAGCCCCTTCGTCTAGTTTGACGTTCCATTTACGTTCGCGTAACTCACATGTAAGCCTCGCAACAACCATGTTGAATCTTGTTTTATACGAGACTGTGACGCACTACCGGTCACGCATTGAGAGGCGGACGTGTGCTGGAAAGGATTGTGACCGAATCATCACATAACATTACGCCCCTAACTAGTTGTAGTTCTAATCGGTATCCATTTCAGTCCCAGTGGTGACATAGTAGTGCAGTCGATATAACGCTGGTCTGGTACGCAGGAGAGTTGGGTTCGATTCGATTCGCGAGCATGGTGGCCGCGTGGTCTAACTAACTTTACTTATGCACAGGCTAGAAATCAATGGAGCCTGACAGGTGTGGGATCGATCCCGACTCTGGGCGTTATGTTTCTCCGCATATTAATTACTTTCGATTCGGGGGTTTTCTCCGGTTACTCCGGTTTGCTACCCCAGCAAAATTTCAAAAACACAAATAATATTAGGTAGGTTTGGTTTGGGCGCGCCACACGCTGCGACTACGCCTTCCCCCAGGGGAGGCGGCCCAGAATTTTACGATAAAAAGAGACAATAAAGTGTCTACAAAATGTATTGTTGGTGAAGGGTTGGTAATGATGATATTTCTTCGTTATCAGTTAGTGTTTGTGAGTATACTGTATAGGCAGACAAAACTGAGACTGGATCTGAATCTTAATAATTAATAATTAACTTTGGGCCCCATATCACTGCATGTTCTCCTTTTGTCATCCCTCCCTTCTTTTCTCTTCACCTTTTATAGGTGTGGGAAAGAAAGAATAAAGAAAGGGCAAACTATGAAAAAATGTCAGAAGAAAAGGAAGAACGAAACTAAATAAAATGGAGCAAAAAACTGTAAAATAACTTTAATTAAGGAAAAGAAGAGAAAGAGACAGACAGACAGACAGACAAACAAACACAAACATACAGAGACAGATACAGACAAACACAAACATACAGAGACAGAAACAGAAAGAGACAGATACAGACCGACAAACACAAATAAGCAGAGACAGAGAGAGAAAGAGACAGATTACAGACCGACAAACACAAACATACAGAGACAAAGACAGAAAGAGACAGACAGACACACACAAACAAGCAGAGACAGAGACATAAAGAGGCAGACAGACACACACAAACAAGCAGAGACGGAGAGAGAAAGAGACAGATACAAACACAAACATACAGAGACAGAAAGAGATAGATACAGACAGACAAACACAAACAAGCAGAGACAGAAAGAGACAGATACAGACAGACAAACACAAACAAGCAGAGACAGAAAGAGACAGATATAGACAGACAAACACAAACAAGCAGAGACAGACAGAAAGAGACAGAGAGATGCAGAAAGAAAGAAGATGCGTCTGAAAAATACATAAACGGCATTTCTACTCATAACCAGTTAAAGATGTAGGAAAGAAAATGTTTGATTTCCAAGAACTTTGTTCATTTTTAGTAGGAGTTTAAGCTGGTGAAATTGTTACAATGTTAATTTAAATCTTTTTAATTAACAAATTGTTAATTATTGTAATTGTTGTTGTAGGTTTAAAATCACTATGTGTACAGACCTTAAGGTAAATGAATGTAGAAATTGTTAAAAATATTATTCTTATATCCTCCTATTGTATCCTATCCCGTAACTCGGAGGTCGTAGGGGCACCACAGATGATCGTTTAATCAGCGTACTCCATCTTTCTCTGTCCTCAGCAACCCTGATGGTTTCGCTCAGTGTCAAACCAGTCCACCTCTTTTTCTGTCTCCCTCTTCTTCTACCTCCTTGCAGTGTGCCTTGCAGGATGGTCTTTCCAAGATCTGATGATCTGGTGATGTGGCCATACCATCTGACTTTCCGTTTTATCGCCACTGTGAGCAGGTCATCGTGTTGTCCAGTGGCTTGTGTGATGGTCTGTGGGACGTCGTCTTTGGTGATGTGCTGGGTATAGGAAGTACCCAGAAGTCTTCTGTAGCAGCTCATCTCCATGCTTTATATTCTTCGTTGTAGATCTGCTATGGAGGCCCATATTTCGCAAGCGTTTAGGAAGATGGAAATACTACTACTACTACTACTACTACTACTACTACTACTACTACTACTACTACTACTACTACTACTACTACTACTACTACTACTACTAATAATAATAATAATAATAATAATAACAATAATAATTTATTTTTATCTAATATAGCACTACCGCAGCTCAAAAGCTCAATACAGGATCACTTTCAAGCCGCCTGACATAAGGCGCCCACTTGCTACATTGGGCGCATAGTCTGACTCTCAGACGACTGAGCACAATCATAGGAAGAAGGGGAAATTATACACTGAAACAAACAGCAGACTAATAGCAACAGTAAGATGGTCAGTGCTCAGCCAATTTTATGTCCGGGCCACCGGGAAACGAACCCGTAACCTTTGTAACACGAGCTCATTGCTCTACCAACTGAGCTATCCAGGCCCATCTAACTCGAGCGGGCCGAGGCGTCAACTTGATGTCTTTGGGGTATCATCTAATGCCCCAGACAACTGAGCCTAATGCCTATACCGGCTAATGTCTATACAGGCTATGTATTGCATGTGTGTCTATACAGGCTATGTATTGCATGTCTATACAGGCTAATGTCTATACAGACTAATGTCTATACAGGCTAATGTCTATACAGGCTATGTATTGCATGTCTATAAAAGGTATACATAGTTTGTATAGACATGCAATACATAGTTTGTATAGACATGCAATACATAGTTTGTATAGACATGCAATACATAGTTTGTATAGACATGCAATACATAGCCTGTATAGACATGCAGTACATAGCCTGTATAGACATGCACTACATAGATTGTATAGACATGCAATACATAGTTTGTATAGACATGCAATACATAGCCTGTATAGACATGCAATACATAGTTTGTATAGACATGCAATACCTAGCCTGTATAGACATGCAATACATAGCCTGTGTAGACATGCAATACATAGTTTGTATAGACATGCAATACATAGCCTGTATAGACATGCAATACATAGTTTGTATAGACATGCAATACATAGTTTGTATAGACATGCAATACATAGCCTGTATAGACATGCAATACATAGCCTGTATAGACATGCAATACATAGCCTGTATAGACATGCAATACATATCCTGTATAGACATGCAATACATATCCTGTATAGACATGCAATACATATCCTGTATAGACATGCAATACATAGTTTGTATAGACATGCAATACATAACATGCATAGACATGCAATACATAGTTTGTATAGACATGCAATACATAGCCTGAATAGACATGCAATACATAGTTTGTATAGACATGCAATGCATAGCCTGTATAGACATGCAATACATAGCCTGTATAGACATGCAATACATAGCATGCATAGACATGCAATACATAGTTTGTATAGACATGCAACACATAGCCTGTATAGACATGCAATACATAGCCTGTATAACATGCAATACATAGTTTGTATAGACATGCAACACATGCTATGTGCAATACATAGTTTGTATAGACATGCAATACATGCATAGACATGCAATACATATTTTGTATAGACATGCAATACATAGCCTGTATAGACATGCAATACATAGTTTGTATAGAAATGCAATACATAGTTTGTATAGACATGCAATGCATAGCCTGTATAGACATGCAATACATAGCTTGTATACACATGCAATTAATAGCCTGTATAGACATGCAATACATAGTTTGTATAGACATGCAATACATAATTTGTATAGACATGCAATACATAGTTTGTATAGACATGCTATAGACATGCACTACATAGCCTTTATAAACATGCTATAGTATGTATAGACAATAGTATGTATTGCAGGTCTATACAGGCTATGTATTGCAATTCTATACAAACTATGTATTGCATGTCTATACAGGCTATGTATTGCATGTCTGTACAAACTATGTATTGCATGTCTATACAAACTATGTGATGTATATCCTGTAATCAATTACACGGCTCTTGTTGACACTTCAGATTCAGCAGCTAATTATGAGGAAAGCATATCAACCTTCGCACAGTGGTGCGATCAGAATTGTTTAGAACTAAATGTGACCAAAACAAAAGAGATGGTAATTGATTACAGGAGAAATGTAACAGGAGAAATGTAACTTGCTCTGTGGGTTCGGGCAAATAGAATAGACCCAACGTTTCCCGGCGTGTCGTAAGAGGCGACTAACAGGGGTGATGTTAGCACGGCATCACTGGGCGAAAATCTTCTACACAGAAGTCACCGGCCAGGGCGGAGGAACCTCACGTTACTACAGGTTCAACGACCACGTGCTCAGGGCCAAGGCGAGCCACACTGTATTCGTGGATTTCGGCTGTGGCCAACAGCCTGGAGAGGATTGGGCCCTGCCAGGTCTTTTTTGCCCAAGACACAACACATGATGAGGCTATCCACTAATTCCATGCCGGATCGGTCGTCGCCCGGAACAAGGACCGCGCCTTCCGTTGGCCACCAGGACGGAGGTGAAAAGTATGCTACTGATGGACAAATTAGCAAGATCCGCACGAGAAACAACATCGTCATAGGAACCTGGAATGTCAGGACCCTAACTGCGGAAGGAAAATTAGAAGAACTGGCCCACGAGCTGGACCACTATCGATGGAACGTTCTAGGAATCAGCTAACTGCGCTGGAAAGGCCTAGGTGAAACAACGACTGACAAAGGCCACAAGCTCTATTTCAGCGGTAGAGATGACAGGCACGAACACGGCGTTGGATTCTTGGTCCACAAGAACATTCTAGCCACTGTCATGGGTTGCCGCCCAGTCTCCAGTAGACTCATTACCATCCGTCTGAGAGCAACCCCTTTCAACATTACCATCATCCAGGCCTATGCCCCAACATCAGACTATGAAGACAGCGAAGTGGAGGATTTTTATGAAAATATACAGACGGTCCTTGACCAAGTGCCGAAGAAGGACATAGTCATAGTGCAAGGCGACTGGAATGCCAAGGTTGGCCAAGATGCGCACCACAACTGGGGAGACACATGTGGACCCCACTGCAACAACGAGACAAATGACAGGGGTCTGAGGCTATTGGAGTTTGCCAGATACAACAATCTGGTACTGGCAAACACGCTTGGTCTCCACAAAAAATCCAGACGATGGACATGGCACAGTCCCGGCGGGGAACATCACAACCAGATCGACTACATCATGGTCAAGAAACGCTTCAGATCAAGCATCAACATTGGCAGGACACGCACTTTTCCAGAAGCAGACATTGGAAGTGACCACGATCTCGTGATGATGTCTTTCCGGCTCCATTTGAAGAGAGTAAATACAGCAAAGTGCACCAGGCTGAAGTTCGACCTGGACAAACTGCAAGACCCGGAGGTGGCAAAAATATTTCAGGCCACAATTGGAGGGAAATTTGCACCACTGCTTATTTTGGGGGCAGGCGAAGTAGATGTCAACACCATGACCAATACCTTCAACTCAGCTGTAACAGATGCCGCGACTGAGATCCTTGGCAAGCACCGACCAAAGAAGAAGCCGTGGATCACACCTGAACTTTTGGATCTGTGTGATAAACGAAGAGAGTTAAAAAAGAAAAAGAACACCTCACAGGGAGCTGATGTCTACCGAAAAATCAACAATGACATCCGAAAAGGCATGCGCACAGCAAAGGAGAACTGGATAGAAGATCAATGCCAGGAAATAGAGAACAATCTGAACAAGAACAACAGCAAGAAGGCCTACCAGACTGTGAAGCGGCTGACAAGCGTTAAACAGCCCAAAGTCTCCACTATCCAAAGCAAGTCTGGCATATGCCTTACAGAAGAACAAGAAGTCTTGGACAGATGGACAGAGTACTGCTCTGACCTTTACAACCATACACCAAATGGAGACCCATCAGTTCTAGCATGTCCCGAGAGCAGAGAAGAAGAAGAAATCCCCCCAATTCTCCGGGAAGAAGTTGAGGCAGCAGTGCAATCGCTGAAGAAAGGGAAGTCAGCGGGAGTGGACAACATACCCGCGGAACTGCTACAAGCAGGAGGAGAAGCGATGACTGATGCTCTCACCATTATCTGTAACAAGATCTGGCAGAGTGGGGAATGGCCTACACCATGGACCCAGTCGCTTGTCATCACTCTTCCCAAAAAAGGTAACCTTCAGGAGTGTGAAAATTACCGCACCATCAGCCTCATCAGCCATCCCAGCAAGGTCCTCCTGAAAATAATACTCAACAGGTTGAAACCACAAGCTGAACAAATCATAGCTGAAGAACAAGCAGGATTCATGGCAGGGCGAAGTACCACTGAACAGATTTTCAACCTCAGAATAATCTGTGAGAAATACCTACAGCACCAACAACATCTATATCATGTGTTCATAGACTTCAAGAAGGCATTTGACCGAGTCTGGCATGCAGCTCTATGGGCAACCATGAAAGTGTACAACATCAGCCCTAAAATTATAGAAGTCATCAAAAGCCTGTATGACAAGGCTACCAGTGCAGTCCTCCATAACAGCGTCATCGGGAACTGGTTCAGAACAACAATCGGTGTGCGTCAAGGATGCCTACTCTCTCCAACACTCTTCAACATCTTCCTAGAGCGCATCATGTCAGATGCTCTTGCAGATCACGAAGGCACAGTCAGCATAGGGGGCAGAGCAATCTCCAATCTTCGTTTTGCGGATGATATTGATGGATTGGCTGGAGAGGAACAAGAACTTGAACAGCTTGTACAGAGGCTTGACACCACCTCCAGAGCTTATGGAATGGAAATAAGTGCAGAGAAGACCAAAATGATGACCAACAACACCAATGGCATCAACACGGACATCAAAGTACAAGGCCAATCTCTCAACACAGTGCACAGCTTCAAATATTTAGGAGCCATTGTGTCAGACAATGAGTCTCGACAGGAAGTCCTCTCCAGGATCGCACAAACAACTGCTGCCCTGACAAGGTTGAAGCCCATTTGGAAAGACAGAACCATCAGTCTACATTCCAAAGTAAGACTGCTGCGCTCTCTGGTCATCTCCATCTTCCTATATGCTTGCGAAGCATGGACCCTCCCAGCAGATCTCCAACGAAGAATACAAAGCATGGAGATGAGGTGCTACAGAAGACTTCTGTGCATTTCCTATACCCAACACATCACCAACGACGAAGTCCGACAGACCATCACACAAGCTATTGGACAACACGATGACCTGCTCACAGTGGTGAAGAAACGGAAACTCCGATGGTATGGCCACGTCACCAGATCATCAGGCCTTGCAAAGACCATTCTGCAAGGCACAGTGCAAGGAGGTAGAAGAAGGGGGAGACCGAAAAAGAGGTGGGAGGACAACATTCGAGAATGGACTGGTTTGACACTGAGCGAAGCCACGAGGGCTGCTGAGGACAGAGAAAGATGGAGTATGCTGGTGAAACGATCATCAGTGGTGCCCCTACGACCTTCGGGTTATGGGGCAGGATAGGATAGGATAGGAAATGTAACAGATGTGGCGGCACTCCAGCTGAAGGGACAGGTGGTAGAGAGGGTGGAGGAATACAAGTACTTGGGCACAATTGTTGATCACAAATTAAACTTTTCCAGAAATGCCGAGGTTGTCTACAAGAAATGCAGACAAAGAATGTACATCTTGTATCAGCTGAGATCTTTTAAAGTGTCCAGTCATATTATTGAAATGTGTTACCGTGCGTTTATTGAGTCTATTCTAACCTTCTCTTTTATCTGTTGGTTCAAGGGATTGAATGTGAAGAGCAAAAATCAGTTGTGTGGAATAGAGAGTGTGTGCAGCAAGATAGTTGGCAAGAAGCAGGCGACTCTGGAACAACTGTTCCACAAAAGAGCCCTCAGCAAGGCAGTCAGAATTCAGAGAGACCCTACCCACCCACTTTCCTGTCTGTTTGAACTTCTTCCATCTAATCGCAGATTCCGCTGTGCACTAATGCGTACACAGCGCTACAAAAACACCTTCATCCCTACTGCCATATCAATGCTAAATTAGGCCAATGCCAGACCCTCAAACACAAGACTGTCTTGATGTAGGAGTCTCCCAACTATCTCGCTGAGTGTATGTGCATGTTTGTATGAAGACATGCGCGTGTGCATGTGTGTGTTTGTGAGGGTGTGTATAATATGTGTGTGTTTATTATGAATGTCTGTAAACCAATTTTTAAAATACCATTTATGTGCTTTACCTGTATTTTTTGACAACTGTTATAATCAGTCAACAGTATTATTGCTTATGTTGATCATAGTTTCATACAGTTATATATTGTTGACCTACTAAGATTCATATTAAACTAAGATTATTTATCTAACACTGTTGCAACAAAATAATTTTTTATAAGTCCAGAGTGGTAAACTATCATATACAATATGTTTGTATGTATTTTTATTATATTTTAACTGTCTAAAAGGGGCATTGACATACGTGTGATAGAACCAGAGTGCGTGGATAGGTGTTTGAAGGAAAAGATGAAGTGTAAGAGTACGCAAGTGATTAGATTTATAGAATGTTTATAAATTTAGTATTGATTTTGTAGCTCTGTTAAATGTTATAAAATGACTGTTTTTAATTATATGTTTTATATGCCTGACATACATTGCTGTAAAGTTCCTTATGGGATAATAAAGATTTGTTGTATTGTATTGTATTGTATTGTATGTATTGCATGTCTATACAGGCTATGTATTGCATGTCTATACATGTTATGTAGTGCATGTCTATACAAACTATGTATTGCATGTCTATACAAAATATGTATTGCATGTCTATACAAACTATGTATTGCATGTCTATACAGGCTATGTATTGCATGTCTATACAGGCTATGTACTGCATGTTTATACAGGCTATGTACTGGATGTCTATACAGGCTATGTATTGCATGTCTATACATGTTATGTAGTGCATGTCTATACAAACTATGTATTGCATGTCTATACAAACTATGTATTGCATGTCTATACAAACTATGTATTGCATGTCTATACAGGCTATGTATTGCATGTCTATACAGGCTATGTACTGCATGTCTATACAGGCTATGTACTGCATGTCTATACAGGCTATGTATTGCATGTCTATACAAACTATGTATTGCATGTCTATACAGGCTATGTATTGCATGTCTATACAAACTATGTATTGCATGTCTATACAAACTATGTATTGCATGTCTATACAAAATATGTATTGCATGTCTATGCATGTTATGTAGTGCATGTCTATACAAACTATGTATTGCATGTCTATACATGTTATGTAGTGCATGTCTATACATGTTATGTAGTGCATGTCTATACAAGCTATGTATTGCATGTCTATACATTTTATGTAGTGCATGTCTATACAAGCTATATATTGCATGTCTATACATGTTATGTAGTACATGTCTATATAAGCTATGTATTGCATGTCTATACAGGTTATGTATTGCATGTCTACACAAGCTATTGTCTGTAATAATAATAATAATAATAATAATAATAATAATAATAATAATAATAATAATAATAATAATAATAATAATAATAATAATAATAATAATAAATGTAGATTTATATAGCGCCGCATCACAGCCACAAGTGGCTGTGCTCTCCGCGCTTGACACATTCATACACCATTTATACTACACAACTACAGTAGGTATATACAGTCTGAATAAATTCACTAAAAATGTAGAGGCTAATGTCTATACAGGCTATGTATTGCATGTCTATACAGGCTAATGTCTATTAAGGATATTGCATGTCTATACAGGCTATGAATTGCATGTCTATACAGGCTATGAATTGCATGTCTATGAGGGCTATTGCAATGTCTATACATGCTTTGAATTGCATGTCTATACAGGCTATTGCATTTCTATACACGCTATGTATTGCATGTCTATACAGGCTATTGCATTTCTATACAGGCTATGTATTGCATGTCTATACAAGCTATGTATTGCATGTCTGTACAGGTTATGTAGTGCAAGCTATGCATTGCATATCTATAAAGGCTATTGCATGTCTATATAGGCTATGTATTACATGTCTGTACAGACTATTTACAGAAGTGGGTAAAATTATCAGGCCAAGGGAAGACTTCCCATGTAACAAAAATAGCGGACAGCACAGCAATACGGACAATGCTGCGGCAGGCAGTCGACGGAGGCGTTTCTTCAACCGACGGCAAACCAGTAGCTCTGACCATCAAGTGTGCGGCGGGAGCGTCATTCTTCCGAGGGAGACCGAGCGCACAGCTACTTCTGCGGACGTGCAAGAGTGCATGACCGATGGCCAACTTCTCCTTGCCAAAGGGAAATCCATCCCCGTCGTCGCCAGCGCAGCTGTGACCGTACATAACATGCCTGTTTTCAAGGGACGCGTCGGAAATCATAAAGTGACTGTTCTAAGAGACTCAAGCTGCATTGGGGTCATCGTCAGAAAAGATCTAATAGCTAAAGAACAGTTCACTGGCGATTCTAAATGGACACTCATGGCCGACAGCAAGTGAGTGAAAGCGCCAGTTGCAAAGATTGAAGTCAGCACACCTTTCTACATTGGCGAAGTAGAAGAGGTTTGCCTGAAGAAGCCGCTGTATGATTTGGTTATCGGGAATATCGACGGCGCGAGACAAACCGACGACCCCGATCGAGAGTGGTGCCTAAACTCAACACTTCGAGGTTTCGGAGGAGGATCCATTTCCATATCCCGATGGAGACATTACAGAGATGTTATGGGATAACATGTCCATTCCTGCTCAGCCCCGTTGACCAGAGATCGCCAATGCTGTCACTACCAGGGCCCAGACCACTAGAGATAAGATGACTACGCCACTGAAGGTCGCAGACAGCCCTAAAACCGCCATAGTGGACAGAGATAAGCTAATCCAGATTCAGGAAGCTGATAGTACTTTAAACAAGCACAGGAACCGCCAATACCACGTGACCAAGGGCAGTGGCACGGTCTATTTCGAGGTGAAGGTCAAAATCCTGTACAGAATCTTCCAGCACCAGAGGGTCAACGGAGGGAAACCACAACGTCAAGTCTTGGTATCTTTACCCCTAAGGCGCCAAGTGATGGAAGCAGCTCATGATTGGATCATCAAGAAGACACGTCGGATAGAATCCAGGAAACGTTCTACTGGCCAGGACTTCATACTGACGTCAGCCGTTTCTGCCGATCATGTGACATTTGCCAGAAGATCATACCTCGAGGAAGGGTCCTAGAGTGCCTATGCATAGGATGCCTCTGATCGACAGACCTTTCAAGAGGGTGACCTTAGACTTAATCGGCGAAATAAAACCTCCGAGTACAATACAATACAATACAATACAAGATTATTGCTTTAGGTCCAGCGGACTCTTCCGAGCCAAATCAGGACCAGAGAGACGTTATCTTAAAATATTATCAAATGATTCATGTCTTAAAAAAACAAGCCTGTTACTCTTAAATACACAAACAAACTTTCACATGACACCTCTGTAAGAGACTTCTTTAAAACTGATGTATTAAAAATATATTCTCTTTCTTCAATCAAATCACTAAATTCAGTCCTAATAAAATCCAAACTAAACAAAACATGTCGATATGATTTATATGCGATAAAACAAACCAACATCATGTAAAAATTGAAACAGATGTTGACCATTACATACTTTAAAAATCTCTTTGAAAGGTATGGAACCAAAATATGTTTCCCTTTCCTCAATCAAATCAGCACACTCAGACATGAAATGGCGAACGGAAAAAGATTGATCACATGCAAAGCACCATGGTGGTTCTTCTCCTTTTAAAAGGAAACTGTGGGTGACATAAGTATGCCCAATATGAAGGCGAGACAACACTGTTTCTTCTTTGCGAGTGGATGCAAGGTTAGGCAAAGAAGCAGACAAATCTGGAAGAATTTGAAATAATTTGTTGTTGGTATGGTTAGACCAGTCAGTCTGCCATAGTCGTTTACAATAAGATCCAGTCATACAACGTAGGTCAGAGTAGGGCACAAACTGGAAAATCTCTGGAGGGAAATCGAGATGCAGAGCATCTTTAGCCGCCCTGTCTACTGCAATATTGCCGCGGATGCCCATGTGACCAGGGACCCACATAAAAACTATCTTTTTACCCTCAGAAACAAGTTGTGTATGGAGGTCATAGATCTCTGCCAGAAAAGGGTGTGATATCTTTCTCGTGGAAAGAGCCTGAAGTGCTGACAATGAATTGGACATGATTAAAAACGAGGTTCTTTTGGATTGATAAACTTGTTTCAGAGCTAAATGAATTGCCTTGAGCTCAGCTGTATAAACAGAACAAAAATCAGGTAAACGCTGTTGCAAAGGCTGGTCTAAGTGTCTCCCGGAGACCGACGCAGCAGCAACTGAATCTCCTTTCTTTGACCCGTCTGTAAAAAGTTTTTCATATCCTGGGTATAATGCACACTGTTCTAAATAAAGTTGGTTATATACGGTTTCAGATGTATTGTTTTTAAGGAAAGCGGACAACTGCCAATTAATGTTTGGGGTACATAATTTCCATGGGGGAGCTTCAGTCCGAAGTTCATCGTCGTTGATGGAAGCAACATCAATGCCTGCTTTTTCCAGATGAGCTTGCATTCTGATGCCAAACGGAGGAATGGTGTTAGGTTTGGCTTCAAATTTCTTAACAAACCTCCGAGTGAAGGTGACCGGTGGGTACTGACTTTAGTGGACTATACGACTCGGTACCCAGAAACAGTACATTTGAAGAAGATTGACACTACCAGTACATGTTTGAGCTACGGGAGAAGCTGGAGCAGACTCTCGAGATAGCCAGAGAAAACTTGAAGAAGTCCCAGGACTGTGGAAAGCATTACTACGATCGTAGAGCTGTAAACAGGAAGTTCAAACCTGGCAACAAAGTTCTGATGCTGCTACTTACGGATCACAATAAATTACTGATGCAATGGAAAGGACCATACGACGTGGATACCGTGGTGGGGATCAACAACTACAAGGTGAAAGTCGGCTAGCACTCCAAACTATACCGCTCCAACCTCCTTGAGCTATACGTTGAAAGACCACCAGAGACTGTGCACGCACCAATAGCAGCTGAAATTGACGACAGCTTTGACAGCGAGGAACTGTTGGAACTTGGAGACTTCCACAGCAAAGAAGGCATCGATGACATTAAGCTAGGACCAAGCCTGACGGAAGGTCAAAATATGGAGCTCAAGGATCTTATGGGCGAGATTCTCCAAAACTTCAGTGAGTTCCCAAGCTTCACGACTTTGGTTGAACATGAAGTCCACCTTACTTCAGATATTTCCGTTCGATCCAAACCCTTTCCAAGACATCGATGAGTTGCTGAAGATGGACATCATCAGAGAGTCCATTTCTCCTTATCGTGGTCGTGAAGAAGAAGGACGGGAGCAACAGAGTATGCATCGACTACAGGAAAGTTAATAAGATCACCGTCTTCGACCCTGAGCCTACTGCAGCAGACCTGTTCCGTCAATTATCGGGGAGTAAAATCTTCTCAAAGATTAACCTCAGCAAAGGTTACTGGCATGTTCCCGTGCATCAACAGGACATACCAAAGACTTTTATTACTCATGATGGGATGTACGAGTGACTGAGGATGCCATTTGGCATGGTTTAACAGCGGTGCTACCCTGAAGAGAGGAATGATGAATATGCTCAAAGGGATGGACAACGCCGTATGTTACTGGGACGATTTGCTAGTTCACACCCAAACCTGGAAGGAGCATCTGATGATCTTGAGGGAGTTGTTTCACAGCCTAACAGAAGCCAACCTGACCGTGAGACCCAGCAAGTGCTTTCTGGGAACTGACGACGTCGATTTCATCGGTCATTTGATGGAAGAAGGAAGCAATAGAGAGTGCACTGACTCCAGGAAAGTCTTCGAGACTCTGGGCCGATGACAACCGTAACGGACGAGGGCATCGTTTCCGAACTGAAGAAATAACATTGACAGTAGAGTGAAATAAGTTTTTGGACTTTGTGCATTACGTCTCAATGTTGTTGATACAAATTAATTTGGTTTTTTTCTTGTGTAAGGGGTAATGTTATGATTGAGACGCGCACGATAAATCCGATCATTTTGTTTTGCAAAGCATGCGTGTATTTACCTTTGATTTGATTTTGGGTTGTTGCTAGCTTTGTAAAATGTTGATAATATTCGTCGGTCAATATTGTTGAGAATTCTCTGGAATTACTTGTTTATTATCGACCGAATTTTCCCGGTGTTACGGGTATAAGCTGGTCGAATCATGTAGATTCGTAAACATTATGTGACGTAAACAGTGCATGGTTTCGGTGACGAGTTTTATTTTAATTGGGTGTTATTGCGTCATTCGGGAATGTTCGACATTTTTCTCGATTGCAGAGAGGCTATATAAGTAATGCACTGCTTTTAGGGATGATATCTGTGGTGATTTTCGGAAAGCATTCTTGTATGCAGTTGTTGATGTTTGCTGAATAAAGTTGAATAACTTTATACGACGACTCCTGCCTTGTTGCTAAGTGAACAGGCTGTGTGGATAAACGAATTCGAGTTACACTTATCAAGATTCAAGCAGCGGGGCTAAATCGGCTATTTATCGTGATGTTGTCTAGCTTGTTGCGAGTTTTGTCTGGGCGTGGTTCAGGTTTGAGTGTGAGCATGAGAACAATAAGACTGCGTGTTGAATTTTGGAACGGACAGTATACGAAGAAAAGTAGTGTGCAATAATAATGAAGGAATTTGTTTAAATATATTTTATATTTTGTTAAACGATCATCTGTGGTGCCCCTACGACCTCCGAGTTACGGGATAGGATAGGATAGGATTTTTTATATCACGTCTGTGACATTTATAGACAAGAATGAATACATGTTTATGATGAAGAAACTAAGAGACTTCTATGCACGTGATCAATCAAATATCAAGTGGAAAGTAAGAAGTAAAAATAAACAAGATTGTTTAAATGTTGATTTTTTTTCAATGTAAATAAAGGTATATTTGTCACATTGACATGTAAATAAAGGTATAATTGTCAAAATGACATGTAAATAAAGGTATAATTGTCAAAGCATGGTGCACAGTGTCAAAAATGAAAAAGGGTGTGCAAGTTAGCAGCAAGCGCATACACACGCACACACACACACGCACACACACAAAACTATAAGAGCAAAGCCCATATGACCCACTTGCTCCTTATAAAAATCTCAATAATTAACATGAAAATTCGTGCCCACCATAAAGAAAATGAAACAGTGGCATTAAAATGCTAAGTAATACCGACTTTGATCATTCTACGGTCTTGACCTTAAGATAACCTTGACCTCCGTCTCCAAATAGAATTATGTACTGTCAAATGAACTACAGGTAAAAAGTTGTATTAAGCCAAAAGGTGACTTTGGGATGACCTTGACCTTCATGTGAGCTCTCATGCTCATGTGTGATCAAATAAACCAATGTTGTTGCACCTATGGATTAATATTGAACCCATTCCAATGTACCATGACCTTTTCAAAAATGTTTTTGCAAGGCCTAATATAACCTTGACCTTCAAGATCAACGCATAAACGGAAGAAATATCAAATATTAATATATCAGCTCTAAATACAACAAGTTTGTACAAAAAAGTATCTATCATAGTTTAGAATCGAAGTCACTTCAAAGTACCTAAACCAACCGACTTTGAACAGCTTCAGTGGCCTTGATCTCGGAGTGTACTATTCATAGAAAGCACGCATCACATGGTAGGACCTATTGTAGAGAATACATCAGCAAATGCAAATATAGTGTTCTGCAAGAAACCCTGCTAATACATAATGAAATCGTCTTTGATTTTCGTCAATTATAGAAGCCCTCTAAAGGTTTCTCAGGCCAAAAGTTGTTGATGACTCGTAAAAGAATGTTTTGTTTCAGTACTTAAAATATTGAAATATATTTTTTGTGATGATTGCTTTTGGGAAAATTATTAACGCTTATCGTTTTGGATAATGTACTTTCTGCGATTATGGAAAGAAAAGATTATGTTTGTACACGTTTTACCTGACGCCCTGTAAAGGTTTCGCAAGTTTAAGTCACACATTCCAACCCGCTGCTTTGAGATAATGTGCCATGAAGTAGCGCCCCTTGAATAAGTCACATTAAAAAAAATCGACCAAAAAGGCCAAAGCCATAAACATACAAAAAAGTTTTGTCATATATTTATTTAACGTGGAACCAAACACAAAACCCCGCAAACATAAAGGATTTTGCGGCAAGAAAAAGAAAAAGAATAAAAATGTCAAAGCTACATTTTCCTATAAGAAACATGTACACTTGAAGATTAAACGCTGAAGTCTAAGGGTATATTTTATTTATTAATTTATTGACGACAGTAAAAGTGAATGTATCAAGTGCTTTGACACTTCACAACGCAATTAGAATTATCCTGCCCTTGTGAAAACTACTGTCCTTCCCTTCGCATCGTCAACAGCCTACAAAAAAAAACATGGCCTAGGGGTAAGACGCTTAAACCATCTGCGTATGGCCTCCCTTCAAAATTGGGGTCATTGTAGGCGAACGCCGGGTCATCAGGGTAGGCCAATCGGTCATTGACAAAACTATTCTCATGTGACAGCTGTTGAAAAAAAGAAATCAACTTAAGTTGATACTTTTTTCTGTGAATTACCGGCAACAAATAAATACTTAATAGTAATTGTCACAGACTAGTATGTGGTTCTAACCTCAACAGGCTGTATGTTTTGATAGCAGCCGCATCTCATCACTTTAGCCAACATTTTTTCGTTTCCATAAAAAATTGAGCTCATTTTTTTTTCAACGTGCAATATTGGGTGAGTGGGCGTGGTTGTTAGTTAATTAATGCATGATTGATGATTGTTGTGCATAGTAGATGAAAGCTGTCGATTGATTAATGTTCAAATCTCGCACTTGAGGCGAAATAAAACCTACGTAACTAACATATTTTTGTTTTAACGAGGTAGCGCATATTTTCTTGCATTACAAATGCGACCAAGGCTAAATTATTCTGTTATTTCGAAACTAATCCTTCAAGTGTAAACAAGCAAGACATTTTTCTGTGGATATCATATGTATGGACACAAACAAATTGTTAACATGTGTATTTATAAGGGGCTATATAATTTATTACAATAATAATACTAATCAATCGCTAATGTGCACAGTTTTGACAAAGGCATTTTAAAAAAGCTATTACAGGAAAATTAAGGTTATTGTACGAATGCTTTTGTTTGTCATATGTGCGCGTTTGCGTGTGTGTGTAGGGGTGTGTATATGTAAGTATAGAGAGGATGTGGTGAAAGGATGTGTATGCATGTGTCAGTGTGACTGTGAATGCGAGAGTGTGTTTATTTGTATGCCTATGTGTTGTGTATCTGTAGGAAAAGGCGCTAGTTATGGACTGTAGTTACAGAGAACATGGAATTATAAGAAAATACTGTGTGGTTATTGTTATTGTTGTTGTGGTTGTTGTTGTTATTGTAGTAATATGTTACAGAGAAATTACTAACAGTAAAAATAAACTATTGTTTTGTGACTTATGTGTGTACAGAAATACGAATTGAAACAAATTTAAACAATACTATTATTAATAAACTAATAATAATAATAATAATAATAATAATAATAATAATAATAATAATAATAATAATAAATTATTATTATTATTATTATTATTATTATTATTATTATTATTATTATTATTATTATTATTATTATTATTATTAAGGTAAGATTGCTGCGCGCCTTTGTCATCTCCGTCTTTTTATACGCTTGCGAGACATGGACACTCACAGTAGATCTACAACGAAGAATACAAAGCATGGAGATGAGGTGCTACAGAAGACTTCTGGGCATTTGCCATACCCAGCACATCACCAACGACGAAGTCCGACAGACCATCACACAAGGCATTGGACAACACGATGACCTGCTCATAATCATATGTCTCCTCTCTGAAAATCCTTATCGGGAAGAGAGGGGACTATAAACTGATTAAAAAAAATGACCTGCTCACAGTGGTGAAGAAACGGAAACTCCGATGGTATGGCCACGTTACCAGATCATCAGGCCTTGCAAAGACCATCCTCCAAGGCACAGTTCAAGAAGGTAGAGCAAGAAGGAGACCGAAAAAGAGGTCGGAGGACAACATTCGAGAATGGACTGGTTTGACACTGAGCGAAACCATCAGGGTTGCTGAGGACAAAGAAAGATGGAGTACGCTGGTTAAACGATCATCTGTTGTGCCCTTACGACATCCGAGTTACGGAATAGGATAGGATAGGATTATTATTATTATTATTATTATTATTATTATTATTATTATTATTATTATTATTATTATTATTATTATTATAAATTCAATCGTTCATTCAACTAATGTAAGCTAATAGCATACGTTTGTAATTCAGTTCAATGCTTTTATTTACAGTGTAATTATTACAAATGATGTTAAACCACGTTTTTACTCTCACATGATTCGTATTATAAACATAAGCTGTGTCTAATGTCTAATTTGACATGACTTTTTTTTTTTTACCTCGCTCTATTTATTTGTATTTTGTCTATTTGGCAGAAAACGTCAACTTTGGAAACTGAAAGCAAGTTAGGCAAAACAAAGAACATTAGAAGAAACAAGCGCTCAACTTTCCAACATTTCGTCTTCTAATTAAAATAAACAGCTAGAGAAATAACAAAAGACTGTATTAAAACGTTACATGTTAAACAGAATCAACAAGCAGCTAAGTTTCACCATTCAAAACTCAACATGGCTACTACAAAGAAATTGTCAAACGTCGTCGTCTCACTCATAACGTTCGGTGTGTTCAGCCAAACGCTGGCACAGCCTGGTAGGTTCTTTTCTGGAATGTACAACCCGTACAATGACTTTGCCCTCCTGCAGCAGCTGCAGCAGTTTCAGGCCCAGCAGAACCCTACGGTGCTGACGTGTATCAGTCCCGCCAACCCCACCAATCCATCAACTACTCTTAGGTACGTTGTTTTCTTTTAATTTGGGATTTTGTTAGTGTTGCTTGATTGATTGACTGATTAATCTTTTTATTGATTGACTTTTTCTTCCTTGCTTCGTTCTGACTTTGTTTGTTTTATTGTTTTTTTCTTTGGTTTTTTGTTTTGTTTTATGTTTTCATTCATTCCTGTCCTTACTTTTGCGTCTTTCTTTCCTTACTTACATGTATCTTTCTTTCTCTATTTCTTTCTTAATTTCATTCTTTTTCCTTTCTTTCATTTTTCCCTGCTTCAGTTCTTTTTTGCCTTTCTTTCTTTCCCCTCGGGTCTTTTTTCTTCCTTCATTATTTCTTATCTTCTTTCTTTATCTTCTTCCTTCATTATTTCTTATCTTCTTTCTTTGTTTAGTTCTTCCTATTTTCTTTCTATTCTTCCTTTCTTTCTTTCTGTCTTCCTTTCTTTCTGTCTTCCTTTCTTTCTGTCTTCCTTTCTTTCTGTCTTCATTTCTTTCTTTCTTTCTTCGGTTTAAGTTTCGTTTATTCTTTATTTCTTCTTATATATTTTGGGTGTTAGAACCTGTTATATTAATTAAATGGATTTTGTGCTGCGCTTTGTTCTGTTGTGTTATAATGTATGTTGTGTTTTGTGGTATGTCATGCTGCTTAAGTGTTGTTTTAGTCTCAGTACTTTGCGTGTTGTTGTTGTTGTTGTTGTTGTTGTTGTTGTTGTTGTTGTTGTTGTTATTGTTGTTGTTGTCTGTGTTGGCTTAGATGCTTTGCTTTCGTTGTACCTTGCTCATTAAGATTTTGAACTGGGATGTGCAATCTCCAACCTCCGATTTACTGATACAATTGATGGATTGGCTGGAGATGAACAAGAACTTTAACAGCTGGTACAGGGGCGTGACACTACCTCCAAAGCCTTTGAAATAGAAATAAGCGCAGAGAAGACCAAAATGATGACCAACAACACCAATGGCATCAACGCGTACATCAACGTCTAAGACCAATCCCTCAACACAGTGCACAGCTCCAAATATTTAGGAGCAATTGTATCCGACAATGGGTCCCGATAGGAAGTCCTCTCCAGGATAGCACATTTGGAAATACAGAACCATCAGTCTACTTTCCAAGGTAAGGTTGCTGCGCTCCATTGTCATCTACATCTTCCTATACTCGTGCGACACATTGACCTTCACAGCAGATCTACAACGAAGAATACAATGCATGGAGATGAGGTGCTACAGAAGACTTCTGGGCATCTCCTATATCCAGCACATAATCAACGACGAAGTCCTACAGACGGTCACACAAGCCGTTGGACAACGCGATCACTTGCTAACAGTTGTGAAGAAACGGAAACTCGGATGGTATGGCCACATCACCAGAGTATCAGACCTTGCAAAGACCACCCTGCAAGGCACGGTGCAAGGAGGCAGAAAAAGGGGTAGACAGAAAAAGAGTTGGGAAGACAACATTTGAGAATGACCTGGATTGACACTGAAGACAGAGAAAGTTGGAGTACGCTGGTTAAACGATCCTTTGTGGTGCCCCAACGGCATTCGAGTTACGGGACGGGAGAGGATAGTTTGTGTGGTTGTTTGGAAAAACGTCAAACATGATGTTTGTGTTCACGTACTTTATAATGTATGGAATGAGTGAGCGTTGTGGCCAAGTGGGCTAAGGCGGGACTAACTTGCTGTTACACTCCGTTTGATGTTGGTGTTTTCTTTATCAGTATCTGATTCAGCCCCAATGCTGAATTCCTGATAAGGTGTAACTCAGATTCGTTTATCCACGCAGCCTGCTCACTCAGCATACAAGACACGGAGTCGACGTATGAAATTTTCCACTTTTATTCAGCACACATCAACAACTGCATACAATCGCTCAATCGCCTTTCAACTCTCAAATTTACTTTCCAATTCACTATCAACAACAACTATCAACAACAACCCTCAAAACAGCGCGGCACATAATTTTATAACCTCTCTCTCTTCCCGAACAATTTCGAACACGGTAGACTATAATGACGCACTACAGCCAATCAAATAAAAGATCGTCATCACCGACTTACGTCATACATCTCTCTACACATACCCGGAACCTTCCTTCAAACTTCGACAATTATCCCGAAACTTCGATCGATAGTAAACAAGTGGATCCAGAGAATTCTCTAACAATATCGACTAACGAAAATTATCAACGTTATACAAAGCCTCTCCTAACAACAATGCAAACTCAAATCAAAGGTAAATAAACTCCATTATTGAATACTTTGCAAAACGAAACGATTAGATCTATCGTGCGCGTTTGAGACATACTACCATTGGCGTTTCAACGTAACACTTGCCTTGTCCACAGACCAGAAACCAATGACGCCTGACAGGTGTGGGATCGATCCAGCATCTGGGAGTTATATTTCTCAGAATATTATTTACTTTCGACTCGGGCAACATCTTGGAGGTTTTCTCTGGGTACTCCGGTTTGCTTCCCCAAACACAACAGAATTTCCCGATTAAAAAAAGACAATAAAGCGTTACACCCCCCTCCCTTAAAAAAATAGCGATGCGATTATCCAGACAATTCCTTGCTTCATTGCTTGCGATGACCTCTAAAACAAATTGTTTCCATAGTCTTATTGTATTTAGTTGACATTGTTAGTATTCATTATGAAAACCGAATTGTACAAATTGTTAAGATTTTAATTTTATTATTATTTGTTGTGTGGTTGGGGTGGTAGAGGGGGGGGTATTTTATTCAATTATTTACATTTGTAGTTGTGTAAAACCACTGAAGTCAACAGACGTAAAACTAACGAACTGAATTGAAATTGAAATACAATGCGATGCCACACAGGTTGACGATAAAAGAAGATACCACTTCAGGCTTCAGCACAAACTCGTTCACGGCGCCTCGTAACTGGATGATCTCAGGCTACTATCAGCCCAGTACTGTCGCTCCGGTGTCGGGAGTTTTCCAGGTAAGAAAGAGAAGAAGGAGGACGGCAGGCCGAGGGTACCGTGAGGATATGTAAGGTGGAAATGGAGATGGAGGTGGTGATGGTGGTGGTGGTGGTTTTTAGGAGGAGAAGAATGGTGAGGAGTTGACTAAGATAATATTTATAGTGATGGCGGTGGAGGTGGTGGTGGCAGTCGTGATGATGATGATGATGATGATGAAGATGTTGATGATGATGATGATGATGATGATGATGATGATGATGTTGATGATGATGATGATGATGATGATGATGATGATGATGATGATGATGATGATGATGATGATGATGACATCTTTAACGCTTCCCTCCAACAGTGCTCAGTGCCTAGGTGCTTTAAGACCTCCACCATAGTCCCGATTCCTAAAAAGAAAACTATCAGTGGGCTAAATGACTACAGACCCGTGGCCTTAACATCTGTGATCATGAAGGTGTTTGAGCACCTGGTGCTCCGCCACCTTCAGCGGGCTACAGAGAGCCGGATGGACCCACATCAGTTTGCGTACCGGAAGAATAGAAACGCTGAAGATGCAGTGGCCCTGGGATTGCATTACATTCTGCAACATCTTGACACTCCCAAAAGTTATGCTAGGATTCTCTTTGTGGATTATTCCTCGGCATTCAATACGATCATTCCTCACAAGCTGTACAGCAAGCTAGAGGGCATGGGAGTAGAACAGGCCTTGTTTAGGTGGCTATTAGATTTTCTCCTTAACCGCCCCCAATCAGTAAGAGTAGGCAACAAGCTCTCCGACCCACTGACCCTGAGTACAGGTGCACCACAGGGATGCGTATTATCTCCCCTTTTGTTCACCCTATTCACGAACGACTGCGTGTCGCACCATGATAAGGTAGTCATATTAAAATTCTCAGATGACACCACGGTAGAAGGTCTGATCTATAACAATGACGAGGGAGCATACAGGCAAGCAGTGGAGGAGCTAGTGGCTTGGTGCATAGACATCAATCTGAAATTAAACGTCTCCAAAACAAAAGAACTAGTGGTAGATTTCCGTCAAAACAAAAACAACATGCAACCCCTGTCCATCAACGGGGAAGTAGTAGAACAAGTAGACAGTTTCAGGTTTCTTGGCACAACCATTTCCTCAGATTTAGGATGGGAAAAGCACATCACTGGCGCAGTCAAGAAGGCCCATCAAAGGCTACTCTTTCTCCGCCAGCTTAGGAAGTTTCGGGTTAGCCAAGCTATCATGGCCAATTTTTACCGCGCCACTGTAGAAAGCATTTTGACCTTTTCTTTCATTGTTTGGTATTCCAACGCAAACATCCAAGATAAGGAGCGTTTAGACCGTGTTGTGCGCCAGGCTTCAAGATGCGTTGGTGGGGTCCTCCCGTCCATCGAGGCTTTACACGCGCAACGTGTCACACGCAGAGCCAAACATATTATCCATGATGAGTCCCACCCCGCCCACGTGCTCTTCCAGATGCTCCCCTCAGGCCGTAGATTCCGTTCCCTCCCCAGCAAAACCACACGCTCACTGAATGGCTTCTTCCCGTGGTCTATCAGACACTTAAATCAATTATAAGGATTATTTAGGCTGCTCCTTATTGCGTGCACTTGTATAGTCATATTAGTCATGAATTGCGGGAGGGTGCTTCTGCGTGCGAATCTATTTTAGTCATCTGTATATATGATGTGTCTGATGATGTACATTAAAAATCATGCACCTGTTTTGTTATCTGTAATTCGGTTGTGTTTGTTGATGTCTGTATTTCTATGTTCTACATGAGCAGGCGTGGGTCTGCTGTCTAGTATAATGGTGGTTACATAGGTCGCACTAGATCTATGCTTTTATTCGTTTGTTATGTATCTTGTGCATGCCTGCCGCTGATCTAAAGCATTCTTTGTGTCATGTATACTATAATTGTATGTATGTCACTTTGGCGAATAAATCTTGAATTGAATTGAAATTGAAATTGAATGATGATGATGATGATGATGATAATGATGATGATGATGATGATGATGATGATGATGATGATGATGATGATGATGATGATGATGATGATGATGATGATGATGGAGATGATGTGACAACAATAACGACGGCAATGATGACAACGAAGAAGAGTAACATTTGCTAATACAATAACAAGAACAAGAACAAAAAATGAGGACGACGGTGATGTTGATGAAGAGCTAAATATCGATAACAAGATCAAAAGATAATCTTGGGTCCTCTTGTCTCTCTGTCCAGGTGGTGGTCACTGAATACGGAAGAACTCAAGACGGCTGCAACCCTAACGCTATGGGCCCAGCCATCTCCAGCACTGGCAGCAGCAACAACTTTGGCTCTATGCCCATGTATCCCCCCAACAGCCCTCTGAGTTTTCTGCAGATGGCGTTCAACCTGATCAGGGGACAAAACAACAAGCCGGCTGGACAACTGGCCAACCCTCTTCAGGTAAGAGATAGCTTAAGTAATTGTCCACTAAATTTTGATTCACACTGGGATCATTAGTCATCTAAAGAACTGAACATACATTTAGGCTGAATTGTTGGATCGTAAACGAATGTGGTTTAACTTTAAATTCAGATTGCAATGTTAATGCGTGTAGAATATGGCCTTGAATTGGGCATTTAGAAGCTGTTCAAGATGTACGTCGAAATCAGGATCAATGCTAGCTGCCCGATGACGATAACATGATGTCAACAGGTTGACAACGATGAGGCTGATAATAAAATGCGTGTGCTGCGTGATAAAACTAATGGCAGTACATAGATGTACGATATGAAATACTATCCATCGTTTGTCTCACAGATTCCGCTAGGAGGGATGACCATCTACAACGGTCATCTGCCCAGTGTCTCGCTGGCACAGCTGCAAGGAGCTGGAATAGCTGTCTGCACGTTGACCGATTCCAGGGGTCAGTGTCTGGGTGTCCCTCTGACCTGCTGCTCAATCACCAAAGACCAAAAGGACGCCGCCGACACTTACCCACCTCCACAACCCATCACTGGTGGCTCTCTCGGCGACGGCAACCTTTTCTCTACGATCGGAGGAGGTTCCACCGCGCCGTTCGTTCCTTCAACGTCCACTGGTGCAGGGAGTGCAGGAGGCCTCTTGTAGATAGTAATTCCTTTCATTGTGTCGGGGTCAGGAGCTACATGGCTCTGTTATATATTTCCCACCTCCATGGCCCTTGTAGATATAGCAACAATCATTGGTAATTGTATACATCTGGGAAGCCGCTTTCTCTTTATATAGTTGATCGTTGGCAAACATAACAATCCTGTGCGCCTGTACACGTCCTCCGCCCATCCTCAATTTTATATAGAAACTTTTTATTATTATACAACTAGCCCATTAATTTAGCGTTAAAAACGGATGATCATTGAGGTTCCTCGTCACCTTTCCTTGTTCAGAGGCTTTCAACGCACGATCGTTACCATGCGTGGCTAAATCTTAGCCTATAGCTCTTCTGGTGAAACGAAACTACAGTCTATGTTGTGGAACGGGCGCAGGTACTCGACGTATAATATGCTTGTGGTTAAAAGTCTTATGTCGTATTGCAACATTAAATTGTAACATTATATATCTTTATCATTTTACTCCCTGGTTCCTTTGAATATATATTTTATCAAATGTAACACTTACGTTTCGTATTCTTTTCTTTCAATTAAAAACACGAAAGAAGGTCTGAACTAGACAATATTTTATCAAATGTAACACTTACGTTTCGATTCTTTTCTTTCAATTAAAAACACGAAAGAAGGTCTGAACTAGACAATATTTTATCAAATGTAACACTTACGTTTCGTATTCTTTTCTTTCAATTAAAAACACGAAAGAAGGTCTGAACTAGACAATATTTTATCAAATGTAACACTTACGTTTCGATTCTTTTCTTTCAGTCAAAAACACGAAAGAAGGTCTGAACTAGACAATGAGCAAGATAAGTCATTTTCGTACAAACAATAAACTAAGTATCCGAAATTTAATATGAGTCAAATTATTTATTTTTCTCAAATTCTGTTAACTCCTTCTTGGACATTTTATAACTCTGCACGTCTACCTGTGTGTCTGCCTGCAAGTCAGTCAGTCTATCCTGTGTTCCATGTAGACTATCTGTATGTTTTCTTTTTCTTTTTTTTTCATGTTCTTTTCTTTTTGATGATGATGATGATGATGATATCGATGAGGATGAATGTAAAAAGGTATTTATTACTACTACTACTAGTAGTAGTAGTAGTAGTAGTAGTAGTAGTAGTAGTAGTAGTAGTAGTAGTAGTAGTAGTAGTAGTAGTAGTAGTAGTAGTAGTAGTAGTACCAGAAGGAAATTATTTTAGCATTATGTTTCTAATCGTATAATCAATCGATGTACAACAATCAGTACAGCAATGAACATAAAGGAGAACATGAACAAAACATAAAGGATGCCATTTTAATTCAAAAACTAACAACAAACAAACAAAAAAGCAGAACAAGAATGTTTTAATAAAAACGCCTAATATGTACAAACACAACATAAAAATAACTAATAAGGAACATGAAACTCATAAATATTAATAATCAAACCCCAGGCAGCATAAAAAATCATCTCTTACGTCATCTGTCGCCTAACATACCTTTTAAGGCAACCGCTCGCTGCAAACTGAGTAGCTGTGGGTAAGTGATTGTCTGGCCTAAAGGCTAACTTCTAGGTCCTGCTGTTGACAAGTTGTGATTGTAGCTATCAGTCGTCCAGTAATCAATAATGACCTGCGGTGAGGAACGCATTAATCATCGCCAATTTCTGATCAAGGAAGAAGAAGCAACTGCTGAAAGCGCGAGATGTGGCGGTTGATATTGACGTGATTTTAAACTTCATTTTTTAAGGTTAATTATTACTTATTGTACTCGCTGTGATCAGAATTGTAATAGCGAATGAAGGGATATTTTCAGTGGACGAATATGTTGCCATTAAATAAACGGGGTTTTACTATAATAAGCTTGTTAGAAACTTTGAAGTGGCAAAATGAATAATTATATATTGTTTATTACAGGGATTTGTGTCATTTAAAGTCAAATGGAATTTGTCGAATTCAGATAATCGCTTGCAGAGAGAGAGAGAGAGAGAGAGAGAGAGAGAGAGAGAGAGAGAGAGAGAGAGAGAGAGAGAGAGAGAGAGAGAGAGAGAGAGAGAGTTGTTGTTGTTGTTGCATCAATTTTTATTCATCAGATTAACATAAGTTGTACTGATAAGAGAGAGAGAGAGAGAGAGAGAGAGAGAGAGAGAGAGAGAGAGAGAGAGAGAGGAGGAGGAAGAGGAGGAGAAGGGGAAAGAGAGAGAGCAGAAGAAGAGGAAGAAGAAAAAGGAGGGAGGAGAGGAGGGGGGAAGAAGACAGCAGCAGCAACAACAACAAAGAAATCAAGCATTGAATTACTGAAGAAAAAAAATTTAAATGATATAAATACAGAAGAAATAAATCAAAGAAAAAATGGACACAAACAAACGAATAAAACAAGAAAGTTAAAACAAAATGATTTGGATATTAGAATTACGTTATGTCAGTAATATAACCGTTATGAGGCACAGAGGATGGGTGGATATTAAAATGTGTTATGACATTTATTATGACTGGTTACGTGTTGACTTCAAACGCTAAAACGTGGTGAGGAGTAATCAATCAACTTTCACTTCTTCTTCGTCTTCTTCTTCTTCTTCCTCCTCCTCCTCCTCTTCTTTGGGGCATTTTCATCAAGCACCCTTGCGTTAATCCGTTTGGCATCTATTCTAAAGAAAGATAAGGCATTATTGTTATTGCAGACGACTTTTGGAACGATCGGACGACACGAATTTTAGATTCTATTTTCGCAAATAGTAAACATCCCAAACACGTAAGAATATATAAGCAATTAGCGAGCGTGAATTAAACATGTTTCTAAGTTTTTGTGCAATTTTGATTTTGACGTCAGAAGCATTTTAAGGCTTCATCAACAAAATAACGTAATGCTTCAAGGATCAAGGGAGTGACGTACTTGATTTGACGGAAGAGTACGGCTACAATGACGACACGTAACTAGGATAAACCATTCACAATTTATTATTAAAAAAATTCTCATAGTAATTACACACAACGTACACACATATGTTTTCAATGCCGAAACTACACATGATGTTACGACCAAGTTACTTCCCTTGTTTAAACAGGCAGGTACAAGGTTGAAATTTAGTCTTCTGCGTGTCAGCAGCCAGGATCTCATGGGAACGTAGCGTATAGGTGCTTAGGTCCTTTCGTTATAAGGAAATGTCCTTTCCACAAATGTTACAGTTAACGCTGTTTGCTATGAAGCTGATCTAAATCAATTACCCTACTGGGGACTTTAGTGCTCAGTTCTCTTCTTTTTTCTTTCTTTCTTTCCGGTAATCAACAAAGGTTTAAAGGAAACTCATAAGTAGGCTATACACCATTTCCTTATCGTAAATGTCACAGTTAACACTTGACGTTATGACGCTGATCTAAACTGATACCTCTTTGAAGGAAGCACTGTAGCCTACAATCTTCTTCTTTCCCTCCTCCCCTCACCCACTCTCCCTTCTCCACTCTCCCTCTCCTCCACTCTCCCTCTCCTCCGAAGTTCTTCCTCCTGCTTCTTCTACATCTACTTCCTCTTTCTCTTCTTCTGGTAAGCAAACGCGATGTGCCTTCTTCGGAAATGGGAGATAACTTGTATTTTTGTTGTGTGTAAGTTACCTAGAGTTATCCGAGCGGACTTCCTCGTTAGCATGTCGTCTGAGAACACTATGAAAGCTATCTCGAGCTGCAAAGTTTTCTTTGGGAAATGGGGGTGGTAGTTGCAGGGAGTTCAAGGCCGACCTAGCGTTAGACAACTCTGGGCGCAACATGCGGCCAAGCCGGCCAAAGTTGTTTCCCCTCATATTATATTAGCAAATGTCCACAATGGAGGCGCCAGTAATAGCAGTAATGTGCTCTTAATGCTAACATGTTCTTTAACAGTTGATACGTCACAACTTGTTTTCGGTTATACTCGTTATTAGAGACACACACACGCACACACCTGAAATTTGTACTAGACATTTCACATCTATTTACGAATGTCCTAATGACAGTCGGTAATACGATGATGTCAGCAGATGTGATGGAAGCATCCTAAACGTTAACCTTTGACAGTTGTTACTTCAAAAAACTGGTATAAGAATGTACTCTCCAGTAGGTTTCCACAGCTGGGATTTCTAATACATAGAAACAATATCGTCAATAACGTCAAAGCGTGTTTGCCAGTATAAGATTGTTCTATCTGGCAAACTCCAAGAGTCTCAGACCCCTGCCATTTGTCTCGTTGTTGCAATGAGGTCCACGTGTGTTTTCCCAGTTGTGGTGCGCATCTTGGCCAACCTTGGCATTCCAGTCGCCTTGCACTATGACTATGTCCTGCTCCTTCTTCGGCACTTGGTCAAGGAAAGCCTATAGATTTTCATAGAAATCCTCCACTTCGCTGTCGTCATAATCTGATGTTGGGGTATAGGCCTGGAAGATGGTGATGTTGAAAGGGGCTGCTCTCAGACGGATGGTAATGAGTCTACTGGAGACTGGGCGGCAACCCATGATATGACATTGACTAGAATGTTCCAACGCCATGTTCGTGCCTGTCATTTCTCCCACTGAAATAAAGCTTGTGGCCTTTGTCTGTCGTTGTTTCACCTAGGCCTTTCCAGCGCAGTTCAGTGATACCTAAAATGTTCCATCGATATTGGTCTAGATCGTGGGCCAGTTTTTCTACTTTTTCATCCGCAGTTAGGGTCCTGACATTCCTGATTCCTATAACGACGTTGTTTCTCGTGCTAAGTTGTCCATCAGTAGCACACTTATGAACTCTATCCTGGTGTTCAAAGGAAGGCGCGGTCCTTGGTGACTCGGGCTACGACCGACTCGGTATGGAGTGAATGTTTTTTTTTTCATCATGGGCATTTTCGTCTTGGGCAAGAAAGACCTGGCAGGGCCCAATCCTCTCCTGGCTGTTGGCCACAGCCGGTATCTACGAATATAGTGTGGCTCGCCTTGGCCCCGAGCACGTGGTCGTTGAACCTGTAGTAACGTGAGGTTCCTCCGTCCTGGCCGGTGACTTCTGTGTAGAAGACTTTCGCAAAGTGATGTCGTGCTGACATCACCCCTGTTCGTCGCCTCTTATGACACGCCGGGAAACGTTGGGTCTATTCTATTCAGTGCCCGAACGGACAAAAAATCCAGACGATTGACATGGCACAGTCCCGGCAGGGAGCATCACAACCAGATCGACTATATCATGGTCAAGAATTGGCAAGCACCACCCAAAGAAGAAGCCGTGGATCACACCTGAACTTTTGGACCTCTGTGATAAACGAAGAGAGATGAAAAAGAAAAAGAACACCTCACAGGGAGCTAATGCTTACCGAAAAATCAACAATGACATCCGCATGCGCACAGCAAAGGAGAACTGGATAGAAAAGCAATGCCAGGAAATAGAGAACAGTCTGAACAAAAACAACAGCAATAAGGCCTACCAGACTGTGAAGCGGCTGACAAGTGTTAAACGGCCCAAGGTCTCCACGATCCAAAGCAAGTCTGGCCTTACAGAAAAACAAGAAGTCTCGGATAGATGGACAGAATACTGCTCTGTCCTTTATAACCACAAACCAAACGGAGACCCTTCAGTTTTTGCATGTCCCGAGAACAGAGAAGAAGAAGAAATCCTCCCAATTCTCCGAGAAGAAGAGGCAGCAGTGCAGTCGCTGAAGAAAGGGAAGTCAATGGGAGTGGGCAACATACCCGCGGAACTGCTTAAAGCAAGAAGAGAAGCGATGATTGACGCCCTCACCCTTATCTGCAACAAGATCTGGCAGGGTGGGGAGTGGCCATGGATCCAGTGGCTTGTCATCACTCTTCCCCCAAAAAGATTACCTTCAGGAGTGTGAAATTTACCGCACCATTAGCCTCATCAGCCATCCCAGCAAGGTCCTCCTGAAAATAATACTCAACAGGTTGAAACACCAAGCTGAACAAATCATAGCTGAAAAACAAGCAGGATTCAGGGCAGGGCGACTAAAATCTGCTCAGTGGTACTTCGTCCTGCCATGAATCCTGCTTGTTCTTCAGCAATACTATTACTAATAGTAATAAAACAATCCAAACTGAAAACCTTCTAATGTGTTGTTTGATTGGTTGGCTGGTTGTTGTGTTTTATTGTATTTTTTGTGGGTTTGTTTGTTTGTTTGTTTGTTTTATTATTCTCAGTAATCATTTATCGGTTCACACTTAAGTTGTACTGTCAAAGTTTCATCTCATGCTCTACAGTTACTCTTTTTTTTCTCTGTCGTTCAGTTCGCTCCATTTAGCAGAGATTCAAAAATTCTCCTTTATCTTTTGAATCTGATATTCACCAGCCCCCAAAAAGGCAAAGTCAATAATTTTTCAGTGACAGCATTTTTGTTTGCATGGCTGTTCTCTCGTGCTCTGCAAAAGCACCACATACTCACATCACCAACACTGATTCATCCCACAACAGACACACACACAGCCAGTTTTCTCCATTCATGATGAACTAATTATTTCATATTGCCTAAGCAGAGCGATATATAACTATTTTGGCGGAAAGTTTGCGCAACCCTGTGCCCGCGGAAAGCGCACTGTAGCGGTCTCGAAAGGTTGTTTGCGAAGAGCAAAAGATGGCGGCCAAAGTTGTGGGCGACCAGACTTTTTTGTCATTTATATTCTGGAAAGATTGGTGTAGGCCCTACTTGTTATTTGATGGAATAATTATGTTTATGTGCAATCGGTATGAATTGGTATTTATATTTGACAGTATTGTTGTGTCGTCAGCGCGATTGACAGTAACTTTCACTTTCAGCCAACTTCACTTTGATTGGCTGTTGTGCAGTCAATATGTGCTGCACCATTTTAAATGCGCTGGCTTATGGCAAAAGGTTGCTAAGAAGCAAAAATAGTTAGTGCGGAGCAATCGAAACGTTTTGTGGCACTTTTTTTCTATACAACTTGGGACTGGTAAGCTTCCTATCCTATCCTATCCTATTCTATCCCATAACTCGGAGGTCGTTGGGGCACCACAGATGATCGTTTAACCAGGGTACTCCATCTTTCCCTGTCCTCAGCAACCCTGATTGCTTCGCTCAGTGTCAAACCAGTCCATTATCGAATATTGTCCTCCCACCTCTTTTTCGGTCTCCCTCTTCTTCTACCTCCTTGCACTGTGCCTTGCAGGATGCTCTTTGCAAGACCTGATGATCTGGTGACGTGGCCATACCATCGGAGTTTACGTTTTTTCACCACTGTGAACAGGTCATCGTGTTGTCCAATTGCCTGTGTGATGGTCTGTCGGACTTCGTCGTTGGTGATGTGCTGGGTATAGGAAATGCCCAGAAGTCTTCTCATCTAGTAGCACCTCATCTCCATGCTTTGTATTCTTCGTTGGAGATCTGCTGTGAGGGTCCATGTTTCGCAAGCATATAGGAAGATGGAGATGACAAGGGAGCGCAGTAGCCTTTCCTTGGAATGTAGACTAATATATAAAAACAATTATCGTCTGGATTTTTTGTGGAGACCAAGCGTGTTTGCCAGTATAAGATTGTTGTATCTGGCAAACTCCAAGAGTCTCAGACCCCTGTCATTTGTCTCGTTGTTGCAATGGGGTCCACATGTGTCTCCCCAGTGGTGGTGCGCATCTTGGCCAACCTTGGCATTCTAGTCGCCTTGCACAATGACTATGTCCTTCTTCGGCACTTGGTCAAGGACAGACTATAGATTTTGATAGAAATACTCCACTTCGCTGTCGTCGTAATCTGATGTTGAGGTATAGGCCTGGATGATGGTGATGTTGAAAGGGGCTGCTCTCATGCTAATGAGTCTACTGGAGACTGAGCGGCAACCCATGATATGACATTGGCTAGAATGTTCTTGTGGACCAAGAATCCAACGCCATATTCGTGCCTACTGAAGGTCAAAGTCATCCCAAGGTTCTTGTTTTTGGTGAGCATAATACAACTTTTGCTGTAATTTATTTGATAGTGTATGAGTGTATTTGTAATCGGAGGTCAAGGTCATCTCAATGTCAAGAGCACAGAAGGATCAAAGTCGGTATTACTTTGCATTTTAATGCCAGTTTTCTTTTGCTCTTTCTGGGCACTCATTTTCATGTTAAATAGTGCAAGTTGCATAAGAAGCATGTGAGTCAAATGGGCTATGCCTTATAGTTTCCTGTATGATTTTAATTATGCTAGTATGTCAATAATTTTAATTACATTATTAAGTCTACGACTGATAGCCATTAGTAGTGAGAAAAAATGCTTATTCTTAAAACCAGTGAGTATATTATTTTGTGTTGACAATGGGCCATATTACGTCTCACTTTTTAAGTACTTTTGAGTGTTCTAACACTAACCCTAACCCTAGGCCTAGGCCCTATTCGTAACACAGCCCTAACCCTAAGGGATCAAGGTTTGACGTCAAAACAACGAGGGCTGTAAAAACAAGTTATGTAGATGTTCACTGGTTTGTCCAAATAACGCCGTCTAAACAAGTACATACACACACACACACACACACACACACACACACACACACAAACACACACTCACAATAGACAGTTAGATAGATAGATAGATAGATAGATAGATAGATAGATAGATAGATAGATAGATAGATAGATAGATAGATAGATAGATAGATAGATAGATAGATAGATAGATAGATAGATAGATAGATAGATAGATAGATAGATAGATAGATAGATAGATAGATAGATAGATAGATAGATAGATAGATAGATAGATAGATAACAGGATAACAGGATAACAGGAATTTATTTCGCCAATTGACATGTAATAGATACAACAATCGGAATATTATTTGGTGTTGGACAATGGCAGAATGTTTTAGATTTAACATCTCTCTCTCTTTCTCTCTCTTACTCCTTCTCTCTCTCTCTTACACACACGCACACACACATACATACACAAATACACATATGTATGCACAACCACACGCACTCGCACAGCATACCCAACAATAACAGATAAACAGAAAGATATAGTAAAACACAAATGACTAGTCTAAAGTGATCACAAAAACATTCTAAATTATAGTAGTCACTGTAGTATATAGATATAGATGTACGAGCATGTAGGGAGAAGCAGGGCGTGCGCACGGCAGGGGGGTCAGCGGTTGGAGGAGGATGCGGCGTTTAGAGATCTTACAGTTTGAGGGTAAAAGGAATCTTTAAAGCGGGAAGTGTGGGATCTGAAAGATCGAAAGCGGCGACCAGAGGGGAGAAGTTCGAACAGGGGGTGGGCAGGGTGGGAAGGGTCAGAGAGGATCTTGTCGGCTCTGTTGAGAGAGCGGGTCGAGTAGATGGAGGCCAGAGAGGGGAGCTCACAGCCGACAATCCTGCCTGCCGTGCGCACAACCCGCTCCAGCCGGTCTTTGTCGAGCTGCGTTGCTGTTCCGAACCAGACCGTGATGGAAAATGTTAGGACGCTCTCCACCACGGCCCGGTAGAACTGGAGGAGAATGTCTTTGGAAAGGCCAAACTTCCTCAGCTGTCTGAGGATGTACAGTCGTTGATGGGCCCGCTTCACGATGGTGTTAATGTTGGCACCCCAGCTGAGGTCGTCGGAGATGAGGGAACCCAGGAACTTGAACGAGTCTACTGTCTCGATGGCTTGTCCATTGATGAGCAGTGGATCTTTGGGGTCCTGGTTCCTGCGGTAGTCCACAATCATCTCGACTGTTTTGGAGGTGTTCAGTTCGAGGTTGTTGTCTTCGCACCACGACACCAAGTGGTCGACTTCCTGGCGGTATGTTGTTTCGTCGCCGTTGGAGATGATGCCCTCGACCGTGGTGTCGTCAGCGAACTTCACGAGCTGAACACTGTCAGCACGGGACACACAGTCATTGGTGAAGAGGCAGTAGAGGAGAGGTGAAAGGACACAGCCTTGCGGCGTGCCTGTGTTGAGAATTAGGGTTTTGGAAAGGTTGGAGCCAATCTTGACAGTCTGAGGGCGGTAGAGAAGAAAGTTCAAGAGCCAGTGACAGGTGGAGAGAGGAAGATCGAAGGAGCAGAGCTTGTCGAAGAGTTTCTGGGGGATGACAGTGTTGAAGGCACTGCTGAAGTCGATAAACAGGAGTCGAGCGTAGCGGTCGGGGGACTCGAGGTGTTGGAGGACAAAGTGCAGAGCCAAGGCGACGGCGTCGTCCACAGACCGGTTGGCGCGATAGGCGAACTGAAGTGGATCCATCTTCTCCGTGGTAGAGCCTGCAGATGCCGGAGGACTAGTCGTTCCAGCACTTTCATCACCACGGAGGTCAGCGCCACCGGTCTGTAGTCGTTGAGGGACGCCACCTTGGCCTTCTTCGGGACGGGAATGATGGTAGAAGTCTTGAAGCAGAGGGGGACAGTGGACAGTTCGAGAGAGGAGTTGAAGAGGGAGGTGAAGATGGGGGCGAGTTGATGGGAGCAGTGGCGGAGGGTGGAGCACGATACCCCGTCGGGGCCAGCCGTCTTCCTGCAGTTCTGCCGGCTAAACAGCCGCCGCACCTCTGATTCTTCAATGACGAAAGGCGGGGGTAGTAAAGAGGCAGGGTCGGGGGGCGTGACGGTGACGGGGGTGGTGTTCTGCCGATCGAACCGAGCGTAGAACTCGTTGAGCTGGTCAGGGAGGTCGTTGTTGTCTGCGTCAGCAGGAGGGGCCTTCTTGTTGATGTTGGTGATGGTCTGCAGGCCCCGCCAGACTGCGCGAGCGCTGCCGGACTGGAACTGTGCTTCCAGCTTCTGGCGATACTGCCACTTGGCCGCGCGGATTGCTTTCTCCAGTTCGCGCTTGGCCTGTAGATAGATAGATAGATAGATAGATAGATAGATAGATAGATAGATAGATAGATAGATAGATAGATAGATAGATAGATAGATAGATAGATAGATAGATAGATAGATAGATAGATAGATAGATAGATAGATAGATAGATAGATAGATAGATAGATAGATAGATAGATAGATAGATAGATAGATTTTTTTAAAAGTAAATTAGGTGTTTCAAGTTGTTCTACAGCATCAATATTGTAGGCCTTGTTGTAAGATCCTGTTTGGCAAAGCGCATACGAGTACTGTCCCTTGGAAACATTATTTGTCTTGTTTCACCACACGAAAAGGAATCAATAAGCAAAAGGTTGCGTCCCTTATTTCAGCGACGTGCATACGAGTACTATCCCTTGGAAACATTATTTTTCTTGTTTCACCACACGAAAGGGAATCAATAAACAAAAGATTGCGTCCCTTATTTCAGCGACGCGAAGTTCGCTGACTCGTCTTTCATGCGCGCGTCCCTCATGCAACGAAATATTAACGAAGCGAAACTCCAACGAAATGCTATCTATATATCTCTAGTGTTCTTGTGTAACATACGCCCACCCCATCACACACACACACACACACACACACCCACACACACACCCACACACGCCTGCTAATCTTAACTATACACGCCACTGATTGTGGGGACAATTTGGTTGGCAAGTCACTCTCCACTCTTTCCACAAGAGGAGCAATATCCCCACCGACGCAGCAACCTATCACCAGCAGCAACCGCTATTATCGTCATCATTGTCATCAGCAACATTAGCAGCAGCAGTAGCAGCAGCCCTCATCGATGTATTTACGAAAGGAAAGGCGTAGATTCGATCCTCGTGTGAGTCGAAGTATTTGAATTAGGTTGGAGAGTTATTGTCAACGAGGGTTGTGTGGTCTTGGATGCAGTCAATCTTACATTTCAAAAATACAAATCTAACTTCCTTTCCTTCGTCTACTAGCGATCTCTCTGAATTTCACCCCACGTGTTTGTAAGATGTTTATATTTGTTGTGTATGTATATCATTATATGAGCGTGTAGGTTGGTTACAGATCGCCGCACTTTGAGTCTGAGTACATTTAAAAGGAAAGAGCGTATATATTTCATCCAGCAGTAGTAGTAGTAGTAGTAGTATCATCATCATCATCAAAAAAAAGAAAAAAATTACTCTTATATAGCGCACTTATAAGCTCAGAGAGCTTCTCAAAGCGCTGGCCACTACTATCCAGCAATCACAAAATAGTTTGCTGAAGTCAGGATTCCAACCCACGTCGCCCGAGACGCACGTACACAAGTCGTGCGCTCTGACGACTGAGCTATCCCTCATCATCATCATCATCATCATCATCATCATCATCATCATCATCATCATCATCATCATCATCATCATCATCATCATCATCATCATCATCATCATCATCAACATCATCATCATCATCATCAACATCATCATCATCATCATCATCACTATTATTATTATTATTATTATTATTATTATTATTATTATTATTATTATTATTAGTGTGCGTGTGTGTGTGTATGGGTGTGTCTGTCTGTGTGTACATATGTGTGTGTGTGTTTGTGCGTGTGTTGTTTTTTTTTCCTTCGTTTTGGGTTAGTTTTGCTGTTGTTGTTTTGTGTACTGAATCACTGGTAATCAGTGGAATAGATTACCGATGAGTAGTTAAGTGAGTGAGCGAATGCAGAACTGATTTATTAGTTAATTTTTGTACTGAATATGAATACTTCCGTGAATGAGTGAATGTACAACTGCAAAATGTGAATGAGTGATAAGACAAGCTTTATATCTTCTTTTTTTTGTTTTGGTTATTGTTGGTGGTGATGGGTTTTTTGGGGGGAGGGGAGGGTTTGTAGGTGGATGGGGTGTGGTTTTGGGTGAGGTTGGATACTTGGAGTCTTTTTATTATTTTTTTTTTCTTAAATACACTTCACACGTACAAACTCTTCAGAAAAATACGCACTCAGAAATGACCCTGGTTTCATTGTTCCTGTAAACAAAGCTTTTATTACAGATAATAGACCATATATTAAAAAGCGACGCCATCCCCTCGTGACGTGATTATTGGTGTCCCTTAGCAACACAAAAATACAATACAGTAGGACGAAAGACAAAAAACAACGATACGTCAGAAGTACTAGGACAGAGTCAATGGCATCGTCAGAAGGGCGCCTTGTGGTGAGACATGTGCGCGCTATAGGTTCTCGTATTATCATTGTTAAGTATTAGGGCAAAGTCAATGGTACCGTCAGAAATATGAGGACAGAGTCAATGTTAGTTATTTATTGCTTACAGGGTCCAGCGGACTGCAAAGAGCCGAATCAGGACCACAAAATCAAGACCACAACTTCGCTGAAAGAGGACTCACCCCTAATCTGCATAAAAGATCTGCCGAAACAACCCTAGTGGTAACACTGAAGGCAATCCGTTAGCCGGTCGCTTTACAATAAAGACATTCCCACAAGGGGACGCTGAGGCTATGGTCTAATTTATCGAACCCCCGTTTACAAAAAACAAAAAAGAATACAAACATTATATTATAAAATATCAACAAAACATACATATAAAATGCCAACATTGCCAATAATAACATCATAGGAAGCCCCAGTGACCATTTGGCAGAAAGCGTCCAATATTCCCAAGCTGATCCAACAGACCTCACACACAAATGAGGAGTTTTTTCCCGGAAGAGTTTTCAAGAAAAAAGGGTAGGTGACTGGTCTGGTCTGGCGAAGAATAAGATAGTATAATACATTGATAGAACAGAGTAGGGATGATAAATAACAAAGGAGAAAGAAAGCGACAGTGGGAATTTAAAGCACCAAATTTCCAGAAAGTATTTATACTGAACCCCCCGGCACCATCAAGGAGGGAACAGGGTCAATGGTAGGGCATCGTCAGAAGTATTAGGACAGAGTCAATGATACAGAACCTGTAAACGTAGCAGTTACTTCTCATCAATGGTGCCCCATGTGGATCCTCCTTCTCTTAGCCCCTCCCTTTCCTTCGTCCGCCCCTCCTTCTTTTCTCACCCTCCCTTCCCAGGTGCGATATGTAGCATTCCGTTAAAAGCGTGTTAACATACAGATATAAATCAAAATCAGGGTTAAAGTGTTAACAATGTTGTCGTGGTTGTTCACGTCATCGTTGTTTTTTTATAAATTAAAATAATAATAATAATAATAATAATAATAATAATAATAATAATAATAATAATAATAATAATAATAATAATAATAATAACCAAATAAATAAGCTAAAGACGTAATCGTTATGGCGCACGTTTGTTGCGTGCACAGGTAGATCTAGTATATGCTGTGGTTGTACTTTTTAATGTCCGCAAGCTGTTCATGGTGAATCTTGACGTCACAGTTGTAGTAGACGTCAAGGGTGTTATATGACTTCATCGTAGTTTGAGGTCGTTATTTAGGACGATATCATCGGGGAATGATATCCTGTAGATCCTTACCAAAGAGCTTAATGATAGAAAGAGGGGGAACTTGCTACAGAACCGCGAGACGAAAGGTACGAGTTATGCGCCCTTGTCAGCGTGCTGAAAATGGCTCGTGGCAGAAAGTCAAAAGGCGACCGAGTGAAACAGGGCGTTGACTTTTGCACAGCCATCAATTGCCGTAATGCCAGATACAAGAAAAGTTGTGTTGGCAAGTCGTTTTTCAAATTTCCAAGAGACAAAGAAAGGTAAATTGAAATTGAAAAACTTCATTTTTTTGTGTTTATGTAGGCCTAAACTAAGACCGCTGCAGTGCTGTTAGTGTTAAAACAATCGGAGAGCGGCTTGAATGATTCATGTTATACCTATGTTCTAAATCCATAACAGTTTGCTTGCTGACAGTTTACGTTCAACAGGTCGCTCACTGTTTAACGTTATTGCTAGGTTGTTTGACTATATGTGTGCTTATATTTCAAAAGTAGATGTCAGATAATAATAATAATAATAATAATAATAATAATAATAATAATAATAATAATAATAATAATAATAATAATAATAATAATAATAATAATAATAATAATAATAATAATAATAATAATAATAATAATAATAATACATCCAAATGTAACGGCATGAATTCAGTATTATAACAGAAATATGTCACCTCGTCAGAAAGATTACACTTCTTCTGGAGAATCTGTAACTGAGATGTGAGAGAAAAGAAACCGTTGATCCTGAAGTGACTGATGTTATTAAGCCAGTGATGTGGGAGGTGAGAGGGTTGGGGGGTAGGGGGACACCTGATATAAATTAAATTCACACTATTAGTGAAACATTTTGTTATTGTGCTTTATTGTGATTAATTGATTGAATGACAGAGCTCTCTCTTCCCCCAAACCCCCCCCCTCCCTCTCTCTCTCTCTCTCTCTCTCTCTCTCTCTCACGATTACGGATTTACACAGTTTCGGATAAATGAAACAGTCTGTCATGCATATTTTAATTTTAAAATATCTGTCGTTGATTAAAAAATAATAAATTCCAGGGCAGAAAACGAACCTATGACATACACACATAAGCAGCATAAAAGCACCTAATAAAATAATGTCAATAAGTAAACATAAACCCAAAACAAACAAAAAAAAAACAAAAAAAACGGCAGTAGCGGAATGTTAATAATAATGATGGTTAAAAGTTTGGTTTTTGCAAACGTTGCCATAAAAATGTTCTTTTGCAATGGCATAGGCTCAATAAGTTACCACGCACAGATCATTCATATAGCAGATAATGAAATATAGCCAGCCCGAGCAAAGGGAAATAATCCGTGAGAGCGTCTAGCATTTTTGTATATGACGTACTGGAAGTTCTTCCTCTTTCCTAATAAGCTCTTTGTCATTACCTAGTTGCAAGCGCTTGATTGTATGGATGTGATTTCATTGTCCTAAAAAGATGCTAATGTTCTCTTTCTTTCATTTCTTCTTTTTTTCTCTCGATAAAACGTCTTTACAACACTTCAAAGATCTAAACGAAATCTCGGTTCAAACTCAACAGCAGCAGCAGTTGAAACAGCAACTGCAATGATAAACAGTGACGATGCTGTATTAACTTAGGCCAACTACTATAGGCTTACTAGTAGTAGTAGTAGCAGTGTGTATTCAGGACGATGTAGCTTCAGAAGAAGAAAAACAAATCACTTGGCGAAGTAGCAGCATGTCAACCGCATGTACTCCAATTACCATTAACAACATCAATCCGGGATAGGACAAGGCGTCATTTAATTTTAAACCTGAATCTCAGGTCAGTTTAATGTAGTTTCATGAATCCAATCATACCATCCATTCACGTCGAAGAGATGGTTGCCAACCCGTCCTTGGACGAAAAATAAATTCAAGGCAAAGTATTCGACAAAAAAAGTCTAGGTTTACTTTAAAATAAAGGCGTTGAGCTGCCTGTTTTTGAATACTTTGAATAGTACTTTGGCTATCTTAACAACACCATTTAAGTGACAAGAAAAGTAATGTACATGTAAGAGATTATTAATCCATAGATTGATTTCTAAAACGCCTTTTAACAATAAAAACAGACAAATAATATATCCTCTATTTTCAACAATGGATATACAGTAACCTTGTCATTGCCATTGGTCGTTTAGTCTTTGTTCTTATTATCGGTCGCTTCGCCCATTTGCAATAGTGGCAGAGTGCAGAAACAGTTGCCAAGACGTATTTGCGTCTCCATATTTTTTTAAGGTTTAATTCTTTATGATATCTCTCATTCTCCTTCTCCTCCTTCTCCTTTGTTAACGTAGTTTAGTTCTTCTGTATCTCTCCTCGTTGTGTAATAGTTCTCGGAATCTCACATCTCTGTCAAGTGCCTGTGATCTGCGTGAGCAGGGTGACGTCAGTCAGTTAAGTTGAGCGTTTATTTTTTGAAGAGGCTTCCAGCGTTCCCGCTACCAACGCCGCCGATACCGCCTGTTCCTGAATCAAGCCCTGCAATGTAAATCATTCAATCTCAACATCGAGGTCGAAGGTTACTGCTTAATCCCTGAAGGTACTTTCTGGAGACGGAGATGGAAATTTTCGATCAGAAGGGGAAAGAACCCGTAGTGACGTCAAAGAGTACCCACTGCAGATCTTCGGTATTAGGGTCATTTTAAATTTGTATGTAACTCATTTACTGTCCATTATTCACTAAGTGATTTAGGACAAATAAAATAACAAATGATCATTGTAATAAAAAAATTTAAATAAATAAATATATCAAATAATCAACTCATTAACTAGACCAACTGAGAAAACTCTCTCTCTCTCTCTCTCTCTCTCTCTCTCTCTCTCTCTCTCTCTCTCCCTAACCCCTATGATTAGACATATGAATTCTTCATACAATAATCTTTTTGTAACTACATAAATATTCCCACACATTAATAAATCAAACATTTTGCCAGCTTTAAACAATCTAAAAATTTTAAATCACGTAATATCTTAATGTTTTTCATTTTCACTTATAGGAAATACTGAAAAAAACATTGCATTTAAACGGTATATGAACCAGTAAAAAAGCACCATTACATGGGCAAAAAAAATCGTTTTACAAAATTTAGTTCGTAATGAATTTAAGAAAATTTTATATGCTATTGTTGCAACAGGTCTTGAAAAACCAACATGTAACGAACACTGGGGTGAATAATTATATTTTCTTGAAATGCATTTTCTATTTTGTTGGTTGTTTCTTTAGTAAATAAAAATATGTGAACAGTAACTGAATTCAAGTGCAAAGCGCCGTTCTTTGCCTCTCGATCTGCTGCCCAATCATTAAAGATAAAACCAGAATGTGCTGGTATCCAACAGAAATGAACTTCTGTTCCATTTATAATCAATCAATCAATGAACATGTTTGATTGAATAAATTATTTCTTGTCGTTCCTTGCTATCTGTAGTATTCAAAGCCTGTAAAACAGACTGTGAATCCACACACATTACTATACGATAGAAAGCAGTAGACAAGCAAGCAATTCTATTTCTTGCCATTAAAATAGCTATCAATTATGTTGTAAAAATTGAAACCCCTTTTCCTAAATCAACTGACTCACATATTTTTAAATTGGGAATGACAAAAAATACTGACATTTTAAATTTCCTAATGCATTTATCAGTCTGGAAAAGTCACGTGCACCATAAATAGAGCTCAGCCAATCAGTTCGACAACAGTCAAGGGCACGAGACCAAGACAAGCGCAGGAGTTCTGCCAAAGCACAATCCTGGAGGGTGATTCACTGAGGGCGATATAATACAAATCTCCGTCTCAAAAGTCTACCTTCCGGTGCGAACCGGTAACTTCGGTAAAGCAAAAGGGAATGGGAACAGGAGTGTTATTGGGTTTAGGTGATTATTCTACTTTGGGAAACACACACATGCACACATACCCCCATAGACACACATGCACACACACGCACACGCACACACACGCAAGCACACCCATATATACATGCGTGCAATAAACATGTTCGCTGTCTTGAATACGAAATGCCTCCTATTGAATCAGCTTGCACGTTGAGTTTTAGAGTGAGCGCGAATCTATAAGCTTAAGTCATTGTTTTCTTCAGACTGGCAGTCAATATGGGGCGCCATGTGTCCATTTATTCTATGTGACCATTCTATACATGGAATAAATTCTATGCACATAGAAAGCATTCTATACACACAAAAAGCATTCATTAGTTGAAATTCCATTTATAAAAAAGAAACCAATATTGTAAGTCATAGAATAAAATTCTTTGTATAGAATAACATTCTATAATATAGTGTAAAATTCTATGTCCATAATACAATTCTATGTATAGAATAACATTTTATAATAGAGAATAATATTCTATGTATGTAATACAATTCTATATTATAGAATGCACTTGTATGCATAGAATTATATTCTATAACTTAGAATGAATTCTATTACAAAGAATGAATTCTATAACATAGAATGAATTCTTTAAAATAAAATAAATTGCATGACATAGAATTATTTCTATACGCATAGAATTCATTCTATAACATAGAATGAATTCTTTAACATAAAATAAATTATATGACATAAAATGAATTCTATGTGCATAGAATAAATTGTATAACATAGAATGAATTCTATAATAAAGAATGAATTCTATATGCATAGAATGAATTTTATAGCATAGAATGAATTCTATAACATAGAATTCATTCTATGACATAGAATGAATTCTATAGGCATAGAATGAATAGTATAACATAGAATGAATAAGATGACATAGAATGAATTCTATGACATATAGAATGAATTCTATGACATAGAATGAATTCTATAACATAGAATGAATTCTATAGCATAGAATGAATTCTATGACATAGAATTTATTCTATAGCATAGAATGAATTCTATGTTACTGAATGAATTCTATGTCATAGAATTCATTCTATGCTATATAATTCATTCTATGTTATAGAATTCATTCTATGCTATAGAATAAATTTTATCTCATATTATTCATTCTATGTCATAGAATTCATTCTATATTATAGAATTCATTCTATGTCATAGAAATCATTCTATGTCATCTTATTCATTCTATGTTATACTATTCATTCTATGCTATAGAATTCATTCTATGCCATAGAATTCATTCTATGCCATAGAATTCATTCTATGTCATAGAATTCATTCTATGTTATAGAATGAAATCAATATAAAAACGTTTTTTTAAATAGTAAAAACTGGGGCACTGTCAAGGTATAGAGAACATTTTGGGATATTGTGATGTTTTGAACATAGCACACTCGTGCAATAATGATTACAGAGCGATTTGTCACTGACATTCAGTTTAGAGTTGACGACATGCAGTGCTTCATCATTTGCGCTCGAAGTGGAAATCGATGAAAGGAAATGTTCTTTTCTTTGCAGAAAGGTTTTACGTCGGAGTTAGAGCATCCAAACGCAGCACAGTACTTCACCATTTTCAAACTCGATCACACTGTGTTATTCCCGCAGCAATGTGGCCGCCACGCCTTTGTGCATAGCGCCCTGGGGTGCCGCTTGGGGTGAAATAGATTTTTTGCAATATTCAGCTTTATGAACCTTTCATTTATTATGTCTCAGAGTTGTATAGCAATATTCGACCTTTAAATATATTAATTATTGCTTTTTATGAGTGTACAGTACGGTTATTTCTTCGGTATTGAGCGAAAAGAACTGATTATTTAATTAGATTTTGTCACTATAAACCCTTACAGAACCTCAGCACATTGTAATGACAAAAGCAAGCACGCAGGGGCGGAGGGGGGGGGGAGGGTGTGACGTCAATTATTTTTATTGCTAAGTTAGTTAGTTTTATAGATTAACGTCCCCGGACACATAAGCGTATAGGGGACGGGTACGATCTATTCACACTAATTATACCGTCGAAGTCGTCCGCATCAAGAAACCTAAATGCTTGTTCACGAAATTATGATGTCTGATAAAGCCGCAGAGCGCTTGGTACGTCAGCCATTTCTTCAGTTCTCGCGCGCGTGCAAGGCTCCACGTGTCCCTTTATACGTCACAGCCTCGCTTCACATAGAATGACCTAGTTGCGCATAGAATGAGCATTCTATGTCATAGAATGAACATTCTATGTTATAGAATGGATTCTATGTTATAGAATGAACATTCTAAGTTATACAATGGATTCTATGTTATAGAATGAACATTCTATGTTATAGAATGAATTCTATGTTATAGAATGACCATTCTATGTTATAGAATGAACATTCTATGTTATAGAATGGATCCTATGTTATAGAATGAACAATCTATGTTATAGAATGAACATTCTATAACATAGAATGCATTCTATGTGCACCAAATGTTAAAAAACAATTCTATGAAAATAGAATGTATTCAGTGTTGCGAATAAAATCCATTTTATGTTAAAAAATGAATTTTATGTTATACAATTCTTGCTGTGTTATACAATTAATTCTATATACATATAATTCATTTCATTCACATAAAATTAAAAAACACAACTAATAAATTGTAACAAAATTTAGAATTTAAAAAAAGATATTGTATGACACATCACCACATCGCATCATCACCACATCGATCACATCATCACATCACATCACTGCATCACATTGCTTCATCACCATCATCGTGAAAACGCACCACCACATAAAATCACATCATATCAACAAATCATCACTTCACATCAGCCGACATCATAGCAGCAGCACATCTTCACATTGCAGCAGACAGCACATATCATGGCATCAGTGAATCACATCACATAATCTAATCACCCCACCCCTCCCACCCATCACATTTGTGGTGCAGTGTGGTGTGATTTAGAGTGATGTAGTGTGGTGATGTGATGTGGTAATGTGTATGTATGTATCTGCAATACAGTTCTATTATGCCTTAAAAGCAGTGAATCAGACCACATCGTCACATAACCTAATCAGTCCACCACACCTACCCATCACATTTGTGGTGCAGTGTGATGTAGAGTGATGTGGTGTGGTGATGGGATGTGGCAATGTGTATATCTCTCTGCAATACAGTCCCATGCCATAAAAAATGTTCTCTATACCTTGACAGTGCCCCAGTTTTTACTATTTTAAAAAAAGTGTATATATTGATTTCATTCTATAACATAGAATGAAGTCTATGACATAGAATGAATTCTATGACATAGAATGAATTCTATGACATAGAATGAATTCTATGACATAGAATGAATTCTATAGCATAGAATGAATAGTATAACATAGAATGAATAAGATGACATAGAAAGAATTCTATGACATAGAATGAATTCTATAACATAGAATGAATTCTATAGCAAAGAATGAATTCTATGACATAGAATTTATTCTATAGCATAGAATGAATTTTATAGCACAGAATGAATTCTATGACATAGGATTCATTCTGTAACATAGAATTCATTCTATGCTATAGAATAAATTCTATGTCATAGAATTCATTCTATGCTATAGAATTCATTCTATGTTATAGAATTCATTCTATGCTATAGAATAAATTCTATGTCATAGAATTCATTCTATGCTATAGAATTCATTCTATGTTATAGAATTCATTCTATGTCATAGAATTCATTCTATGTCATCTTATTCATTCTATGTTATACTATTCATTCTATGCCTATAGAATTCATTCTATGTCATAGAATGAATTCTATGTCATAGAATTCATTCTATACTATAAAATTCATTATATGCATATAGAATTCATTCTTTATTATAGAATTCATTCTATGTTATACAATTTATTCTATGCACATAGAATTCATTTTATGTCATATAATTTATTTTATGTTAAAGAATTCATTCTATGTTATAGAATGAATTGTATGCACATAGAATAAATTCTATGTTATAGAATTCATTCTTTGTATAGAATTCATTCTATGTTATAGAATACAATTCTATGCATACAAGTGCATTCTATAATATAGAATTGTATTACATACATAGAATATTATTCTCTATTATAAAATGTTATTCTATACATAGAATTGTATTATGGACATAGAATTTTACACTATATTATAGAATGTTATTCTATACAAAGAATTTTATTCTATGACTTACAATATTGGTTTCTTTTTTATAAATGGGATTTCAACTAATGAATGCTTTTTGTGTGCATAGAATGCTTTCTATGTGCATAGAATTTATTCTATGTATAGAATAGTCACATAGAATAAATGGACACATGGCGCCCCATAGTCAATGTGATCAATCTCAAGCTTTTCAATTTAAAGTAAGGTACTTCGATCTTACGTGCGAAATCGTTTGTATGGATTTTGTAATTTTCTTCTTTTTTTATAGTTAGTTATTTTATTCATTGATTGATTTGACAATGCTGAACTTGTAGTCTTTGGTTCATGATCGCCATCGGCCAAGAGGTTAGCGATCGTGGATTTTAGCTCTATGTTATCCTATCCTATCCTATTCTTTCCTATCCACTAAGCGGATGGTAGGATTGGGATTGAACCCTTCAACCTAAAGCTCACCAGTGCCGAAGGTGTTGGTGGAACTGCCGATCGCGGGGTCCAAGTAGACCTGCAAAGATGACGTCAATGACTTTACTACGTCTTCAAAGAAACATAACTTCATTATAAGCGGTATAAAACGCTAAATATAAGTGAGAATATTATTGTATGTAAGCTTACTTGTATGTCTTGACACTTCATTCTGACTCGTTGGAATAGGTTACTCTTATTGTAAGCGCAGCAATAATTTGTGAAGAAGGATAAGTCGAAAAGGCAGCGGAGGAAGAAGGAAGATGATAAAAAGGTGAAGCTAAAAGAAGAAGAAGAAGAAGAAGAAGAAGAAGAAGAAGAAGAAGAAGAAGAAGAAGAAGAAGAAGGTGACCTGCCACTTATTAATAAATTCGCATCAAATTAAACGGAGCCACGTGTGACACAGGCTTAACCCAATCAGTATGGTTGCTGTTTCAACAAATAGGGTGGATTTGCATAAGCTTTATTTCCCTTGGTCCTGGGTAGAGCTGGGAGATCGATCCGTGGTGTTTAACAAGAAGGACCTAGAGACCCAAATGTCAAAATAAAATGCACAATCCACAGACCTGGTCAGCGGAGATGGAGTCCCGGACAATGGAGCAGCAGTAAGCGATCAGACCCATGCACTGTCCGGTTTGCAGTGACTGGCACACACCGATAGAGCGACCGACTAGTTGGTTGTAGGTCAGCTACAACACAAAATCTTCATCGTTATCATCTTCGTCGTCGTCATCCTTATTAGAAGTAGCACACTTAACGTCTGCATTGTTATTATTATTATTATTATTATTATTATTATTATTATTATTATTATTATTATTATTATTATTATTATTATTATTATTATTATTATTATTATTACCAGTTACCTTGAACTAATTTTCCGATGATGACACAACGGGGACGATTTCTACGACAATAATGTAATGATAAAGACGACAATGATGATGATGATGATAATTATTACTGTTTGCGTGGAACTGACCCCGCGGACTGCGCCGGAGTAAATGGTGGTGCCTGTGGACACACGGGCAGGGTTGCTCACGACACCCACGGGCTGCTGGTTGCCTCTGAGGAGACTGCCCAGAAGAGCGGCGCTGAAAAACCAATGACAATGCTCAGTCAGTTGGATAAGCAATGACAATGCTCAGTCAGTTGGATAAGCAATGACAACGCTCAGTCAGTTGGATAAGCAATGACAATGCTCAGTCAGTTGGATAAGCAATGACAATGCTCAGTCAGTTGGATAAGCAATGACAACGCTCAGTCAGTTGGATAAGCAATGACAATGCTCAGTCAGTTGGATAAGCAATGACAATGCTCAGTCAGTTGGATAAGCAATGAACAGTCCAGTATGTTTATCTATCACGTTGACAATTTCGTCCAATAATGGAGTAATTAATCAACCTGTCAATCACTTTAGAATCCGACTCAGAAATTGTATTGTCTTACATTTTGACTTATGTATCTTCGATATTAGCACTAGCAAGGTGTATGACCATTCAGCAGTAAAAATTGTCTTAATAAAATACTAGTCGCATCAGAATTTGTATTCAACTTCAGAAGCTGTAAAGTTGATTTTAGATAACACAAAATACTATGAAAATTATTTGTACAGCAAAGTGAGGACATTTGGAGGTGTTCTGTTCATCACTGCATCTTAAGCTAATCTGATGATTAAAACTTAAAACAACATTAGGGAGGCCTTTATTGGACTCCCGAAAGATGTTTTGTTGTTGTTGTTGTTGTTGTTGTTGTTGTTCTTCTTCTTCTTCTTCTTCTTCTTCTTCTTTTCCTCTACTAAACCTCTTCGTCAAATCCCTAATTCGCGCTGCGAGTAAAAGGCATGTTTGTCCGGGCAAAGCAAGACTGATCAGACAGCTCCAATCACTGAGTGGTCTGGTCAATGCTCATCTGTTGTAAAACTACCAGCTAGTGATGTTAAAACTGGCCAGACTGACTTCCTCGTCTTTATCAGCTGACCTATAAGGCTGGAGCAGAGGATTCATTGGGCTGTTGAAGCCAGTGCCAGGAAATCCTTGACCACCAGGGAAACCGGGTCTCTGACCTGCACGAAAATAGGTACAACGTTATTATTTGAAATTACAAGATACACAATGTGTTTGGTTTTCCATTCGTGGTTGACACAAGGAAATTTGACATGCCTGACTATAACTGTCTAATTTCGTTAATCATTTATTTAACTTGTCCACAAAAAATAACAAAGGCATTTGCAATACATAATTTAAGGGACCAAATCAATTACTGACATGTTTAAATAATCAATCCAACACTTCATGCCACAAGATTGCAATATTAACAAATTTCAGTCAATCAAGCAAGGATTTGACCTGTGTGAGGATCTGCTTCTTTCCCTAACAGTTGGTGTAGGCAAGTTCTTAACACAACCGCTGCCTGTAAGCCTTAACTGTGGGGACAAGTAATGAGTGCTCTCAATGCACGTCAACTAGGGAACTTATGGCGACAGCCTATGATGTCATCTCTACTGTACTACTTAGGAATCAAACGCTCACTCACTCAATGAATCAATTAACTTACCTCCGAAAGCTCCTCCAAGAGCACCAAAGGCAGCTTGGATAAGAGGGTTGGGAGCGGACAAGACCTTGCCCAAAGCGGACATCTTGCAGGAGCCGAAAGTACGTCCTCCTTCGAAAATGCCCACCTGGTACTGACCAGCCTAGAAAACCAAACCGTAGTGACGTACGTAAAGCGCTGTAGGCACAACAGATAGGTTACACAACATCCTGCAATTAGTCTCTTTTCTAGGGTGGTCTAGTTGCACAATCGATAGTGAACTGCTCTCTTAGGCCCAAACTCCGGGCTCGAATCCCGCAGGGTACGAAATGTGACTTAGGTACGAGACTATTCAGGTCAAAGAGGATTTTCTCCGGGTACTCCGGTTTCCTCCCTGTCTTCAATAATGGTATTGTATGCAGTCGAGTAAAATGTTTAAATAAAATTCTATTTCCTTTCCGTCTTTGCCTAAACATCACGTGTTTGAGTGATGAATGTGTGTTTGTTGTGTGTGTAGGAGTGTCTGTAGCATGTCAGCGTGTATGTGTGTTACAGATCACCGCTCTTTGAGTGTGATTTAGGAATATGGCGCGTATATTATCATTTTCTTCTTCTCCTTCTTCTTCTTCTTCTTCTTCTTCTTCTTCTTCTTCTTCTTCTTCTTCTTCTTCTTCTTCTTCTTATTATTATTATTATTATTATTATTATTATTATTATTATTATTATTATTATTATTACAATAAAGTATAATCGCCTAAGCAAATTCCCTCAAATGATCCCAAATTGTTACTGACCAGCATCGTCCAAAAGGCCAGAGCTATGCACTTTTACTAAATTATACGCTAAAGACAATAGGTTATCTTTGATGCACGTCAAGCACACTTCACATAACATCAGAATAATTATCTTTTCGCTGTGAGACATGCTAGAGCAAAACACCAGATACGTTGATTGAAAATAAAACACTGGGAGTAAGTGGTTCACACACACACCCACACACACACACCCACACAGAGAGACACACACACACACCCTGCATGCCTACCTTGTAGACTAGGGTGCTGGGCAGAAGGATGCCGTCCACACTCCAGTCCAGGGGCGTGTCACTGATCCCTAAGTTCTGCTGGTTGTTGCCCCCAGGGCTGCCGGGGAAGTTCCTGCCTGGGAAACCGCCGGGGCCGCCAGGAAACTGGACGCCGAGTCCATTCAGACCTAGGAAGTGACATCAGCAATGTCAGTAAACCAGTCGGGCTCATTGAGCAGTTCACGGCCAAAATAGCATCTAACTCAAGACGCCTAAACGCTAACTTGCTGCTTGATGTGGCCCCAGAAAACAACAACAGCTTGGCAAAGTCCTTTTATATCATAAAATGGTGCAGTTATTATTATTATTATTATTATTATTATTATTATTATTATTATTATTATTATTATTGAGGATTTTTATAGCGCACTTATCTTGCCGTACTTGACCAGACTCTAGGCGCTGGCCGATACAGGATCTAACTCAAACCGCCCGAGACGCCCACCCGCAGCCTTTGGGCGCATGGTCTGACGCCCGGACAACTGAGCACTATCCTGGCCAGCCAGGGATGGGGGAGAAAGACCAAGTGCATGCTAGGTGTGTTCTTGTTACCGGTGTCACATCCTTCAAGTTCCGGGTCTCCTAGTTTATCCGAGCGCCTTTGCGCATGCGCCAGGTCATGTCGGGCAGGCTTTTTCACGAAGTTCTTAGGCGTCATAACCCTAACCCAAACCCTAACCCTAACCCTAAACTCTAACTCTAACCCAAACCCTAACCCTAACCCTAACCCTTACGAAGACTATGATAGCACTGTGCGCATGCGTCGAATTTTGTAACGCGTCGACCAATCAGAATGCTCCCATTCGCTCCCAGCCCAGCTAAGATACTAGGAACTGTGACGATGTCACACCGGCACTCACTCGTCTAGGACATGAGCGTCAGGATCTTTAAAGTCCGTTATCATGTAATGTATGCGACACACAGACCAGACCTCGGTTTATACTCTCATCCGAAGGAGTAGGAAACTGGAGTAAAGTGTATTTCCCAGTGACACAACACAATGGCCCGGCCAGGGCTCGAACCAGGGGCCTTCAGATCCGCAAGCCAAAGCTCTACCATTAGACCGCCGTGCCTCTCTAAAAGTTATGAGAGTATGTTCACATATCCCAACAACTCAGCAATATGGCGTCGCAAACCAACTGTTGTGTGCGATTCTATGCTTCCATTGCATGAGAAACTGTACTATTCAAATATTCAGCTTCAACATTAACCACTACTAAGCGAGGCCAGTAACCTAACAACATCACGGAGCAACAACTGTGAAAAGAAACCACAAGAACAAAACACACAACAACAACAAAAACATCGTGCTGTTTGAGTTAGTATGCACATTTTGCCAAATTTGAACGCTGTGAGCAGAAGAGAAACTTACCCAAAATCCCGACAAAACCAAATATAATTAGGTTGAGTATGCTAAGTGTTCCATAGTAGACCGCAATGTGATCGCTTACTGCCGTGTCCGCCATGCATATCCTGCAAGCTTCCGCATCAAGCAACAAGGAGGCGCCTTCAGCGGCTTGTGATCGATCCGGTTGTCGGCCAGCGCCTTGAGGTTGTCGGCCAGCGCCTTGAGATTGTCAGCCAGCGCCTTGAGGTTGTCAGCCAGCGCCTTGAGGTTGTCAGCCAGCGCCTTGAGGTTGTCAGCCAGCGCCTTGAGGTTGTTGGCCAGCGCCTTGAGGTTGTTGGCCAGCGCCTTGAGGTTGTCAGCCAGCGCCTTGAGGTTGTCAGCCAGCGCCTTGAGGTTGTCAGCCAGCGCCTTGAGGTTGTCAGCCAGCGCCTTGAGGTTGTCAGCCAGCGCCTTGAGGTTGTCAGCCAGCGCCTTGAGGTTGTTGGCCAGCGCCTTGAGGTTGTCAGCCAGCGCCTTGAGGTTGTCGGCCAGCGCCTTGAGGTTGTCGGCCAGCGCCTTGAGGTTGTCGGCCAGCGCCTTGAGGTTGTTGGCCAGCGCCTTGAGGTTGTCGGCCAGCGCCTTGAGGTTGTCGGCCAGCGCCTTGAGGTTGTTGGCCAGCGCCTTGAGGTTGTCAGCCAGCGCCTTGAGGTTGTCGGCCAGCGCCTTGAGGTTGTCAGCCAGCGCCTTGAGGTTGTCGGCCAGCGCCTTGAGGTTGTCGGCCAGCGCCTTGAGGTTGTTGGCCAGCGCCTTGAATAGCTGTTTGCGCTGGAAAAGCGCTATAGAATAATATTTGACGATTATAAAAGCAGTTAACGTATTTTTTTACCTCCAAACTGCGACTGCTGGCTTCGGCCAATGGGTGAAAGAGTCAGCCTGATCTGGCTCTGAGGGTCCTGAGAATCGGCGTTGATACAGGTCATCAGAAGGGGGTTCGACTGGACATAAGAAGAAATGTAATTTAACTATCATTAGTTTAAAAGGTCCATATTCGAAGGCTTTGTTTACGTTTGGCTATAACGGTCTTATTCTAAAATTGGCATTGTTATGACATTACACAATGCTAAAGGGGGCTTTCCTTGCTCAAACCAAAGGCTAAAGTTTGAATTGTCCATTTGTGTTCTAACAAGGAATGATTCCCCCTGTTTTATCTTTAGTACTCTGAAGATCTTTAGTAAACTGAAGATCTTTATTTAAATGAAAAATACTTACTTAATTGAAAATCTGTAGTTAACTGAAAATGTTTAGTTAACTGAAGATCCTTATTTAACTAAAAATCTTTAATAAACTGAAAATCTTTACGTAACTGAAAATCTTAATTACATTTTTAAAAAACTAAATCAATCCTTAGTAAACTGAAAATCTTTATTAAACTGAAACTGAAAATCTTCAGTAAACTGAAAATCCTTAGTACACAGGAAATCTGTACTTAACTGAAAATCTGTACTTAATTGAAAACTTTTGCTTAACTGAAAATCTTCACTGAATTTTTGTTTGTAAACTCAAACATTCTTTAATTTACAGAAAATCTTCAGTAAATTGAAACAGAAAATCTTCAGTAAAGAGAGAATCCTTAGTAAACTTAAGACCATTACCTGGCCGCTGCCGCCGGAAATTCCAAGTGCATTCAATCCACTAAGCCCACCAAGTCCACCATCAATGCCACCAAGTCCACCAAGTCCACTGAAGTCATCGTTAAAGTCAAATTGTGCGTTGACGGCTGTTAAGGCCAGTACAGTACTGCAAGCAAAAGAACAACTGTTCCCTCAACAGTAGTCTACTGAAACTGAGGTCACTGGACATAACACATCAACTCTAAACCTGCAGTATCTGAGTTCTTTTCTTTGGACATTTCAACATGGGATTTAAAAAAAACACCAAAAAAACACACTTTGTTTCAATAGCTTTTGAAATAGTCGAGAATCCGAGCGAACCTACTAGTATTAGTCTGTTGGTCGGTTGGTCGATCTCGTTAGGTCTATAGCGCTTCCTCGATTCGCTTTACGATGGATTCGTACGGGTAAGGACTTTTTTTTTGTCACTGCGTAGAAATACTCCTTTACCATATTGCACATAATTATTCCGTTGAGCAGAAATGTCTTTCCACTGAGCATATTTTGCGCATTAAACTGAAAAGAACCGATTTTAGGTAAACTATTAACACATAGAATGACATTGAAAGAAATACTGCGCATTTTACTGCCCTCCCTCCCCCTTTCTTTCCCGCGTCTTCCACCCCAATCCTTCCCCCCTTCCCCACCCTCACCCCCAGAAAATAATAAAAAGAAAGAAAGAAAAAAAAGTTCATTGAAAACAACCATCCCTTTGCGTAAAATCAGCACAGATGATGTCTGTGTGCGTTTTAAGAATAGGCTTTATTTAATCACACCCGCTAAATGCCTATGTGAGCAGCACTGTTTAGTGCCTCCACATTTTGCTTGCTGCGGGCTATTTATAGCTTGCCTGCACCCTCCCTTCCAGTGAAAAGAAAGGAAGCATCGGTGAAGCTATTTATAGCTAGCCTGGCTGAACTAAGCTCAAACCTAAAAAGCTTTGGTTGAGTCACTGTGTAATGTATAATACGTAACGGAATGTGTAACGGAAGCATGCACACACTGCGAAAAGACATATGACCAAAAGAGTACTACATACGTTTAAAATATTTCAGTGTGAGAAATTTTACAAGTTTGTTTTAGTCTGCTAAGTGTCGTCCATATATTTTCGTTTTTAGGATCTCGATTAACAAAACTTCTATCGGAATTCAAATTTCTTCAAACGCGGAAAACTGACAGTGTTCAATCCATAGGAGTTTAGTTTTTATGACGAAGGCAGCTAGGCATAAAATTGAACATGGAACAGCAAGGTGTTATTCAAATCTTATCAAGCGAAGGAAAAGAAACAATACTTAGCAATCATTACAACAAATTGCATATTTTATTATAATTCACCACAAACAAATTCAGCATAATCACACCCATTTCAAGTTTTCCTTTACATTTGAGCATGAATGTGCATACAAACAAAACTGAATGATATAAATGTAACACGTTTTAATAACGATATTAAGCTTACTCCAGCTTTATAATCCATCTGATGGGTCAACACCTTCACTGCTATTTCAGAGTGGAAGAAGAAGAAGAAGAAGAAGAAGAAGAAGAAGAAGAAGAAGAAGAAGAAGAAGAAGAAGAAGAAGAAGAAGAAGAAGAAAAAGAAGAAGAAGCAGAAGCAGAAGAAGAAGAAGAAGAAGAAGAAGAAGAAGAAGAAGAAGAAGAATATGATGATGATGATGATGATGATGATGATGATGATGATGATGATGATGATGATGATGATGATGATGATGATGATGATGATGGTGAGGAGGAGGAGGAGAAGGATGAGGATGATGATGAAGAAAAGAAGAAGAAGAAGATGATGATGATGATTATGATGATAATGGTGATGATGGTGATAATGATAATGAGGAGTAGGAGTAGAATGGGTAAGATGAAGAGACGAAGAAGAAGAAGAAGAAGAAGAAGAAGAAGAAGAAGAAGAAGAAGAAGAAGAAGAAGAAGAAGAAGAAGAAGAAGAAGAAGAAGAAGAAGAAGAAGAAGAAGAAGAAGAAGACCTCAATATTTTGAGAAAAAACAATTACAGGAAGAAAACATTAGTTATGCGTAGCCGACTACAACAACAACAAACAAACCAAACTACAAACTGGACGAAGAAAGCGGCTAAGGAGACCAACAGCTACACCAAGTACAATGACACGTGCACAGCAACAACGACAACATTAACGACATTGCCAATGGCAATGACGACCATCACAACCATCACCACACCACCAACAATAACATCGCTAAACAATGCTAGCAAAAACTGTTGCAGCAACATACAAACCATACAAGCATATTGCACAGTACCATAGGACAGAGACCAATCGGCACATCATCTTTGCTCGGTCAGGGCTCAGGTTTGAAGCTCACACTGAAGATGGCTTCTCACACTTTTTGCATGGATCTCTGCCCCCCTTCCACAGCACTTCCCCTTTAAATGCCACGGCACTGACCAATCGCTACCAAAGTAGCGTAAGTAAAGCACGGGCCCAGCCCCCTCATCAGTGATTAAACCCTTTTCACCACTGAGTGTCTGGGGCTAGGTGAGGACAGCAGGCAGGAGAGACTGACGAGGAAAGCATGGAGCAGGTGGGCAAGTTGGTCGTGGTAGCACTGGCTTCATTGGGGGACTAATGGAGGAAATGTCGATGAGGAAATAAAGTCGAGGAGAATGTCTCATCATTTTAGTTTGAAGAGTAGATGTCAACGCCTAAAACAAACTAAGACATGAGATAAGATGAGAGGAGAAGGATGAGGATGATGAGGAAGAAAACAAGAAGAAGAAGAAGAAGAAGAAGAAGAAGAAGATGATGATGATGATGATGATGATGATGATGATGATGATGATGATGATGATGATGATGATGATGATGATGATGATGATGATGATGATGGTGGTGATGATGATGGTGATGATGATAATGATAAGGAGAAGAAGTCTTAAAGGACCCCCAAAAGTGTCTGTTTACGGTATCCCGACCGACCCTAATTTTTTGGCCCGACCCTTCATTTGGAAAAAAAATTGTAAAAAGCTTTAAAAAAAATAATTTTAACAAACCGCAGCCAAGTTGGAAAAGGATTAAAAAATATTTTTGAAAGACCCCGACCTTCCGACCTAATTCTTTTTCCTATGTTACCGTAAACAGACATATTAGTTTTTGGCCTTATCTGCTGGTCTCTGATCACGGAAAGAAGTCACTGGATAGTCTCGTGTAAGACTCTCTCGATCACGCAGGTCGCATGGTTGCTGTATTACGAAAAACTGTCATGTAGGTGAGTGACTTGAGAGGTCAAAGTTTACGCAGGGAGAGGTTTGGCCAATGGGCTGGGATGTTTCCAGATAGTTCCAACTATTCAATGTAATCTTGCGGTGTTGTGAATGAAATGTTGTTGCATCAATGTTTATTCATCAGATTAACATAAGTTGTACTGATAAAATGAAATGTGTGAAAGTTGAAAGGTTAAGACTATCCTACAACTACAGGCCTCTGGGTACTATTCTGAAATTACCTTCAAAGCCCGTCAAATGGGCAGTCATCTTCTAGTTTATTTTCCCTCTTTTAAAAAAAAACCCACTTAATTGAACTGTTTGACATCATTGGTGATAACGCTATGAGTAATTAATGACCATGAAAACAGGAAACAGTAAACATGGATTACAGCTAATTGATGTTGTCATTGCAAGTGACTCATCACCATTAACATTAATAGAAGTGAGCTCTTGCTAGTCTTTCTGGAAGTCCCGTCTGCCGTGAATTGACAAAACCGAGCAAGTCCACAAAACCTACTTTCGAGAAAATCGACGTTTTGTGTTGCGCTATATTACGCGATCGTTTTTGGAAGTTTAAGGGCATATTATAATGCAATTCCTCGATTTAAGAGTGCATACCTTGAATGTTAAAGAAATGTTTGATAGATTTGATGTTTTAAGACTATTTGTGGACTTGCTTTGTTTTGTCAGATTATTCTTGAGATAGATCTTTGTTGAGAACATGACAAAACCAAGCAAGTCACCCGCTTGGTTTTGTCAGTTTATTATTGAATTAAATCCTTGTTAAAAAAATTCACAAAACCAAGTAAGTCAAATCCGCTTGGTTTTGTCAGTTTATTATTAAGTAAATCCTTGTTTTCAAAATTCACCAAACCAAGTAAGTCCCATAGGCCGTTTCGTTTCTTTGTTAAAAAGTCTGACGAGATGAGTCACATAAGTTGGGTTTTGTAAGATGTGGGTGCGGCAGTTACTGTGAGTGTATATGTGTGCCTGTTTATTGTTTTTAGCCATTCTTCACTTAATATTTCTGGGTTGGTATGCAGGAGTCATGGGGTTTTTTGCTCTCCCTTCAAAATAATATTAGATGCAGCCAATTTAATTTTAAAAATACAAAACTATTTTCCTTTGAGTTTCCTATTGTAGCGATCTTCCTGCCTTTACACCACGTGTATGTCTTGTATTTTGTTGCCCTTGTTGTGTGTCTGTAATATATTTGTTGCTGTTTGTTTGTGGGTTCGGGCACTGAATAGAATAGACCCAACGTTTCCCGGCGTGTCGTAAGAGGCGAATAACAGGGGTAATGTTAGCACGGCATCACTGGGCGAAAGTCTTCTACACAGAAGTCACCGGCCAGGGCGAGGAACATCACGTTGCTACAGGTTCAACGACTACGTGCTCGGGGCCAAGGCGAGCCACACTGTATTCGTGGATTTCGGCTGTGCCCAACAGCCTGGAGAGGATTGGGCACCGCCAGGTCCTTTTTTGCCCAAGACACACTACATGCATGATGACACTGTCCACTAATTCCATACCGGATAGGTCATCGCCCGGCTCAAGGACCGCGCCTTCCGTTGGCCACCAGGACGGAGGTGTTAAGTATGCTACTGATGGACAATTTAGCAAGATCCGCACGAGAAACAACATCGTCATAGGAACCTGGAATGTCAGGACCCTAACTGCGGAAGGAAAATTAGAAGAACTGGCCCACGAGTTGGACCGCTATCGATGGAACGTTCTAGGCATTAGCGAACTGCGCTGGAAAGGCCTAGGTGAAACAACGACAGACAAAGGCCACAAGCTCTATTTCAGCGGTAGAGATGGCAGGCACGAACACGGCGTTGGATTCTTGGTCCACAAGAACATTCTAGCCACTGTCATGGGTTGCCGCCCAGTCTCCAGTAGACTCATTACCATCCGCCTGAGAGCAGCCCCTTTCAACATCACCATCATCCAGACCTATGCCCCAACATCAGACTATGACGACAGCGAAGTGGAGGATTTTTATGAAAATCTACAGGCGGTCCTTGACCAAGTGCCGAAGAAGGACATAGTCATAGTGCAAGGCGACTGGAATGCCAAGGTTGGCCAAGATGCGCACCACAACTGGGGAGACACATGTGGACCTCACTGCAACAACGAGACAAATGACAGGGGTCTGAGATTCTTGGAGTTTGCCAGATACAACAATCTGGTACTGGCAAACACGCTTGGTCTCCACAAAAACTCCAGACGATGGACATGGCACAGTCCCGGGGGGGGGGGGGGGGGAGCATCACAACCAAATAGACTACATCATGGTCAAGAAACGCTTCAGATCAAGCATCAACATTGGCAGGACACGCACTTTTCCAGGAGCAGACATCGGAAGTGACCACGATCTCTTGACGATGTCTTTCCGGCTCCACTTGAAGAGAGTAAATACTGCACTAGACTGAAGTTCGACCTGGACAAACTGCAAGACCCCGGAGGTGGCAGAACTATTTCAGGCCACAATTGAAGGGAAATTTGCACCACTGCTCATTTGGGGGGCTGGTGAAGTAGATGTCAACACCATGACCACCACCTTCAACTCAGCTGTGACAGATGCCGCCACTGAGATCCTTGGCAAGCACCGACCAAAGAAGAAGCCGTGGATCACACCTGAACTTTTGAATCTGTGTGATAAACGAAGAGAGAATAAAAAAAAGGAAAGAAAAAGAACACCTCACAGGGAGCTGATGTCTACCGAAAAATCAACAATGACATCCGAAAAGGCATGCGCACAGCAAAGGAGAACTGGATAGAAGATCAATGCCAGGAAATAGAGAACAGTCTGAACAAGAACAACAGCAAGAAGGCCTACCAGACTGTAAAGCGGCTGACAAGTTTCAAACAGCCCAAAGTCTCCACGATCCAAAGCAAGTCTGGCATATGCCTTACAGAAGAACAAGAAGTCTTGGACAGATGGACAGAGTACTGCTCTGACCTTTACAACCATACACCAAATGGAGACCCATCAGTTCTAGCATGTCCCGAGAACAGAGAAGAAGACATCCTCCCAATTCTCCGGGAAGAAGTTGAGGCAGGAAGTGCAATCGCTAAAGAAAGGGAAGTCAGCGGGAGTGGACAACATACCCGCGGAACTTCTACAAGCAGGAGGAGAAGCGATGATTGATGCCCTCACCATTATCTGTAACAAGATCTGGCAGAGTGGAGAGTGGCCTATACCATGGACCCAGTCGCTTGTCATCACTCCTCCCAAAAAAGGTAACCTTCAGGAGTGTGAAAATTACCGCACCGTCAGCCTCATCATCCATCCCAGCAAGGTCCTCCTGAAAATATTACTCAACAGGTTGAAAACCCAAGCTGAACAAATCATAACAAGCAGGATTCAGGGCAGGGCGAAGTACCACTGAACAGATTTTCAACCTCAGAATAATCTGTGAGAAATACCTACAGCACCAACAACATCTATATCATGTGTTCATAGACTTCAAGAAAACGTTTGACCGAGTCTGGCATGCAGCTCTATGGGCAACAATGAAAGCGTACAACATCAGACCTAAACTTATTGAAGTCATCAAAAACCTGTATGACAAGGTTACCAGTGCAGTCCTCCACAACAGCGCCATCGGGAACTGGTTCAGAACAACAATCGGTGTGCGTCAAGGATGCCTACTCTCTCCAGCACCCTTCAACATCTTCCTAGAGCGCATCATGTCAGATGCTCTTGCAGATCACGAAGGCACAGTCAACATAGGGGGTAGAGCAATCTCCAATCTTCGTTTTGCGGATGACATTGATGGATTGGCTGGAGAGGAACAAGAACTTGAACAGATGGTACAGAGGCTTGACACCACCTCCAAAGCTTGTGGATTTGAAATAAGTGCAGAGAAGACCGAAATGATGACCAACAACACCAATGGCATCAACACGGACATCAAAGTCCAAGGCCAATCCTTCAACACAGTGCATAGCTTCAAATATTTAGGAGCCATTGTATCAGACAATGGGTCCCGACAGGAAGTCCTCTCCAGGATCGCACAAACAACTGCTGCCCTGACAAGGTTGAAGCCATTTGGAAAGACAGGACCATCATTCTACATTCCAAAGTATGACTGCTGCGCTCCCTTGTCATCTCCATCTTCCTATATGCTTGCGAAGCATAGACGTTCACAGCAGATCTACAACGAAGAATACAAAGCATGGAGACGAGGAGCTACAGAAGACTTCTGGGCATTTCCTATACCCAGCACATCACCAACGACGAAGTCCGACAGACCATCACGCAAGCCATTGGACAACACGATGACCTGCTCACAGTGGTGAAGAAACGGAAACTCCGATGGTATGGCCACGTCACCAGATCATCAGGCCTTGCAAAGACTATTCTGCAAGGCACAGTGCAAGGAGGTAGAAGAAGAGGGAGACCGAAAAAGAGGTGGGAGGACAACATTCGAGAATGGACTGGTTTGACACTGAGCGGAGCCATCAGGGCTGCTGAGGACAGAGAGAGATGGAGTATGCTGGTTAAACGATCATCTGTGGTGCCCATACGACCTCAGGGTTACGGGACAGGATAGGATAGGATAGGATAGGATAGTTTGTTTGTTTCCACACCTCGTGGAAGTTGCCGCGTAGGCGGAAGATCTACAGGATCCTTCATGGTGGGCAGGAAAGTACATGAAGAAAACTCTTTTTCAAAAAGCCGAACACGTCCTTTGCTGACCGAAATTTCGTCATCATTTTCACAGGAAAATAATATTGCACAGCAGCAATAACATGGATTCTCACTGGTCCACTTCATCTTAAGGCGCTTTCTCATTGGTCGGTAGGACTTACTTTTCTTTGTCAAGTTATTGTAGAAAATGACGTCATCATGCCAACTCGAGCATTAGCCAAAGGATCGCCGAAACAAAATCGCAGGGGACTTGCTTGGTTTTATCAGTTTATTCCCCCACTTAAAATTTTTTTAACAAGGACTTACTCTATGATATCTCCAAATCTAAACATAGTTCGGATTTGATTTTTACAGGTAAGATGCGTCATTCTCTTGCAAGTTTGATGGCGCAAAAAACTCATTTTCGACCTTAGGTGGACTTACTCGGTTTTGTCAAATCACGGCAGCCGTGTTCAGTCGATTGGTTGAGTATTATAACAAAAACAACTGTTGATCGGAATTTGGTTGTTATAAAAATTATCGAACTCTCAGTTATGTAAAATAGTATTATGTTTTTCGGTTTGTTATCCATAGCTCGTAAACTGCAGTCTAATTCGTGTAAAACGTATTGACGACTTCATAAGTATTAAACTGTACATGTACTGCAGCCAGTGCATGACGCCATGGACATACCGCAGCAAATGAATGATTTCTTTGCTTCAGGGCTCAATGGGATCCTGATGTTCGATAGGTCAACTATTAAGTTGGTTAAATCCTGTGCTGGGTAAAGAGAGAAGCTGGTACTATCGTAATATGTACGTGTTGCAGATTTTCCTGGAGGTTGTCCTATTTTAAAATGTGACTGAGTCACGATCAAAGTGCGAACAGTATCAACGTATATACTCTCTAATTAACTCTAAAATATTAAGATTCGTTTATATATTGATACATTTTGTGTGTCGAGACTTTGCGACATTTGACTAAACAGTATGTCTCTAGCTTGTAGCAGACGCTCTTTTGGAAACATAGCCTTGGTTACTTGCCCCTGATGCAATGTCACGATGGAGCAGAAGCGTACACGATCTAAACCTACCCCCCGTTGGGGTGCCGGGGGTTTCAGTATAAATAGTATCCCCACTTTCTGGAAATTTAGTGCTTTAAATTCCCACTGTCGCTGTCTTTCTCATTTGCTCTTTCTCATTCCTACTCTGTTCTATCAATCTGCTATTCTATCTTCTTCTTCGCTAGACCAGTCACATACCTTTTTTCTTGAAAACTCTTCCGGGGCGAGACTCCTTATTTGTGTATGAGGTCTGTTGGATCAGCTTGGGAATATTGGACGCTTTCTGCCAGGTGGTCACTAGGGCTTCCTATGATGTTATTATTTAGCAATGTAGGCATTTTATATGTATGTGTTTTGTTGATAATTTATCATGATGTTTGTATTCTATTTTGTTTTTGTAAACGGGGGTTCGATAAATTAGAGTACAACCTCAGCGTCCCCTGTGTGGGATGTCTTTATTGTAAAGTGACTGGCTGGTGGAGAGCTTTTAGTTTTACCACCATGGGTTGTTTATTGTTATGACGCCGACGAAACTGATGACGATATTGATAATAATGATGATGACGACGACAGCGATGATGATGACAACGACGGAGATGATGATTGTAACAAAAAAATGGTATTTGAAGAATTTGCGTGCGTTTTTGCGTAAATCTGCGTGTTCTCCAGTTTCACAATTTCTCTAACTCCTAACACTAAACTAATCGTAACTTTCTCTATTAAACAATTAACATAAAATAATACATTGTCAACAAATACTCAATTTACAAGATTCAAATGAAAAAGAAATACAATTGCTTCTACTCTATTATCGCAGAATAAATCCGTTGAAAGAATTGATATAAATAACTCACAAATAATAATTAATCACAATTAATCACCGTCACCAACGTTAGCTATATAGTCGTATATGTATAGTCAGAGAAATAGAGAATGCATTGACTTGACTTGACTTGTTTCCATTCTACCTCTTAATGTCTAATACGGTGATGCCTCGTTCTTTAGTCTCTTATCTACGTATTCTTCTTCCTCTGCCTCCTTAATCTTCTCTTTCTCCGTCTGCTTCTCCTTTTCTCTTCATCCTCTCCTCAGTGTACTTCTCCTCTTCCCCCGTTCTCTTCTTCTTCTTCTTCTTCTTCTTCTTCTTCTTCTTCTTCTTCTTCTTCTTCTTCTTCCTCCTCCTCCTCCTCATTTTCTTCTTCTTTATTCTTCATCCCTCTTCTTGTTCCTCTTCGTTTTCTTCTTCGTCTTTTTGAGGACCCGCCGCTAAAGACTTCTTCAGACATAGCTGCAAAAAGTCCGGCACACACTACCTCTAGTACAGCCAAGAAAAGAATGACTCGATTTCTTGCATGTACAGTAGTGAACTGTCATGTGATCCGCTCAACCAATCACAATTTAGCTCTCACCTGCAACTACCAATATCTTCTTACAAGAAAACAAACTACAAAATAATATAATGTCATTGGACCCAAATAACTATAATATCGATCCGTGATGATGATGATGATGATGATGATGATGATGATGATGATGATGATGATGATGATGATGATGATGATACATGGTTGTTGCTTTAGGTCCAGCGGATTCTTCGGAGCCAAATCAGAACCATAATTATGATGATGATGACAACGATGATAATTTTAATGACAACGATGAGGAGGACAAAAACAATGATGACGATGACGTCAACGGTGATACGGAAGGAACAAATGGATTTTATATCTAATTACAACAAACACATCTCATAGTAGATAATAATAGGACTAATGATGATGATGATAAGAAAATAATTGACTGCCATATTAATGGATTCGCCTGTAAACCTTTGATCTGTTAACATCTTTAGACCATTGAAGGAGTTTTGTTGGAAGGACAGGTTTTTTCTACTGTTAGCAAGCCCTTTTACACAGCCCTTTCACTTGCGCATATTCATATGACTGGATATTTAGTTAGCAAATTTGTAGTTATGACGCATCACTAGGTTTGTTTTGGCGCTTATAAGATAGCTTTCATCGCAATAATTGGGATCATTAGACTCTTATAATCATTATTAAATGTTAAAGTTTGAACATTTTTGCGTCAGACACACTTTAAAGTACAAGGATGTAAAAATAGCTTGTGGTCACCGACCCTCCAACCCACCCATCATGAAATATAACAACAAATTCACGCGCGACAGAGGTTAAAAGGCCAACAGGGAACAATACTTGAAATTGGGGACGAGAAAAACTATCCTGAGTTGATTACAACGTTGTTAAAGTGAACTGTTTGGTTGTAATGAAGTTATGGAAATGTGCTAAATGTCGCTTTTTATGTGTGTGAATGGATTTCAACGTTGTTAAAGTGAACTGTTTGGTAGTAATGACGTTATGGAAATGTGCTAAATGTCGCTTTTTATGTGTGTAAGTAGATTAACAATGTTGTTAAAGTGAACTGTTTGGTTGTAATGAAGTTATGGAAATGTGCTAAATGTCGCTTTTTATGTGTGTAAGTAGATTAACAATGTTGTTAAAGTGAACTGTTTGGTTGTAATGAAGTTATGGAAATGTGCTAAATGTCGCTTTTTATGTGTGTAAGTAGATTAACAATGTTGTTAAAGTGAACTGTTTGGTTGTAATGAAGTTATGGAAATGTGCTAAATGTCGCTTTTTATGTGTGTAAGTAGATTAACAATGTTGTTAAAGTGAACTGTTTGGTTGTAATGAAGTTATGGAAATGTGCTAAATGTCGCTTTTTATGTGTGTAAGTAGATTAACAATGTTGTTAAAGTGAACTGTTTGGTTGTAATGAAGTTATGGAAATGTGCTAAATGTCGCTTTTTATGTGTGTAAGTAGATTAACAATGTTGTTAAAGTGAACTGTTTGGTTGTAATGAAGTTATGGAAATGTGCTAAATGTCGCTTTTTATGTGTGTAAGTAGATTAACAATGTTGTTAAAGTGAACTGTTTGGTTGTAATGAAGTTATGGAAATGTGCTAAATGTCGCTTTTTATGTGTGTAAGTAGATTAACAATGTTGTTAAAGTGAACTGTTTGGTTGTAATGAAGTTATGGAAATGTGCTAAATGTCGCTTTTTATGTGTGTAAGTGGATTAACAATGTTGTTAAAGTGAACTGTTTGGTTGTAATTAAGTTTTGGAAATGTGCTAAATGTTGTTTTGTATGTGTGTAAGCGGATTACAAGGTTGTTAAAGTGAACTGTTTGGTTGTAATGGTTATGGAAATGTGCTAAATGTCGTTTTGTATGTGTGTGAATGGATATCGGTGCGGGTGTGCATGTACCGTGTACGAGTGTGTTTGAGAGTGTGCATGCCTGTGCGCGCGCATATGTGTGTATGCATGTGTGTGCGTGCGTGCGTGTAGATTATGTGTGAGCGAGTGTGTGGGTGTGTGTTTTGCACTAGCGGACACTCAGCCGATCCGTTTCTGGCATACATTTATATGTAAAGTATTCGAATGCACTAGACTTGAGGTCAATGTCTAACTGTAAATAGAAAATCTTGACCCACCGACTCCACACCCCTACATCTCTCTCTCTCTCTCTCTCTCTCTCTCTCTCTCTCTCTCTCTCTCTCTCTCTCTCTCCCCCTCTCTCTATGCTATTACATACATTCCTTGTTATTTGGGGGCTCAGACTTCAGAACTAGGCAATAAAAGGGACCCAATTCCCAGGCTTTATTTACTTTTGGCCAAATCGGGTTTACCTTAACATTTGCATTGTTGTCACATGAAACAATGATAATTAATTAATTAATTTAATTACTTTTTATATAGCGCTTTACCAACTCAAGAGCCGCTCAAAGCGCTGGCCGATACAGGATCTAACTCAAACTGCCCGAGACGCCCACCCGCAGCCTTTGGACGCATGGTACTGACGCCCGGACAACTGAGCACAATCCTGGGCAGCCAGGGATGGGGGAGAAGGACCAAGTGCATGTTGGGTGTGTTCTTGTCACCAGCACTCACCCGTCTAGGACATGAGCGTCAGGATCTTCAAAGTCCGTTATGATGGAATGTATGCGATACACAGACTAGACCTCGGTTTATACTCTCATCCGAAGGAGTAGGAAACGGGAGTAAAGTGTCTTTCCCAGGGACACAACATAATGGCCCGGCCAGGGCTCGAACCCGGGACCTTCAGATCCGCAAGCCAAAGCTCTACCATTAGACCACCGTGCCTCTACAATGATACAGTGGCTTTGGCTGCTCAAACCAACCGCTACGGTTGGATTTTTCCATTTCTGTGCAAAACATGGACTGATTTCCCCTGTTTAACGGTACACCACTACCATTAAGCTTACATTACATTACATTACATTACATTACATTACATTACATTACATTACATGGTTATTGCTTTAGGTCCAGCTGACTCTTCCGAGCCAAATCAGGACCAGACAACCCCTGATCCGCATAAAATATCTGCTGAAACAACCCTAGTGGTAAAACTGAAGGCACTCCACCAGCCGGTCACTGTACAATAAAAACATCCCACGCAGGGGACGCTGAGGCTATACTCTAATTTATCGAACCCCCGTTTACAAAAACAAAATAGAATACAAACATCATAATAAAATATCAACAAAACACATACATATAAAATGTCTACATTGCTAAATAATAACATCATAGCTAAAGAATAACATTATAGGAAGCCCTTGTGACCATCTGGCAGAAAGCGTCCAATATTCCCAAGCTGATCCAACAGACCTCATACACAAATAGGGAGTCTTGTCCCGGAAGAGTTTTCAAGAAAAATGGTAGGTGACTGGTCTAGCGAAGAAGAAGATAGTATAGCAGATTGATAGAACAGAGCAGGAATGAGAAAGAACAAATGAGAAAGACAGCGACAGTGGGAATTTAAAGCACTAAATTTCCAGAAAGTGGGGATAGTTTTTATACTGGGACCCCCGGCACCCCAACGCGGGACACCACTACCATAGCCGTGTGACCGTTGACCCTATTTCTGAATGAAGCACGTTGCTTCAAGAGTGCACCTTTGTTGCCCGGGGTGGGTATACGTTTTGGTCTTATGTATCAGCAAGGGGCGAACGTATGTGACTTAGGTACGAGACTATTGAGGTCACCGAGGGTTTTCTCCGGGCACTCCGGTTTCCTCCCTCCCTTCAATAATGGTACAGGACGCAGTCAATATACAAATTTAAAAAAAAAATAAAAATTCGATTTTCTTTCCGTCTTCTAATAGCGATCTCCCTGCCTTTACACCACCTGTTTGAGTGATGGATGTGTATTTGGTGTGTGTGAGGGTGGATGAGACTGGTGAGCGTGTATGTTGGCATAGATCGCCGCGCTTTGAGCCTGATTGATTTGGGGAAAGGCGCGTATATAGCGTCCTGTATTATTATTATTATTATTATTATTATTATTATTATTCATAGAACCAAACGCCTTACCTTCAAACACTTCTATGGGGTCTGCCTCTTACCGGCTTTAGAAGAGGCTATTTTTAGCTCAAGAGGGGTAGCTAGCGGTTGCTTTTAATAGACACAAAAAACTTTAGTATCGAAAGATTTTATTATTATTATTATTATTATTATTATTATTATTATTATTATTATTATTATTATTATTATTATTATTATTATTATTATTATTATTTGTAAGCTATTTTTCAGTGGGCAACACTCATGGTGAATGCTAAAAGGATCTGTCGAGGGGGCGTGGTCAAAATGGGTCCTATCCTATCCTATCCCGTAACTCGGAGGTCGTAGGGGCACCGCAGATGATCGTTTAACCAGCGTACTCCATCTTTCCCTGTCCTCAGCAACCCTGATTGTTTCACTCAGTGTCAAAATGGGTCCCTGTAAGAAAACTGCTGCCATTACCCTCGCACTCGCCTTTCTCATAGCTCTCAGTTTGCCCCAACACAATCATCAACGACAATCCCACAGTAATAGATGTGTCATTGTTATCCTCGACTTAGTGGACTTCTAACTGGATCAGGATTGCACCATATCATTTAACACAGGCGGCGGAAGCAGGAGGAGCAGGGGGGCCATGCCCCCCCCCCCCCCCTAGAAAAATGTTGGAGGGGGCAGCCCCCCCCCCCCAATAACGAGTAGTTGGGGTTTTGTTGTTGTTGTTGTTTTTGTTTGTTTTTTGCCAGGACATCAAAGGATTTTTTTAAAATTCTAATGGAATCAACCAATACAAGTGTTTATCATCATAATCATCATCATCACCCTCTGATCAGTGAGAGAAGTTCGGCCCTTCGTCATCATTTCCTGTCGACGCGTCATAATCGTTAGCCTTAGCGTAGATCAAAGTGACCGACAGTTTTCGACATCGTGCACGTCACAAACTTTCATTTGCTGTCAGTTTTTACAGTCTACCGTTTTCAATATCAGCAATTTTCTCGACTACAAGTGAAGAAGTCAGCAAAATGGCAAATGCTTTGACATCTGGTGTTATTGTTCCTCGTCAAGCATCCCGACAGACTCTCCGTGACAACCAACCTGCGGCCACTCAGAAGAATATTTCAAGATTAGCATTGCCATTCCTTTCTTGGAACACCTGTCAACCGAATTGGACTCGAGGTTCAAAAATGGTGGTCTAGCAGTTGATGGTCTCTGTCTGGTGCCAAGCACTTTAATAGACAACCAGGATGGTTTCATGCAGGTTCCAGAAGGGGTGATGCTGGCAATGTTGTGGGAGTCTGACCTACCAGACAACGCTACCCTTGATGCAGAATACCAACGGTGGGTTTGCAAATGGCGAAGTGCTGCTGAGAATGCGACAGCTATCATCCCATCCACGGCATCAGAAGCACTGAAACATTGTGATAGGGATTTTTATCCCAACCTGTTCATCATGCTAAAGAACCTTTGCACCCTACCTGTCACTACTGCCGAGTGTGAGCGTTCAAACACTCAGTTGCGCAACCTGAAAATCTACCTGCGCTCTACAATGGGGCAACAGAGACTCAATGGACTTGCTTTACTGAAAGTGCACAGGGATGTTGATATTGACTTCAAAGAGAGTGAACTGTTTTGCCAGAAGATACAATTCACAAATGGTACTAATGCCGAGGAACCTAGTGCAGCAAGACTGAATTAAGTGAAAGCAGGGCGGTGATGTTCATAAACTACAAGGTAAAGCTTTATACCGTTAACGATCAACAAAAAGTAGTGAATAATAATAGTATACAAAACATCTCTGTTGATAAAGAAATGTTTGTGTGTGTGGGTTTTTTTTAAGGGAGGGGCAGAGGATAATTTTTGTACCCCAGAGTTTGTCAGTTCAATTGTTCAAAAAGCTCTAAGTCCCAGACCATCACAGATGGCTTTTTCAAGGTTCAGATTGCACCAGATTGCACCATTTTGCATCCTTGAAAAAACAAATTTCCGGGGGAGCATGCCCCCGGACCCCCCTAGAAATCTCGGGGCTTCGCGCCTTCGCTGAATCTGTAACCCCCACCCCCAACCCCCTCCATCGACGTTTCACAGGTCTGGCCCTGATGTCAGTGAATATAATGTGTGTGTGCCCCCCCCCCCCCCCCTCCAATCCTGAGCAGCTTCCGCCGCCTGTGTTAAAACAATTGAAGTATTGTTATAACCATCCAACAGTGTTAGCATTGTTAGTATTTTGAAAATTGTGGGAAAGACAATAGCACATATTCTGTGATTCAAGAAAATAAGATAAACAATGGACGAAACTGCGTCAAAACAATGTTTGAAATGACGTCAAACTGTTTTGAATGTGCAGAATAACACCAGTCGATACAGAAACAAAGCAAATAAATACAGATGAGGAATAAAAAATGTTGCCAATTAAAGAAATAACATTAAAACTAGCGGGGTTTAGAAACATTTATCAAACCGCGTTTTATTTCCTTTGAATGATGACAGACATGAACTTCCTCAGCATGTGTGTGTATGTGTGTGCGCGTGTGGTTGTTGGTGTTTGTGTATGGGTGCGTGTGTGTGTGGGGGGGTGTGTGTGTGTGTGTGGATGTGTGTGTGTGTGTGTGTGTGTATGAACACATCATAACAGACAAGAACAGAAAATGTATTGCCATTTCAACCTGTAGGTTATATGACACAATCGTACAGATTAATATTCCCACTCAATTGTTTACATTATCTAGCTAACACCTTCTTACGATTGAGACGCGCAATGGATCCGATCATTTTGTTTTTGCAAAGCATGCAATGATAGCGCATATTTTTCTTTGATTTGATTTTTGGGTTGTTGCTAGAAAAGCTGTGTATAATGTTGATATTTTTTGTCGGTAGGTACTGTTGAGATTGTTTTGGAATTACTTGTTTATTATCGACCGAAGATTCCAGATAGGTTTAGTAATAGCTAAGCGATTCTTCTAACCTAAATCGGTCCTGATTTGGCTCGTAAGAGTCCGCTGGACCTAAAGCAGCAATCAATCAATCAATCATTCTAACCTAAATAAGACGTAAGACAGTGCATAGTTCCGGTAACGAGTTTTATTTTGATTGGGTGTTATTGCGTCATGCTGTAATGTGGGAACTTTTTCTCGATTGCAAAGAGTAATGCACTGTTTGCTTGTGAGAATAATCTTTGTAGTATTTTCGGAAAGTGATCTTGTATGCAGTTGTTGATGTTTGCTGAATAAAGTTGGAAAACTTTATACGGCGACTCCTGCCTTGTTGCTGAGTGAACAGACTGCGTGGATAAACGGATTCGAGGTACACATATCAATATTCAAGCATCGGGGCTGATTCAGCAATTGATAAATACATGTACCGTGTAACACACATAATAAATAAATAAATATCAAACATAGTTTCTTATTTGGAAACATTCGTATACAAAGCTGCACAGTTTTTCTATGTCTTCTGTATCAGAATGACATAAAATATTACTTGGATTTATAATATTTTAGTTATTGTGTAGAGAGTGTGTTGCTTTTTTTTAGCTTGTTTGTGAAGGTATTCTTGTGCAAAAGAGAACTTTCCAGTCCTATGTATCATGATTCCCAAATATGTATAGCTGTCTGTAATTTCAATAATGTGTTCCCCACATCTGAAGTATTGTTTAATCATTGGCTCTGTCTCACTAAATATTATAACCGATTTGTTTTAAATTTATTTCCAGACCCCATATTTTGCAGTGCTCTTGTAAATTATCCAGTTTGTTCTGTAAGCATTTTCCTGTTACGGACAGCAGTAATAGGTAATGTGCGTACTAAAGACATAAGATAAGATAAGGTAAGATAAGACAACTGTATTATCTTTTACAAGAAATTACATTGTGGTGTACACTTACAATCAACAAGGAATAAACATGACATTAATAATAACAACAATCATAATGACAATGAGGATAAAACTGCACAGTCACACATGAATATAATTACACTTATGCATGCTAACATTAAACGACAGCAAATGTTAAATGAAATTATTTTGGGCAAACACACACACACTCACACCAACACACACACACACACACACACACACACAAACACACACACAAATGTCATTTATTAAGTAATGAGACAGCCTTTGGGATAAAACTGTTTTTCGTTCTGAGAGTTCTGACCCTTGGTGTATGGTAGCGCCTTCCAGAAGGCAGGAGCTGAAAGTGGTGCGCAAGCACATGAGTGCTATCCAGCACAATGCAACTGACTTTCCGCACAACACGCCTTTCATACAACACCTGCAGACTCTCTTGTTTCACTCCCACAACCCTCCCACAGACTTTCACCACTCGATCCAGCACACTTTTGTTTTTTACACACAAACTTCCATACCAGCAGATAAAAGAAAAGGTAAGAACGGACTCAATAAAAGAAGAGTAAAAAGTCTGAAGGATGCGGCTATTGACTTGGAGATTTCGAAGTTTCTGAAGGCAGTAAATTCTTGACTGACATTTTTTGTGGATGGCCTGGGTGTTTGCAGTGAACTTCAGTTTCTCGTCAATGATGGTTCCCAGGTATTTGTATTGAGTGACTCTCTCGACTGTAACACCATCAATGACAAGGTCTGGAATGAGAGTGTTGTTTTTACGAAAGTCAATGACAATTTCCTTAGTTTTCTTTACATTTAAGTCCAGATAGTTTTGTTTGCACCAGGAGCTGAACCTATCAACTGCAGAGAAATACACAGCATTTGAATTGGACAGGCCCTCAAGAGCTGAATCGTCCGAGTACTTTATGACCTGTCAGTTCCTCTGGCGTTTTGTTGAAAGCGTTCATTATAGGAGAATCAGTATCATACACATTTTCAGTAATATCATTAATAAATATATTACATAAAAACATTTCCTGAATGCACTCTTGTTTTTAACAATAATTTCATGAGAGAATACATTATTTGTTTTTGTAAATTTTTTTACAGTTATTGTACATATTTTCAATAATGTCAAAACATTTTCCTTTGATTAATATTCTTGCTATTTTTACAAGTAGTGCTTCATGCCATATATTATCAAATGCTTTTTCAAAGTCAATTAAACATCCGTAAAGTCTTCCATTTCACAGTTGAGTGATTTCATCTACGAGACTTTCAGAATGAATATTTGGTCCCATGTGTTCCATTTTTTCCTGAATCCTGCTTGTTGTTCGATTAACTTGTTATTATCTTCAAGGTAGTTACTTATTCTTGTGTTTATAATGTGACAAAATAATTTCATTACAGAGTTATTTAATATTATTCCTCGTTAATTATTTGGATCAACCGGGTTACTGCCTTTATAAATTAGTACACTGTTTCTTTTCCATGCCTATGGATAAATTCAGTTTGTAAAAATAATGTTAAATATTTTTCGCGAGCTATCAAACATGTGGTATGCTAGCTTTTAACATCATTTGAGATTCCATCTTTCCCTGAAGCCTTCTTACTTTTCAGTGTGTTGGAAGCTATATCAATTTCTTGGTTATTGATTGGATTATCAAAAAAGGTCTGCTCAATTTTATTTTATTTTGTGTTATCTGTACTAATTATTTTTGTAATTTCCATTTTAATTTTACTGTCTTTAATTTATGTGCTATTTGTTAACAAATTTTCTAAGCGTTCAATCCATCTTGTAGGGTTTTTACATTATGCTGTTTTTGTTAATCACTTTTTTGGTCTATGCTTTAATGTTATTCAGAATTTTCCACAATGAATTTGGGTCAGATTCTACTGTTTCATTAAGTGCAGTGATTAATTAATATGCATAGTGTCTCTTCCTTTGCTAAATCATTTTATTATATTTCTTTCTTTGTGACAAAATATTTTTGCCTAACAGACTGATTCTGTTTTCCGTTAAATACATGATCGTACATTTCGTCTTTGTTCATAACATTGTTTATTAAACCATTGTTTATTACGCTTTCTTTTCGTTTTGTAGTTAAAGTATTTTACGGCTAGACTGATTTAACTTGCTTCTGTTAATGATTCATTAAAACTGAGAACTACTTCATTTATTGCTTTTTATGTGTGCTATTTAGTATCATCTTTTAGTAAGTCTATATCATTATTTCAGTTGTTTATTAAAATTGTGATTATTGGTTGGGTCAGAACAATGTACTGAATACTAATTTAAAGACTTAACACTCATATTTTTGACATTCTTATACAATTCACTTGAGCATAAATAATTATAAACTGTACTCTGTGTGTGTGTGTGTGCGTGTGTGTGTGTAGGTGTGTTAAACTTTATTGAGAGCAAGAGGATACCAAAATGTTTTTATAAAAAATAGTTATGTCTATTAAAAAATTTTAAAAAGATTTAAGCTTAGAATTTGTAGTGGCTGTTTATTTACCTTGTTGCTTCCTTTAAATAAAAGGTTTTAAGTGTTACGACCGGAACAGCGTACTATTTTAAAGCACCATACAAAAGATTCCGTTTACATAAACAATGGTAAAGACGTCATAATAATTATTATGTAGAGAGGCTTATGGTTTTTGTTGACTGTCCATCAACCTTGTTTGCGACCTTCAAAATACTAAGTTTTAGACAAAGGTACAATAGAAGCTATATTATACTTTTAAACAAACTACAATAGATTGTGATGCTAAAACGCATTAAAAATTATCACGAAGGAATACGTCTAATTATACAGGCACGGCTACCTGTTTTTCGGGGTTCATTAACCTTCGTTTTGCGCGTCGGATGCAAATGTGTAAAATAACAATAAGTCCAGGGTAATAAGATAATAATGTAATAATTTAAAACAATCCACACAGTATTCGCTTTTTGTTAGAATGCAAATGGGTAAACAATATTTTTGAGAACGCGCCTCACTACTGTTTAAACGTTTTATCAACTGTGTTCATTATATTTTAAATTGACATAACTTTACTATAATTAGTCACCATAAATTTGGTTTGTTTGACGTCTTAAGTTGGGGTGTGCATGTGTGGATGTGGGAAGGAGAAGGGGGTGGAGAATAAGACGAGCGTTGACAACAGGAAAGCTAAAATATTGCACTACAACAATAGAACGACGTAACAATACTAATGAAGTAATGTTTTGGCATAATTTATTCGCATTGTTCTGATCTTGACCTGTTTCAGCATTGTTGTATACTATAAGTACATCTACTTTAACTAGACTTTTGTTGTATACTACTAGTAAATCTACTATAACTAGACTTTGGTTGTATACTACTAGTACATCTACTATAACTAGACTTTTGTTGTGTACTACTAGTACATCTACTATAACTAGAAGTTTGTTGTATACTACTAGTACATCTACTATAACTAGACTCTGGTTGTATACTACTATTATATCTACTATAACTAGACTTTTGTTGTGTACTACTAATACATCTACTATAACTAGACCTTTGTTGTGTACTACTAGTACATCTACTATAACTAGATTTTTTTTCTATACTACCAGTACATCTACTATAACTAGACTTTTGTTGTATACTACTAGTACATCTACTATAACTAGACTTTTGTTCTGTACTACTAGCACATCAACTATAACTAGACTTTTGTTCTATACTACTAATACATCTACTATAACTAGACGTTTGTTGTATACTACTAGTATATCTACTATAACTAGACTTTGGTTGTATACTACTAGTACATCTACTATAACTAGATTTTGTTGTATACTACTAGTACATCTCCTATAACTAGACTTTTGTTGTATACTACTAGTACATCTACTATAACTAGACTTTTGTTCTGTACTACTAGTACATCTACTATAACTAGACTTTTGTTGTATACTACTAGTACATCTACTATAACTAGACTTTTGTTCTATACTACTAGTACATCTACTATAACTAGAATTTGGTTGTGTACTACTAGTACATCTACTATAACTAGACCTTTGTTGTGTACTACTAGCACATCTACTATAACTAGACTTTTGTTCTATACTACTAGTACATCTACTATAACTAGACGTTTGTTGTATACTACTAGTATATCTACTATAACTAGACTTTTGTTGTATACTACTAGTACATCTACTATAACTAGACGTTTGTTGTATACTACTAGTATATCTACTATAACTAGACTTTTGTTGTATACTACTAGTACATCTACTATAACTAGACGTTTGTTGTATACTACTAGTACATCTACTATAACTAGACTCTGGTTGTATACTACTATTATATCTACTATAACTAGACTTTTGTTGTGTACTACTAGTACATCTACTATAACTAGACATTTGTTGTATACTACTAGTACATCTACTATAACTAGACTTTTGTTGTATACTACTAGTACATCTTCTATAACTAGACCTTTGTTGTATACTACTAGTATATCTACTATAACTAGACGTTTGTTGTGGACTACTAGTACATCTACTATAACTAGACGTTTGTTGTGTACTACTAGTATATCTACTATAACTAGACGTTTGTTGTATACTACTAGTATATCTACTATAACTAGACGTTTGTTGTATACTACTAGTACATCTACTATAACTAGACGTTTGTTGTGTACTACTAGTACATCTACTATAACTAGACTTTTGTTGTATACTACTAGTACATCTACTATAACTAGACGTTTGTTGTATACTACTAGTACATCTACTATAACTAGACTTTGGTTGTGTACTACTAGTACATCTACTATAACTAGACGTTTGTTGTGTACGACTAGTATATCTACTATAACTAGACTTTTGTGGTGTACTACTAGTACATCTACTATAACTAGACTTTTGTTGTGTACTACTAGTACATCTACTATAACTAGACTTTGGTTGTGTACTACTAGTACATCTACTATAACTAGACTATGGTTGTATACTACTAGTACATCTTCTATAAGTAGACTTTTGTTGTGTACTACTAGTACATCTACTATAACTAGACCTTTGTTGTGTACTACTAGTACATCTACTATAACTAGACTTGTGTTCTATACTACTAGTACATCTACTATAACTAGACGTTTGTTGTATATTACTAGTATATCTACTATAACTAGACTTTTGTTGTATACTACTAGTACATCTATTATAACTTGACTTTTGTTGTATACTACTAGTACATCTACTATAACTAGACTTTTGTTGCGTACAACTAGTACATCTACTATAACTAGACTTTTGTTCTATACTACTAGTACATCTACTATAACTAGACTTTGGTTGTATACTACTAGTACATCTACTATAAGTGGACTTTTGTTGTGTACTACTAGTACATATACTATAATTAGACCTTTGTTGTGTACTACTAGTACATCTACTATAACTAGATTTTTTTTCTATACTACCAGTACATCTACTATAACTAGACTTTTGTTGGATACTACTAGTACATCTACTATAACTAGACTTTTGTTCTGTACTACTAGCACATCAACTATAACTAGACTTTTGTTCTATACTACTAATACATCTACTATAACTAGACGTTTGTTGTATACTACTAGTATATCTACTATAACTAGACTTTGGTTGTATACTACTAGTACATCTACTATAACTAGATTTTGTTGTATACTACTAGTACATCTCCTATAACTAGACTTTTGTTGTATACTACTAGTACATCTACTATAACTAGACTTTTGTTCTGTACTACTAGTACATCTACTATAACTAGACTTTTGTTGTATACTACTAGTACATCTAGACTTTTGTTCTGTACTACTAGTACATCTACTATAACTAGACTTTTGTTCTATACTACTAGTACATCTACTATAACTAGAGTTTGGTTGTGTACTACTAGTACATCTACTATAACTAGACCTTTGTTGTGTACTACTAGCACATCTACTATAACTAGACTTTTGTTCTATACTACTAGTACATCTACTATAACTAGACGTTTGTTGTATACTACTAGTATATCTACTATAACTAGACTTTTGTTGTATACTACTAGTACATCTACTATAACTAGACGTTTGTTGTATACTACTAGTATATCTACTATAACTAGACTTTTGTTGTATACTACTAGTACATCTACTATAACTAGACTTTGGTTTTGTACTACTAGTACATCTACTATAACTAGACTTTTGTTGTGTACTACTAGTACATCTAATATAACTAGACTTTTGTTGTATACTACTAGTACATCTAGACTTTTGTTCTGTACTACTAGTACATCTACTATACCTAGACTTTTGTTGTATACTACTAGTACATCTACTATAACTAGACTTTTGTTGTATACTACTAGTACATCTACTATAACTAGACTTTGGTTGTATACTAGTACATCTACTATAACTAGACTTTCGTTGTTTACTACTAGTACATCTACTATAACTAGACTTTGGTTGTATACTAGTACATCTACTATAACTAGACTTTCGTTGTTTACTACTAGTACATCTACTATAACTAGACTTTTGTTGTATACTACTAGTACATCTACTATAACTAGACTTTTGTTGTATACTACTAGTACATCTACTATAACTAGACTTTGTTAATGTAGGTTGGACTGAGGGAGGATTAAAAGGAACACAGATAAAGAGTGCAAACACTCTCCACTCCCTTCAAAAGACTTCATTTCAGATGGCTGTCTTTGATCGCTCTGTTTACGAAATTTGATAACAGAGCAAGTATGGAAGTAATGCAGAAATCTTCTTCTTCTTCTTCTTCTTCCTCTTCTTCTTCTTCTTCATCTTCTTACGAACAATTGTATAGAATTCATCTGCCATGCAAGAAGTTTTGGTAACATTTTAAGAAACCTGGAAGATTTTGATTTTAAAAAATACATTTAAATGTATAACTTTATTGTTTTTAGCTGACGCGCCATTTTGGGCCAAATGTGAATGTTGCATGCTATGATTGGTAGTATGGCTTTAACATAAAGGGAACAAGGCAGAATTTAAAAAGTTACCAATCCCTCAACCTTTAACCTCGTACACTGTCAACACATTTCCCTAGCAACTTAATCAAAACCATGCTAAAAATAGACCTGTCTGGAAGATTTGAGGTCTACATTATCATAACTCTAGTCCGCCTCCACGATTTAGTGAATGAATTACGAGTAAGTTTAAGTCTGGACTACCGAGAGGATTTCCTGAATAAACGGATTTAAGCCTTGACAATGGCTTAATTAACGAAACTGTCACTTTTTGTTGAATTGCAAAATAATTTAAGTGGCTAGGTAGCTATATCATCATTTAATTTTAGAAACAACCTTGGCATGTTTAGATTAAAAGGGGATATTGTTTGTAGGGCAACACGAGTTGGTTGGTGTTTTTTTTTTCCTTACCTATATAAATAAGCGACTTGCGCGTGTAAACAAATGGACGTTGAAATCTGTCGTAATAGCGAGGAACAGGAGATAAGGAGCCTCGGTGATCAGTCTGTTGAAACGCAGTGCGTGAATATAGAACGTTTTTCTATTTCCTGGCATTACGGCACACGTGTACCGGTGATCAACATGTGCGAAGGAAAAGTGAGGAAGCGTGTATGTTGACTTGTAGTGTGGACTGAGGCCAACGTCCCGGTGTAGCATCCCATAAGTACTCCACCCTAAAAAGTACGCCTTCGGAGAGTAAATCCAGACTGACTCTCCCTCTTTCCTAAAAGTACTCACCCTGTAAAAGGGGCATTTTAGTAAAATAAACATTTAAAAAACACGTTACACACAAACAAGATATAACAGTTAGGTAAAGAAATGCAGAGGGGAGAATTTTGGGAGCATCCAAAACTTACTCCCTCTTTGGTCCAGAAATAGTAAGCTTACTTCTGCGATGACCTAGATTTACTCCCTGGAGTAGTTCTGGCTCATCCCAGAAGTACTCCCCCAACAAGCCTAGGGGAGAAGAGGGGGAGGGGAAGTACTCCTCGAAAAAGCCTAGGGCAGGGAGAGGGGAAGTACTCCCCCAACAAGCCTAGGGGAAGGGGAAGGGGTGGGAGGAGAGTACTTCTGGTTATGCACAGCTAAAGGTAGTTTCACTCCTCTATTAAAGAATATGACGTCACGACCTCTCAGTTATAATCGAACTCTTTGGGTATGACACAGCGATTCTTTTTGGTGAATTGGTGGCTTGTGGCGAGGTTAAAAAAACAACAACAACAAAACTGTGTGTTTACGGTAGCATGGCCATCAAATTAGGGTAGATAGGTTAAGGTGGGTAGGTTAAGGTGGATAGGTTGGACAACCTGTTTTGGTTGTTTGTTTTGTGCTTGTGTTGTTTGTTCTGTCCATATGTGGAATTGTACAAATGTTAGTAAAGTTTGAAAACCAAAGGAAGCAAGCAAACGTGCAGGAAAAATGAAGAATCAAGAACAGGCTAAAGTGCAGAAAGATGAGAGAAGAGGGGGAGGGTGGGGTGAGGTGCATATCATAAAAATGCTCCCTTAAGCGAGAAGGAAGTGAGAGAGGTAGAGTATATCTGAGATATCCCAGAAGTACTCCCCCTTGTGAAAACACGGACCACACATAAATAAACATTGCAAAGGGGGAGTATTTCTGGGATATTCCAGAAATACTCCCCCTTGTAAAAATACGGAACCATATATAAATACACATTTAATGGAGAGGGGGGGGGGGGGCAGAGGGAAGGGGAGGGAGTACTTCTGGAAAATGGGGTGGGGTAATTCTAAGTTTTCCCAAAAGTACTCCCTAGGGGAGAATTTTTGAGGAGGAGGGGGGGGGGAGAGAATACTTATGGAACAAAAACATGGGAAGAGCAGAATTAATGGTCAGTCTCTTTGTGTTAACTGGGACAGTTGGTAATTTCTGATGGTCCTCTAGACTATTTCAGGCCGTGGGAATCGTTAAGCTTTGTCACTTTTAGGGACACGCAGGAGGAAGCACACAAACACAAACACACACACAAACACACACCCCCACACACACACACACACACACAAACACACACACACATTTACAGGCACCACAGCAGCAGTATACGCAGAAAGTGGATCCTTGAAAGCAAAGAGCGTAAATAGCGTACAACCGTGTAAGGATGAACCTCGCTTCACAGCAAATCTAATCTACTCATTGATTATCGAAATCAACCCGTCAGGAATTATACATCTTCATAATGCGGAGTGTCGTTAAAAAGCAAACACCATGCTTGCAATGCTAACGTTACAGCTCGCAAATCAAAAACGTTGCACCTCACATGACATAAAACAACGTAAAAGGAACAATTTTTTTTTATATAAGCTTATCAGAAGCCTTTATACATATAAAGGCCTCTGATGCATTCTAACTACAAAGGTAGGTACTTGGGCCATGGGATGGCCTATGGGGTAATAAAAATAATAAATGATGAAAGGCAAACATATTTCACACTCTCAAAATCACCAATGCACAAAATAAAAAGAAGCTAGACTTCGACTCCGAATACATTCAAAACTCAAAATGAAGATTGGGGATTAAATAAGCTTAATGTAGTATAAATGACAATTATTTTAAATTCACAATCTCTTTTGCAAATGGGTGGCGTTGAAATTCACAATCTTTTGAAAAAGGGTGACGTTGAAGAGGTGAAAAATATCTCAACTATAATGGCAAAGCACATATCACCCTCTTTGCTCCTTGTGGAATTTGCAGTATTTAACATGAAAATGATTGTCCAGAAGAAAAAAAAAACACAAAATGAAACAGTGGCATTAAAGCGCAAAGTAATACTGACTTTGATCTTTCTATGCTCTTGACCTTGAGATGACCTTGACCTCTGGCACCAAATACACTCATTTGATATTAAGTAAACTATTGCACAAGTTGTATTATACCAAAAACAACACTGACCTTTGGATGACCTTGACCTTCAGTGATCTTAACATTGGGACCTCTCATGCTCATGTATGATCAAATAACCCAATGTTATGAGGTAATATTTTTTTTGGCTTTTTAATTCTTCAAATGATATGAATATAACAAAAAGTTTATTTATGTTAGATGAATCTCTTAGCTACCACTACATGCTTCGATTGATAGTAAACAATTAGAAGAAAGAAAACTTGAAGCGCAGCTTTGGTTGGTTGCATCAATTTTTATTCATCAGATTAACATAAGTTGTACTGATTGGCAGCGTCGCCAAGAAGAAAGAGAGGAAAGAGCAGAGAAGCTGAGCATCGGTTCGAATTAGAGATGGGGCGCATCCAGCAACAGCAGCACACTGTTACACTCCGTTTGATGTTGGTGTTTTCTATCAGTATTTGATTCAGCCCCAATGCTGAATTCCTGATAAGGTGTAACTCAGATTCGTGTATCCACGCAGCCTGCTCACTCAGCATACAAGACACGGAGTCGACGTATGAAGTTTTCCACTTTTATTCAGCACACATCAACAACTGCATACAATCGCTCAATCGCCTTTCCACTCTCAAATTTACTTTCCAACTTCACTATCAACAACTCTCTCAACACCACACAGGGCATCCATTTTTTTTTTCTCATTCGAGATGACGACAGGTCGTTCTAGAAATGACGCATTACAACCAACCAATCAGAATTAAAGATCGTCATCACTGACTTACGTCATACATCTCTCTTCCTGTCAAAAGAATGTTCTCCATTATCTACGTCCATCAAGAAACTTCGATCGATAGTAAACAAACGGATCCAGAAAATTCTCCAACAATATCGACTAACGAAAATTATCAACGTTATACAAAGCCTCTCCTAACAACAATGCAAACTCAAATCAAAGGTAAATAAACTCCATTATTGAATACTTTGCAAAACGAAGCGATTAGATCTATCGTGCGCGTTTTAGACATACTTTCGTTCGTTTCAACGTAACACACACGCCACACATTATCAGCGACCACAAGGCTCCAAAATTGCCAGCGTTCGTCGACGGGAAGGACCAGATCGATAGTTATCTGGCGAGATTAGAAAGGTTCGCTGAAAGCTCAAAATGGCAACCTCAAGACTGGGCGATTCGACTCAATGCACTTCTGACGGGGCAAGCGCTCGAATTTTACATTAGATTGTCGAACGATGATGCCAAGAACTACGACATCTTGAAAGAGGCCCTATTACATTGCTACAGCTTTACAGAGAAGGGCTACCGAGAACTCTTCCTCGAATGCCCGCCTTTGTCAAACGAGACACCAAAGCAGTTTGTGGAGCGCCTGTTGTCATACGGGCTCTTCGAGAAGTTCAATGCTATGCTGAAGTCCACCCTGAAGAAACTGTGCAGCGAGCAGCCCAGACAAGGCATCGCCACATCAACGCCTTACTTTTCACCTAGAGAGAAGTACCGCAGGAGTCTACCGGCTTTTCTCCGTTCGAGCTGTTGTACGGAAGAATCATCCGAGGGTCGATGCACATCCTGAAAGAACTGTGGACGAAGGAAGTAGACACCCCCGAGGTAAAGAAACGCTACCAGTACGTGTTTGAGTTACGGGAGAAGCTGGAGCAGACTCTCGAGATAGGACTGTGGAAAGCACTACTATGATCGTAGGGTTGTGAACAGGAAGTTCAAATCTGGCATAAAAGTGCTGGTGCTGCTACCTACCGATCACAAAAAGTTGCTGATGCAGTGGAAAGTCCCGTACGAAGTGAAAAGACCGTGGTGGGGATCAACGACTACATGATGAAGGTCGACCAGCATTCCAAGGTATACCACGCCAACCTCCTTAAGCTGTACGTGAAAAGGCCATCAGAGACTGTACAGGAGGCAACAGCAGCTGAGATCGACGACAGCTTTGACAGCGAGGAACTATTCAAACTTGGAGACTTCCACAGCAAAGAAGGCATCGATGATGTTAAGCTTTGACCAAGCCTGACAGAGGGTCAAAAGTTGGAGCTCAAGAACCTTATGGGCGACTTTCCCCATAGCTTCAGTGATGTCTCAGGCTCTAAAATTTGGTCGAACACGAAGTCCATCTTACTTCAAATAATCCCGTTCGATCCAAACCCTTTCCGATCCCTTTCAAGGCCCGTGAATCCTTGAAGAAAGACATCGATGAGATGCTGAAGATGGGCATCATCAGGAAGTTCAGTTCCCCCTACGCGTCCCCTGTCGTGGTCGTGAAGAAGAAGGACGGGAGCAACAAAGTATGCATCGACTACAGGAATGTTAACAAGATCACCGTCTTCGATCCTGAGCCGATGCCTACTGCAGCAGACCTCTTCCGCCAATTATCGGGGAGTAAAATCTTCTCAAAGATTGACCTCAGCAAGGGTTATTGGCCAGCCGGCCCCGTGCGTCAACAGGACATACCAAATACTGCTTTTATAACTCCTGATGAGACGTACGAGTGCCTAAGGATGCCTTTTGGCATGGTCAACAGCGGTGCTACACTGAAGAGAGGAATTAAGAAGATACTAAAAGGGATGGACAACGTCGTGTGTTACTGGGACGACCTGATAGTTCTGGAAGGAGCAACTGAAGACCTTGAGGGAGTTGTTTCACCGTCTAACAGAAGCTAACTTGACCGTGAGACCCAGCAAGTGCATTCTGGGAACTGACAACGTCGACTTCATCGGACATTCGATGGAAGAAAAAAGCAATAGAGGATGCACTGATACGAGGAAAGTCTACGAGATCACTGTCTTTGACCCTGGGCCAATGACAATCATAGCGGACGAGGGCATTGGCTCCGTGTGGATGAACTGAGAACATTGACAGTGTCCAGACAGACTGAAATAAGTTTTAATTCTAGACTTTGTGCATTGCGTCTCAACGTTATTGAAAGAAATGAAGTAAATTTGTTCTTGTGTAGGGGGTAATGTTACGTTTGAGACGCGCCCAATAGATCCGATCGTTTTGTTTTGCAAGTGGAGACCATGACATAACAAGTCGAAGGGTCACCGAGTGCAGCGAGAGTTGAAGCTGGAGAAAGGACAAAGAGGAGAGGACGAAATAGATTTTACTCTAATTTATCAAACCCCCGTTTACAAAAACAAAATATAATTTTATCATTATAGAATATCAACAAAACACATACATATAAAATGCCTACATTGCTAAATAATAATATCATAGGAAGACCTATTGATCTTTTGGTTAAAAAAAAGAGTTAAAGGTAGTCCCATAGCCCGTGGCCGTAGGGGAGCGTGATGTTGGAGATCACACTTATCTTGGGCCAGCGTAATGAGGGTGATGCCCATCTCTCTCCCTCGCTGCTCTACCTTCCCCACTCTTAAGAGAGTAGGTACTCAGTCACAGTTGAGTCAACTGGGGGCGTTGTTATTTGTCACTTCACGTTTTGCGGTCACCCATCCAAGAGCTAACCACACTGGACGATGCTTAACTTGCGACACAGTCCCCAACCACTGTGCTATCCGACACCCCGATCTTTTGGTAGAAAGCGTTAAATATCCCCAAGCTGACCCAACAGATCTCATATAGAAATGAGGATTTTTATAAGAGTTTTTAAGAAAACGGTAGGTGGCTGGTCTAGCGAAGAAGACAGTATAATAGATTTATAGAACAAAGTAGGAATGAGAAAGAACAAAGGAGAAAGTCAGCAACAGTGGGAATTTAAAGCACTAAATTTCCAGAAAGTTGAGATATTATTTATACAGAAACCCCCGGCACATCCACGGAGGTATGAAGAAGAAGAAGAAGAAGAAGAAGAAGAAGAAGAAGAAGAAGAAGAAGAAGAAGATGATGATGATGATGATGATGATGATGATGATGATGATGATGATGATGATGATGATGATGATGATGATGATGATGATGATGATGATGATGATGCGGTAGTCTGATAATGCGCACAGCTGCACGCTAAAAGCATGCTCGGGGCTCAGAAAAAAAAGAAGACTGTATTGTACAAAGAAGAAGAGGCTAAGTGCACAGGTGTAAAACCCACAAATTTACTGTACAGGTGTACATAGATCCGCGACAGGTAGCATACAGGTGAGTCCAAATCGCAATCACCTGCTCCAGATGTTACAGCATGCTTAATGATGTGTACTTCCACTGCACCATGGCCTCATCAGTCCTCCGCTGCCATCTTTTCCCCATGTCCCTACAGTGTACGTGCAATATCAATTTGGCCTATAAAGCACAATGCAAGATGTGTGTGTGTGTGGGGGGGGGGGGTTCCCATGTCCCTACAGTGTACTTGCAATATCAATTTTGCCTATAAAGCACAATGCAAGATGTGTGTGTGTGTGGGGGGGGTGTTCCCATGTCCCTACAGTGTACGTGCAATATCAGTTTTGCCTATAAAGCATCATGCAAGATGTGTGGGTTTTTTCCCCACCATAGAGTGATTTACTATTTCATTCACAAGACGCCACAAAACAGTACAACAGAAGATAGATACAATTGCACCCACGTCTATAGATCTAGTTGTAGGCCTACTCAAAATTACGCTGTGTGATTTTAACTCGGAGTTTTGATCAATTTAAAGGTCAAGCAAAGTCGGCAAATCAAGACAACAAATGGTATAGACACAAGGAAAACAGAGGCACGTCATCATTAAAGGTCAAAAGTGACACCACCACCCAACCCCTTCCTCTTCACACCTGTCCCCCACCTCCATCCCGCCCCCGACCCCATCCTTTAAAAAAATGGATCCAAGCATGTTCGTGAATGCAGGACCAGCAAAGGTGCGAGTGAACGAGGATAGATGCAAAACGTGAGGTGGAAACGTTGGAAACGTGAGCTCTCTATTGGCTCCCGGCGAAATACGCTGTCAACTTGACCAGGGCTAGTTTTTAGCAGTGATTATTGGTGACAGTGAAGACTTACTGTGATGAATGAGCTGAGTGACTTAACTACCACCGGCCATCAATCACTTTCTTTTAACTAGACACTAATATAGGGCTGAAGCAATTAGTAAAGAGAGGAACTGATTTTGAAAGGGCGGGGTTGACACTGAATGTCGTCAACAAAACGTAGATAGGTGGGGAGGGAGCTTTCTGCCGTAACGTACCTCCATTCCATCCTACAGCTATAAAAGTGGGTCTCAGAACGGTAAACTGTAAACAAAGCCATGGCAGTGCAAATTTGGGAGGAGGGGTTCATGAGTTCATTTCTTCACCCACCCCCACCCCACCCCTTGTCCAGTGTGGCTGTTCGCTGTGGCTGTTCGCTGTGGCTGCACGGTCTTTTGGTGTCAGGCAAATATGTGTCTTTGTCTTAATGCAGCAAATGCAAAGATTTTAACAGCATCTCTCCCGTTGCGTCATCAAGCAATGAATGAACGTAAATGTTTTACAGCGCATACTAATTTCTACATCGTAAGCCGAAGCCGCGTCGCTGTGTAATATGGGATCAGCATACTAATTTCTACATCGTAAGCCAAAGCCGTGTCGCTGTGTAATATGGGGTCAAAGTAATACAGGTTCCATGGGATAAACACTGGCGAAAGGAAGAAACTATTTGGATCTATTTCATATCAACAACAACACCTTGCAATGACTCCCCTTGTTATTTCCAAATTGCGTTGTTCTTGTTCTTCTTCTTGTTCGTGTTTTTATTTGTAATTGTTGCTTTTTGGTGTTCTTTTCTTCTCTTTCCTGTTCTTGTTTTTCATCTTCTGTGTTCTTTTTCTTCCTTTTTTCTTGTTGTTCTTCTTTTTAGTTCATTTAGTTCTTGTTTTTGTTCTTCTTCTTTTTCTTTTTTATGTTTCATTATTTATTTGTTTTCAGAAAAGTTTAACTTTAATTCATAATTATACCTTGTACTCTAATTTTTCCTTGTTTTGTTTTTGTATTTCTTTAATTATTTTGTTAGTTAGAGGGATAGGCAGACAGACAGACAAGAGACGAATAAACAGATGGGGAGGGAAAAAGATGGAGACAGAGAAACAGAGAAAGAAACAAAACAACAACAAATAACACAAAACAAAGGAGAGAAGGAAGAAGATACAAAGAAAGAAAAAAGGTCTCTTTATTATATTCCCTCCTTCAGACACATTTACACACACACACACACACACACACACACACACACACACACACACACACGCGTACACACACATAATTATGCAGACAAATATACATAGTTTTTCGATCAAGCCATAACAACTCACGCAACAGACAGCAGAACATCAAAAGATATTGCTCTTTCTTCAAAATATTTTTATTAATAAATTTATTTTTCCCGCATCATAATCTCTTCAAGAAAAAAAAACTTTTTTTTTGGTCTCGTTGAAATATGGTATGGTGAACAAAATGTATTCCACTTGGGACGGGACCGAGACTGTTAGTGTTCGTTCAAATGGTTGAAATAATGTGTGAACGTTGTTTTTTTCTTTGCAACTGTTGATAATTTTTGCAAATGTATTCTGTTTGGGAGTGTGTGTTTCAGTGGTTCATAAAAAAAAAAAACTGGGATTTGTGTGTGAGTGGAAGGGGGAGAGGGGAGTGTTGGTAAAAAAAATCGGGGATGATGGGTGTAATGAATTGGAAGGCTGGTTTTGGAAAGGGCGTGGGGATGTGAAAGGAGTGTGTGGGGGACGAGGGATGTGGGGGGGGGGGGGGAGCGCGGAAAAGGAGGAGTGGAGCAGGGATCAGTGTCAATCACTGACATAACAAGTTTTGTTTTCTTTTCTTCTCGGTTTCTTGTCATTTTGCTTTTCTATTGGTTTAAAGCATAATGAAGTCAACCTGGGAGTGTTTGTTATTGTGCTTGCAACCGGACGTTGCATACAAAATATATTTATGTAACAGTGTTCCGTCAGTGTACGTGCGGACCAGTAGAAGAGGTCAGGGTGTATTTGAGTGCAAGGTCCTCAAGTGCATTACGTTTTTAAAGGGATGGATATGTGTGTGTGTATGCGTGCGTGTATTTGAGTTTGTGTTTGTGAGATGGACAGAGAGAGAGAGAAAGATGAGAGAGAGAGAGAAAGATGGGAGACAGAGACGTGGGAGACAGAGACAGTGTCCGTGTTCGCGGTAGCTTGCACGCGCGTGTATGTGTATGTGTGTGTGCGAGTGTGTGCGTCTCTCTCTCTCTCTCTCTCTCTCTCTCTCTCTCTCTCTCTCTCTCTCTCTCTCTCTCTCTCTCTCTCTGTGTAAGTGCGCGCGCGTTTGCTCCTCAACGAAAGGCACACCCATTCGTGTGTTTGTGTGTCTGCGCGCGCGTGTGTGCGTGCATGTTGATGCGCGAGCTGGCAGCATATGTGTGGGAACGTTAGTTTTGGTGCACACATAAGCACAAGTGTTAGTTATATGTGCGTAACGTGCTAAAGTGTTTTATGAAAAGGGAAAGTAAGTAAACATAAAGGGGTGATTTGGTATCTCCAGGCTTGAGGGGCCGGGTAGCTCAGTTGGTAAGAGCGTCTTGCTAGTAACCGAAAGGTCGCTGGTTCGAATCCCGGATTGGTCAACGTGTGATCATATTATTTTCCCCTTTACCAACAACTGGCCCGCTGGTGTCAGTATAAATCGGTCCAGTAGTCACCTATATGCGAAAGTGTCGAGTGACTATAATCTACAAACAAACAACATCTCCAGGCTCAGGCCTGTGGCCATAAATTACCGCCATATAGGTTATTGTTTGGTAGAAATAGTTCCTTATTGTCCTTCACCTTGCATTAATAACAAATGTTTGCGGAAGTCGTTTCCTTAGTACAAAAGATTGTCCGTTGGCTCGTTAAACCTGCACACATACATTAACAAGAGGCGTCAAATAGGACTTGCCAGGCAATTTATCATTAAGTGATGTTCCAACATTATTACACAGAAAACAAACTACCCCACCTCACTCCCCATCCAGTCACACACACATCACCACCATCATCACTCACCCCCACACACACAATACACACTATCACCCCCATCCCACCCTCAACGCAGTGATACAGAGACTGACCATTTTTGGCAGATGTAAGGGAGCCTGTTGTGGCAGCTTCGATGATTCCAGTATTCTCCATGACGAGAGCTTATCACAGCGCAACGTTGGGGCCTATGAACCTGATTGTGTGGCCGACGATTCTGCCGTCGTCGCTGTTGACCTTGGGATTCCTGTTGCCTGTGGCGATGGTTGCTGTTGTTGTCCTGGTGTGCGTTGTCGTGGCACCAATAGGTGAAACTGGTGATGCTGTTGTCGCTGCTCCAACGCCACACGTTTTCGCTCAGCATTTCAGAAAGACCTATCCAAGCCGATTCTCTATTGCGCACTGAAGGAATAGACCAATAATGAATGATTGAATAAAAAATTTTTACGGAAATGAACGTGTTATAATACGATCCCCAGTACCATCATCATCATCATCATCATCATCATCATCACCATCACCAGCAGCACCACTACCATCATCATCGTCATTGTTCTCGTCGTCATGATCATCATCGTCGTCGTCGTTCTTGTCGTCGTCATCATTATCATCATCATCATTAGCAGAATCAGAACTATCATCAGCGTCATCGTCGTAGTAGTCCTCGTCATGATGATGATGATGATGATGATGATGAAGATGATGATGATGATGATGAAGATGATGATGATGATGATGATGATGATGATGATGATGATGATGATGATGATGATGATGATGATGATGATGATGATGACATCAACAACGAACGCTTGATGACGACAAAATATTTACCTTGATATTTGTTTTTAAACATCTCAAAAACAAATTGCTTGGTCTCAGATCGTGGTTCTGCTAGTGTCATATTTTCCTCTCTGCACGAGCGCTGTCCAATCCAACAGATCAAATTCAATCAATTAGTCGTCAATCTTTCAACTCATCAGCCCGATGAAAGACAACCAATTAACTATAAATACAATAAAGTAAAACAAAATAATATAACAAAACGTAACGTTGCATAACATTACATAGCGTAACGTGAAGTGACGTAACGGAAAGTGGCATGGCGTGACATACGTTACGTAACATGACATGGCATGGCATGGCATGGCATGGTATGACGTAGCGTGAGGTAGCATAACATTATGTCACGTAAAATTGTCAAAATGAAGACGAGCATCATCCCAACTCTAACCACTCCCAACACTATCCCCAACTCCCAAGTCCCTCCACCCACCCCATTCCATCCCCCGCCTCATACGATAACGAGTAACACAATAGCCTCCAGAATAACGCGTGCTCGATCAAAAGTTCAAGATAATCCTACACACCAAAATAAATGCCGTTTAGCCAATGCTTTGAGCAGCTCTTTGGAAATATCTACAATACCAGGCCAATACAATACGTAGCCACTACCTTCAGCAGCTCTTTGGACATATTTACAATACCAGGCCAATACAATACGTAGCCACTGCCTTGAGTAGCTCTTTGGACATATCTACAATACCAGGCCAATACAATACGTAGCCACTGCATTGAGCAGCTCTTTGAACATATCTACAATACCAGACTAATACAATACGTAGCCAATGCCTTGAGCAGCTCTTTGGACATATCTACAATACCAGGCTAATACAATACGTAGCCACTGCCTTGAGTAGCTCTTTGGACATATCTACAATACCAGGCCAATACAATACGTAGCCACTACCTTGAGTAGCTCTTTGGACATATCTACAATACCAGACTAATACAATACAATACGTAGCCACTACCTTGAGCAGCTCTTTGGACATATCTACAATACCAGACTAATACAATACGTAGCCACTGCCTTGAGCAGCTCTTTGGACATACCTACAATACCAGGCTAATACAATACGTAGCCACTACCTTGAGTAGCTCTTTGGACATACCTATAATACCAGACTAATACAATACGTAGCCACTACCTTGAACAGCTCTTTGGACATATCTACAATACCAGGCCAATACAATACATAGCTACTGCCTTGAACAGCTCATTGGACATATCTACAATACCAGGCCAATACAATACATAGCTACTGCCTTGAGTAGCTCTTTGGACATATCTACAATACCAGGCCAATACAATACATAGCTACTGCCTTGAACAGCTCATTGGACATATCTACAATACCAGGCCAATACAATACGTAGCTAATGCCTTGAACAGCTCTTTGGACATATCTACAATACCAGGCCAATACAATACATAGCTAATGCCTTGAACAGCTCTTTGGACATATCTACAATACCAGGCTAATACAATACGTAGCTACTGCCTTGAACAGCTCATTGGACATATCTACAATACCAGGCCAATACAATACGTTGACAAAGACTTGAACAGCTCTTTGGACATATCTACAATACCAGGCCAATACAATACGTAGCCAATGCCTTGAACAGCTCTTTGAACATATCTACAATACCAGGCCAATACAATACGTAGCTACTGCCTTGAGTAGCTCTTTGGACATATCTACAATACCAGGCTAATACAATACGTTGACAAAGACTTGAACAGCTCATTGGACATATCTACAATACCAGGCTAATACAATACGTTGACAAAGACTTGAACAGCTCATTGGACATATCTACAATACCAGGCTAATACAATACGTTGACAAAGACTTGAACAGCTCATTGGACATATCTACAATACCAGGCTAATACAATACGTTGACAAAGACTTGAACAGCTCATTGGACATATCTACAATACCAGGCCAATACAATACGTTGACAAAGACTTGAACAGCTCTTTGGACATATCTACAATACCAGGCCAATACAATACGTAGCCAATGCCTTGAACAGCTCTTTGAACATATCTACAATACCAGGCCAATACAATACGTAACTACTGCCTTGAGTAGCTCTTTGGACATATCTACAATACCAGGCTAATACAATACGTAGCTACTGCCTTGAGTAGCTCTTTGGACATATCTACAATACCAGGCTAATACAATACGTAGCCACTGCCTTGAGTAGCTCTTTGGACATATCTACAATACCAGGCTAATACAATACGTAGCTACTGCCTTGAGCAGCTCTTTGGACATATCTACAATACCATTCTAATACAATACGTTGACAAAGACTTGAGCAGCTCTTTGGACATATCTACAATACCAGGCCAATACAATACGTAGCTACTCCCTTGAGTAGCTCTTTGGACATATCTACAATACCAGGCTAATACAATACGTAGCTACTGCCTTGAGCAGCTCTTTGGACATATCTACAATACCAGGCTAATACAATACGTTGACAAAGACTTGAGCAGCTCTTTGGACATATCTACAATACCAGGCCAATACAATACGTAGCTACTCCCTTGAGTAGCTCTTTGGACATATCTACAATACCAGGCTAATACAATACGTAGCTACTGCCTTGAGCAGCTCTTTGGACATATCTACAATACCAGGCCAATACAATACGTTGACAAAGACTTGAGCAGCTCTTTGGACATATCTACAATACCAGGCCAATACAATACGTTGACAAAGACTTGAGCAGCTCTTTGGACATATCTACAATACCAGGCCAATACAATACGTTGACAAAGACTTGAACAGCTCTTTGGACATATCTACAATACCAGGCCAATACAATACGTTGACAAAGACTTGAACAGCTCTTTGGACATATCTACAATACCAGGCCAATACAATACGTTGACAAAGACTTGAACAGCTCTTTGGACATATCTACAATACCAGGCTAATACAATACGTTGACAAAGACTTGAACAGCTCTTTGGACATATCTACAATACCAGGCCAATACAATACGTTGACAAAGACTTGAACAGCTCTTTGGACATATCTACAATACCAGGCCAATACAATACGTTGACAAAGACTTGAACAGCTCTTTGGACATATCTACAATACCAGGCCAATACAATACGTTGACAAAGACTTGAACAGCTCTTTGGACATATCTACAATACCAGGCCAATACAATACGTTGACAAAGACTTGAACAGCTCTTTGGACATATCTACAATACCAGGCTAATACAATACGTAGCTACTGCCTTGAGTAGCTCTTTGGACATATCTACAATACCAGGCTAATACAATACGTAGCTACTCCCTTGAGTAGCTCTTTGGACATATCTACAATACCAGGCTAATACAATACGTAGCCACTGCCTTGAGTAGCTCTTTGGACATATCTACAATACCAGGCCAATACAATACGTAGCTACTGCCTTGAACAGCTCTTTGGACATATCTACAATACCAAGCCAATACAATACGTAGCCAACGCCTTGAGCCGGTAACTGCACTATAAAATATTGTACGTATGTTTAAAGGGAGTCTAACTAGCTCTAAATCAAAATTGCAAGAGAAATATGAAGAAGAAAAACAACAACTTACAAACATTAAATATTAAATTTACGCTATGAGATGACTCTTTGCTTATATTATAATAATTGTTTTGGCATAATATTTGTGACATTTCAAACTTTGAGTGGTGTCCGAGCGTTCCAAAGGTCATCATCTATAAGCAGTAAATGGCTTATCTCCCTTAGATTACAAGTAAGGAGGGGGGAGGGGGGGGGGCACACAAACAAAACCAGCGGAGCACGTCCAACAAGTCTCAAGGCATTGTTGTGGATTATCCAATGTAAATAATGGTGTGCCAGTATTCTGAAGTAACACTCGATGATCACATTAGGCGAATCTCCGCGACTAGTCTAGTAGTCTATAATGACATTCCCATGAATAATAACATTTTTAAAATACATTTTCCGCGATTTTTTTTTTTTTGTTTCCTTCCTTATTATAAATAAGCATCAGCCCCCCTGATTATTTTGTTAGATAGTTATGTTATTGTACAGACACATATGATTTTTTACTGTTGTTGACTTGTTAATTTAATTTTATTTATCTTAATTTTGATGATCATTTGTTATTAATTGAACATGTTGTAAGTAAGCACCGTGAGGTGAGGAAATCAGGGGCGCCAATGACTTGTGTAAGCTGCCTACACGCACATCGCAGAGCTTTCGCCTCAATAAATTTGGTTAATAAACACTTCTATGATCAAACTATCTAATGCAACACTTGAAGAAACAAACTACACAACTCAGGTGTCGGGTCAAAACACAGAACTTCGTTGTTAAAGAAGTTCTCTCCGTACACTTTGTTAAAAAAGTTCTCTCCGTACACTTTGTTAAAGAAGTTCTCTCCGTACACTTTGTTAAAGAAGTTCTCTCCGTACACTTTGTTAAAGAAGTTCTCTCCGTACACCTTAACCAACCTCATCCTTAAATCACATTTTCAGAGTTATTATTATTATTATTATTATTATTATTATTATTATTATTATTATTATTATTATTCTTGAGGATTTTTATAGCGCACTTATCTCGCCGTACTTGACCAGACTCTAGGCGCTAGCCGATACAAGATCTAACTGAAACCGCCCGAAACGCCCACCCGCATCCTTTTGGCGCATGGTCTGACGCCCGGACAACTGAGCACTATCCTGGCCAGCCAGGGATGGGGGAGAAGGACCAAGTTCATGCTGGGTGTGTTCTTGTTACCGGCACTCACCCGTCTAGAACATGAGCGTCAGGATCTTTTTCGAGACTAGACCTCGGTTTATACTCTCATCCGAAGGAGTGGGAAACGGGAGTAAAGTGTCTTTCCCAGGGACACAACACAATGGCCCGGACAGGGCTTGAACCCGGGACCTTCAGATCCGCAAGCGAAAGCACTACCATTAGACCACCGTGCCTCTCAGAGTTCCAATAACCTATTAAAGTTCAAGTAGATTACCGGACACATGAGCGTATAGGGAACTTTCGCTGCCCTATTAAAGCCTGTTCCGTACACCTTTTAAAATAAACTTATTACTGAACATTTAACAGATGTGCATGTAGCGGAAGCTTTCACCAACTGTGTGACTTGTGAAATGACCCATGTAAATTGCCACTATATATAATTATATAGTTCTAATGTACCTCATCTTCAAAACGTTTTTAACCTACCTCAGCTTCAAACCAAGTTTTTGGCGTGGGGTCATAACACAGAACCACGTCGTTGAAGAAGTTCTCTTCGTACACACATGGGCCTCTGCTTTGCTCCGCCAGTACTGAAATAATAATAATACATCACCATCATCTTTGTCGTCGTCGTCATCATCAACATCATCATCGTCGTCATCGTCGTCATCATCATAATCATCATCATCATGAGAATTACTACGACGACGATGATGGTGAAAAGCTTTTGATGATGATGATGATGATGATGATGATGATGATGATGATGATGATGATGATGATGACGACGACAAGAACGACGACTACGATGATTATCATGACAACGATAACGTTGACGATGATGGTGGTGCTGCTGAGAATGCTTTGAAATTGTTGGGAATCAGAACAACAAATATGTCGGACCTTCCCGTTGCATGTCAAATATCGAGGAAAAACTGGCCGAATTTTCTCCAAGCACCATGGGAAAATTACTATTTTAAGAAAGTTGCTTTCTGCGTCATCGTTTTTGCTCTGTCCCTAAAATTCAAGGTAAATGGTGTCAAATTATTTTCTAAACATCTTTCGTTAAATATTTCCAAAAGCATTAGAACAGATTTCGAGGATTTGTGGTATAGTTTATAGATACTTCAACTCATGGTTTATCATTCTGTGGCATTGTCGGTCGGTCTATTACTCACTGTTCTGTTCAAAACAGTTTTATTGCATTATCTCAAACATGACTTAACCGATTATTATTATTATTACTGTGCTGATACTCGGCAGCCATTTGTGCTATTCTCTGTAGCTCTTTTTTAAATGCTAAGGTCAATTATATTATAAATGCTTTATGCTTTTATCTGAATATTGGCGGAACCGAATTTGATTATTTTTAAAAATTTAATTGCTGACAGTTCAGATCACATGCGTTTTTTATCTGGACAAGCGAGCGCCTATGATTGTAATGCGTTTCCCTTTGGTTATCTATAAACCTAAGTCACAATAATTCCACAAAAAATAACAGTTTGCCAAAAAAATATCCTATCCTATCCTATCCCGTATCTCCGAAGTCGTTGGGGCACCACAGATGATCGTTTAACCAGCGTACTCCAGCTTTCTCTGTCCTCAGCAAACCTGATGGCTTCGCTCAGTGTCAAGCCAGTCCATTCTCGAATGTTGTCCTCCCATCTCTATTTCGGTCTCCATCTTCTTCTACCTCCTTGCACCGTGTCTTGCAGGATCGTCTTTGAAAGGCCGGATGATCTGGTCACGTGGCCGTACCATCGGAATTTCCGTTTCTTCACCACTGTAAGCAGGTCATCGTGTAGTCCAATGGCTTGTGTGATGGTTTGTCGGACTTCGTCGTTGGTGATGTGCTGGGTATAGGAAATGCCCAGAAGTCTTCTGTAGCAACTCATCTCCATGCTTTGTATTTTTCGTAGATCTGCCGTGAGGGTCCATGTTTCGCAAGCGTATAAGAAGATGGAGATGACAAGGGAGCGCAGCAGCCTTACCTTGGAATGTAGACTGATGGTCTTGTCCTTCCAAATGGGCTTCAACCTTGCCAGGGCATCAGTTGTTTGTGCGATATAAATATAAGGAAATAAATAAAATAACGTTTTGCAAGATTTGCCACCTTAGTATACTTCGAACAATCTGGGTTTAATCCTTTTTGTGAGAATTCAGAAGAACAACATTAAAATAATGAAAGAGGAGCAGGAGGAGAACAGAAAAAAAGCAGTAAATGGAAAAGAATAAAACGAATTGAACAAATATTGCTGCAAAAAGCTCTTTTCTCTGTCTTTGTATTCTCCATTTTTTACGTGCCCACCATTCTCTTCTTCTTCTTCTTCCTCCAACTTTTAATGCTTGTTATTTGAATTAATGTGTGACTGTGTGTGAGTGTGAGTGCGTGTAGGTGTGCGTGTGTGTGTGTGTTAGTGTGTGTGCGTGTCGTCCCAAAGCAACAAAAAATTGTCTGATACTAGTTTGTGGCAAAAAGACACTAAAATAAAATAAAATTAATGTTGCCGCACATAAAAGCTTTTATGAGTGAAGCCTCTTTTACCATAATAACGCTGGAAAGTCATTATCGGTGTCCTATGCCCTTTCTTTTATTTGTTCTTTGAATAGAATAGGCCTTGAAGATCTGACAAGCAGACAGTTTCACAATAAAATACATGCCCTTTTTTTGCGGAAAACGCGATAGCAAAAACTGCGAGCTAAGTTAAAAAGCTTCATACCCGACAAATTCTTGTTCAAATCCCTCCAATAGCGCATTTGTCGGATTTTTATTTGATCTGGTTAGACTGTGTTTGATTACCCACTACTGAGGCACGGTGGTCTAATGGTAGTGCATTGGCTTGCGGATCAGAAGGTCCCGGGTTCGAGCCCTGTCCGGGCCATGGTGCTGTGTCCCTGGGAAAGACACTTTACTCCCGTTTCCTACTCCTTCGGAAGAGAGTATAAACCGAGGTCTAGTCTGTGTGTCGCATACATTCCATCATAACGGACTTTAAAGATCCTGACGCTCATGTCCTAGATGGGTGAGTGCCGGTAACAAGAACACACCCAGCATGCACTTGGTCCTTCTCCCCCATCCCTGGCTGACCAGGATAGTGCTCAGTTGTCCGAGCGTCAGGCCATGCGCCCAAAGGCTGCGGGTGGGCGTCTTGGGCGGTTTGAGTTAGATCCTGTATCGGTCAGCGCCTAGAGTATGGTCAAGTACGCCGAGATAAGTGCGCTAAAAAAACTCAAAAAAAAAAAAATAATAATAATAATAATAATAATAATAATAATAATAATCTATATCTGTTCAGTTGCACGTTAAAGAAGCCGCTCATCTTCTGTTAATGCACGTGTCCAATAAGAACAAGCGGTGTTCCATCACCCACCTCCTTACCCCAGCTTTATTTTTTTTTCTTTGTTTCCAGATTTATCTGTAAATACTTTGAAATAGTCGAGAATCAGTCGGTTCGTCGATTTGTCTGTCCGTTGGTCCGTTGGAGGCCATACATCAAGAAATACTGAACCGATATTGACCAAACTTCGGAGGAACATTACCTAGGTTAGTTCTCTTCCGTAAAGGTTAAGGTCACTAGAATCTATTTGTCGCTAAAAACGTTTTCCTGCTTAGCTTTGGTATATACATGTATACACATGTCTCGAATCATGGGCCATCATTCAGTAGCAGACCGGTTCGTCGCTGCGAATTATTGTTGTTGTTGTTGTTGTTGTTGTTGTTCTGTGGTTCAAAACACGCTTTTTGTCTTGTCTCAAGAATACCTGAACAGAAGTTCATCATTTTTTATTTTGCCGATACTTTAGTTCTACTGCTAAGCTGATTAGATCATTCTTATTTGTATAATACTGAACAAGTTGAAACCCCAAGCGGAATAAATCATAGCTGAAGAACAAGCAGGATTCAGGGCAGGACGAAATACCACTGAACAGATTTTCAACCTCAGGATAATCTGCTAGAAATACCTACAACACAAACAACATCTATGTTCTGTGTTTGTAGACTTCAAGAAAGCGTTTGATGGAGTCTGGCATGCAGCTCTGTGGGCAACTATGAGAGTGTACAACATCAGCCCTAACATTATTGAAGTCATTAAAAGCACGTATGACAAGGCTACCAGTGCAGTCCTCCAAAACAACGCCATCGCGAACTGATTCAGAACAACAATCGGTGTGCGTCAATGATGCCTACTCTCTCCAACACTCTTCAATATCTTCCTGGAACGTATCATGTCAGATGCCTTTGCATATCACGAAGGCACAGTCAGCATAGGGGGTAGAGCAATCTCCGTTTTGCGGATGACATTGATGGATTGGCTGGCGAATCCCTCAACACAGTGCATAGCTTCAAATATTAACTTTTGCGGATGACATTGATGGATTGGCTGGCGAATCCCTCAAAACAGTGCATAGCTTCAAATATTAAGGAGCCATTGTATCATACAATGGGTCCCGACCGGAAGTCCTCTCCAGGATCGCACAAGCAACTGCTGGCTTAACAAGGTTGAAGCCCATTCGGAAAAATAGGACCATCGGTCCACATATCAAGGTAAGGCTGCTGCGCTCCCTTGTCATCTCCATTTTCCTATACGCTTCGTTAGAATTAAAGCCAGTCACAACACCACCAAATGAAATGAACACTTTACAAAATGCTGTTTTATTCGGCTATGTGTGCGAGTGGAAATACATTTGAATGGCTTGTCATCTTCTTTTTTTATTATTATTTTATTTGCCTATGTGGCGTGACAATAAGACTGTTACATCGAATGGCACCTATCAAATGCTGCGGAAAAACAAACACGATATAAGTTTGAACACAATAGAATTTTGTGGTTGTGTGTTTGTTTTTAAAAATAAAAATTGTGATTAGACAGCTCCCAAATTAGCGTTGATGTGAGTTAAAATAATGTCATTACATTAAACGCGTCTCTGGTGTCACACTAATTATAATGCTTAGCTAGCAATTTCCACAAAGTAGGACGCATAAAAAAGGACGAAGTCAGAGGTTAATCCAACGACTTTGTGCAAAAACAAGAGGTCAGAGGTTAATCCAACGACTTTGTGCAAAAACAAGAGGTCAGAGTTCGGGTGATGACATGTCACGGAACATCAGTACAAATAAAAAGCCTATGGAAAACCATTGAGTGTTTCCTTACACCATGATTAATGAGGGGCAGAGACAGACAGAGACAGAGAGAGGGACAGAGAAACAGAGACAGAGAGAGACACGGAAAATAGAGACAGATAGAAATACATACAAGGAGATAGACAGAGAAATAGGCAGAAAAATAGATACACACAGAGGCAGACAGAGAAACAGACAGAGAGACAAAGAAAAATAAGAAGAACAAAACAGATGGAGACGGAAAAAGAGAGAGTGCGAGATAGAGAGACAGAGACAAAATAGAGAGACAGAAAATGAGAGAGAATGAGAGAGACAGAGAGAGACAGAGAGAGACAGAGAGAGAGAGACAGAGAGAGAGAGAGAGAGAGAGAGAGAGAGAGAGAGAGAACAACGGCCATTTGTAAATGTGAAAAAGCAAGATGGATAATTATGTAGACCTCATTACAATGGACGACCAAGAAGAATCATGAGTACAAGTACTGGACCTGTAGAACAGCACAATTGTGTGTGCCAGTGTTAGTAAGAGAGCGCGAAGGGTTGTTGAAGAGCATGTGTTACTGTGGTAAGGATTAGGTAGGTAGTGTACCCCCGTTGAAGCTCGAGCTCGAACTGCAAGACCCGGAAGTGGCAAAATATTCCAAGCCACAACTGGAGGGAAATTTGTACACTGCTCAATTTGGGCGCTGGTGACGTAGATGTCAACACCATGACCCCCATGCGCACTTTCAACTCAACTGTGACAGATGCCGCCTCTGAGATCCTTGGCAAGCACCGCCCAAACAAGAAACCGTGGATCGCACCTGAATTTTTGGACCTGTGTGACAAACGAAGAGAGATAAAAAATATAAAAAAAGAACACATCATAGGAAGCTGATGACTACCGAAAAATCAACAATAACATCCGAAAAGGCATGCACACAGCAAAGGAGAATTGGATAGAAGATCAATGCCAGGAAATAGAACAGTCTAAACAAAAACAACAGCAAGAAGGCCTACCAGACTGAAACGGCTGACAAGTGTTAAACAGCCCAAGGTCTCCACTATCCAAAGCAAGTCTGCCTTATGCAGTAAAACAAGACGTCTTGGATAGATGGACAGAGTACTGCTCTGACCTTTACAACCACACACCAAACGGTGACCAATCAGTTCTAACATGTCCCCAGAACAGAGAGGAAGAAGAAATCTTCCCAATTCTCCAAGAAGAAGTTGAGGCAGCAGTGCAATCGCTGAAGAAGGGGAAGTCAGCGGGAGTGGACAACATACACGCAGAATTGATTCAAGCAGGAGGAGAAGCGATGATTTATGCCCTCACCATTATCTGTAACAAGATCTGGCAGAATGGGGCGTGGCTTACACCATGGAACCAGTCGCTTGCCATCACTCTTCCCCAAAAGGGGTAACCTTCAGGAGTGTGAAAATTAACGCATCATCAGCCTTATCAGCCATCCCAGCAAGGTCCTCCTTAAAATCATACTCAACAGGTTGAAACCCCAAGCTGAACAAATCATAGCCGAAGAACAAGCAGGATTCAGGGCAGGGTCATGTGTTTTTAGACTTCAAGACAGCGTTTGACCGAGTCTGGCATGCAGCTCTGTGGGCAACTATGAGAGTGTACAACATCAGCCCTAAAATGATTGAAGTCATCAAAAGCGTGTATGACAAGGCTACCAATGCAGTCCTCCACAGCAACGCTATCGGAAACTGGTTCAGAACAGTAATCGGCGTGCATAAAGGATGCCTACTCTCTCCAACACTCTTCAACATCTTCTTAGAGAGCACCATGTCAGATGCCCATACAGATCACGAAGGCACAGTCAGCATAGGTGGTAGAGCAACCTCCAACCTCCGTTTTGCGGATGACATTGATGGATTGGCTGGAGAGGAACAAGAACTTGAACAGCTGGTACAGAGGCTTGACACCACCTCCAGAGCTTATGGAATGAAATAAGTGCAGAGAAGACCACAATGATGACCTACAACACCAATGGCATCAACATGGACATCAAAGTCCAAGGCCAATCCCTCAACACAGTGCATAGCTTCAAATATTTAGGAGCCATTGTATCATACAGTGGGTTTCGACAGGAAGTCCTCTCCAGGATCGCACAAACAACTGCTGCCCTGACAAGGTTGAAACCCAATTGGAAAGACAGGACCATCAGTCTACACTCCAAGGTAAGGCTGCTGCGCTCCCTTGTCATCTCCATCTTCCTATACGCTTGCAAAACATGGACCCTCACAGCAAACCTAAAAGAATATAAAGCATGGAGATGAGTTGCTACAGAAGACTTCTGGGCATTTCCTATACCCAGCACATCACCAACGACGAAGTCCAACAGACCATCACTCAAGCCATTGGACAACACGATGATATACTCACAGTAGTGAAGAAACTGAAACTCCGATGGTGTGGCCACATCACCAGAGCATCAGGCCTTGCAAAGACCACCCTGCAAGGCATGGTGCAAGGAGACAGAGGAAGATGGAGACAGAAAAAGACGTAAGAGGACTACATTCGAGAATGGACTGGCTTGACACTGAGCGAAGCCATGAGGGTTGTTGAGGACAGAGAAGGATAGAGTACTCTACGATCATCTGTGGTGCCCCCAACGACCTTCGAGTTACCGGATAGGATATGATAGGATAGTACCCCCGTTGGGGTGCCGGGGTTCTCAGTATACATGTAAATAGTATCTCCATGTTGTTGAAATTATACTGTTTCTGTCATTCTCATTTGTTCTTTCTCATTCTAATCTGTTCTATCAATCTTCCATCTTTTTCGCTAGACCGGTCACCTACAATATTTCTTGAAAACTCTCCCAAAACTCCTCATTTTTGTATGGGGTCTGTTGGGTCACCGTGGGGATATACAAGATACAACAACAAGATACAAGAAAACTTTATTATCTCTGAGAAATTAAGACATGTTTTGCAGGCAGTTAAAGGACGTCATCAATCAATACAAAGAAAACATAACACCTGTGTCCTACACAGTTGGCACTTCACATTTTTACTGGACATCCATATATAATTTTCCTTCTCGCTTATATTAATGTACAGATAACACGTTAAAAAGTTAATTACATTAAAGGAAAAGAACATTCATATTGTATTTTTTAATGCATATATCATACAAATCAATTCTAATCACAGAGATTACTACACAAGCAAAGAAGCAGAGATTAGACATCTGTACAGTGTTATACAGTCTATGGTATCAATTCAAAACGCTTGCAATGCTTACCTTCATAGACCCCAAGGCTCATCAGAATGAAAAACGTCCGAGTCATTGCGGTACACATTGAAATACGGGCGGCCCTCGACCAAAGAGACATTTACAAAGGAAAAGGCAGCTGTTAATAATGCGTTGTTCCTTCGTATTTGTCTCGCTGTTCTGCGCTCCTTTAGACGGCGTCACTCACTTAAATAGCCTTTGTGGAGAAGCGGAGGTTGGGGATGGGTCGGGAAGGAATAAAGCCTAAGACAGGGTACATGGGGTGGGGGTGGGTCTGGTGAAAGTGACAGAGGAGAGGAGAGAACGGCGGAAGAGAGTGTGGGTTAACTTTTATTATGTTAAAAAAATTAATTTTGTGTCTTTTTTGTGTCTTATTTTGGTCATGGGTGGTGGAGATGGAAAGGGGGTGGTGGGGCGATGTTATCACTATGGAAGCGTTTGTTGAATTTACCTTTGGTTGTGTGTTTAAACTTTTCTTTAAAGAAATTTTAAAAAACAAACAAAGAAGTAAATTGAGAAGGACAATTAAACAGTGAATAATATTGAGGGCGCTTCACCATTCATTGCGATGCATCGGCAATCGCCTAACACCAGAGCGCGCCTCTTTCTTCCTTCTGTGTGTGTGGGTGTGTGTGTGTGTGTGGGTGTGTGTGTGTGTGTGTTAGTGTGAGGGTGCGCCCTTGTTTACACAGTATTATCTGGACAAATCAGTGAACATCTACATAACTTTGGGCTGGGTTAGAATTAAGGTTAGGGTTCGAACACTGCAAAGTACTTAAAAATGGGGACGAAATATGACCCATTGTCAGCACAACGTAGGTGGCGTTTCGAGAAAATCATGATAATACTGTGTAACCTCGGTGTGCGCGCTCGTGTGGGTGTGGGTGTGGGTGTGTGTGTGTGTGTTTACAAAAGTCTTTGTTTTATTGTTGATTGGATATTGTCACACGGTCACCACACACTACATTTCTTTGTAATTTATGGGGACATTAATAAACATTATTATCCTGATCTTGAAATAATGTTGTATGGATTATTTTATGTTTTTCACCATGTTAAATAGCCAATGTAATAAACCTAAAGTAAATATAAAGAAACATTTTACAATAATTTGTAGACGAAATTCTTGTGGGGTTTTACCGCACTTTCTTTCATTATTATTAGTATTATTATTATTACTATTATTTCTTCTTATTATTTTGTAGTTGTGTTTAGTTGCTTTTTGCTGAGTTGTTTATATATACATGTAACACCATACTGCTCATTTAATGTTAAACATTATGTACGACTACTTATGACAGACAGAACATTGTGATAGATTAATTAGATTATGGTTGAAGATATTTCCAAATTGGGGAAAAGGCGATACAGGTGTATCAGGGGGATTAGGAAGAGAGAGAGAGAGAGAGAGAGAGAGAGAGAGAGAGAGAGAGAGAGAGAGAGAGAGAGAGAGAGAGAGAGAGAGACAGAGACAACAACAGATTGAGAGAGAGACAGGGAGAGAGAGTGAGAAAGAGAGAGAGAGAGAGAGAGAGAGAGAGAGAGAGAGAGAGAGAGAGAGAGAGGGGGGGGGGGGTGGATCGAGAGGATATTTAGTCCGATTGATACTGAAACAAAGTTGACAAACAGAAAAATAAACAAACACACACACAATCGGTTCATTTCACACTTTACATTTTTTAAAATTTATTAAGGGGAAAACATTCAAATATCAGGTCACACATAAGCGAACATAGGAGTAAAGCAATAATGGTATTACATTACATTACATTACATTACATTACATGATTATTGCTTTAGGTCCAGGGGACTCTTCCGAGCCAAATCAGGACCGGACAACCCTTGATCCGCATAAAAGATCTGCCAAAACAACCCTAGTGGTAAAACTGAAAGCTCTCCACCAGCCAGTCACTTTACAATAAATACATCCCACGCAGGGGACGCTGAGGCGGTACTCAATTTATCGAACCCCCGTTTACAAAAACAAAACAGAATACAAACATCATTATAAATTATCAACAAAACACATACATATAAAATGCCTACATTGCTAAATAATAACATCATGGGAAGCCCTAGTGACCACCTGGCAGAAAGCGTCCAATATTCCCAAGCTGATCCAACAGACCTCACACACAAATAAGGAGTCTTGTCCCGGAAGAGTTTTCAAGAAAAAAGGTAGGTGACTGGTCTAGCGAAGAAGAAGATAATAGTATAGCAGATTGATAGAACAGAGCAGGAATGAGAAAGAGCAAATGAGAAAGACAGCGACAGTGGGAATTTAATAATGGTATTGGATGCACTTTGTCTAAAATTAAAAAAAATTAAATTGTCCTTTCCGACTTCTAATAGCGATTTGCCTATCCACCACACGTTACAGTGATGAATGTGTGTTTGTTGTGGATGTGGGAGTGTGTGTAACATGTGACCATGTATGTTGGTTACAGATCGCCACGCTTTGAGTCTGATTTAGGAATAAGTATAAGGTTAGGTATAAGTTCCATAATAATAATAATAATAATAATAATAATAATAATAATAATAATAATAATAATAATAATAATAATAATAATAATAATATTAATATTAATTTAAAAAAAAAATAATAATAATAATAATAATAATTTATTTTATAAAGAGCAAATTCAAATTAAAGTTTTTCTCTAATGCACGACCCTTCAGGGGGTCCTTCACTCACAAAGCCATATATTTGTGACATATTAAAGTTAATTAATATTTAAATAATTTATCATTTTTTATAGAGCTTTTCCTCCACCCGAGCTCAAAACTTTGGGGACAAATGGGTAGATGTGTCAAAACAAAAGAAAAAAAGCCTATTACAAATGACAACAAAATCAACAAATAATGCAGAATATTTAAGACGAAATAAAATACATAACACCCATTATCTCCTTCTAAGGCAAAACATTATATATAGTTTACATCTAGAATACAAAGCTAACATCTATAAAATATAACAACAAAATTGTCAAGATAAAATAAGTTAAGATAAGAATTTTATTTAACAAGGGTAAAAGAGTTAGCACTTGCCAGCTGTGCTTTTTCACATCTTGTTCTTAGGCTAGTAACAATAAGTTTTAGTATCACAAAATAACTTTATAACAAATACATCATAATGTAACAATACAATCAAGGTCTATGCACACACAAACACACACATGTACACATATGTACGCACGCGCCCGTTCACACACACATACACACCACAACAAAACGCAGGCAATTCATACTGTATGATGATAAGCCAGCAAGTGCTGAAGAGATGCATGGGAGTGTGCATTTCACACACTATTCAAAGCTGTTTGATAATAGATGTGTGTTCAGTTTAGGTTTAAATGACGAGTATTTTGATGCATGACGAATAGCTTTCAGTTTAGGTTTAAATGACGAGTATTTTGATGCAAGACGAATAGCTTTCAAGTTTAGGTTTAAATGACGAGTATGTTGATGTATGACGAATGTTGTTCAGTTCTGGTTTGAAATGACGAGTATGTTGATGCATGACGGATATCTTTCAGTTCTTGTTTATATGACGAGTGTTGATGCATGACGAATATCGTTCAGTTCAGGTTTAAATGACGATTAGGTTGATGTATGACGAATATCGTTCAGATTTGGTTTAAATGACGAGTGTGTTGATGCATGACGGTTATCTTTCAGGTTTGGTTTAAATGACGAGTATGTTAGTTAGTTATTAGTTATTCATTGCTTACAGGGTTCAGCGGACTGCAAAGAGCCCAATCTAACTACAAAATCAAGACCACAACTGGGTTGAAAGAGGATCCGTATAAATAGGTCTGCTGAAACAACCCTAGTGGTAACACTGAATGCACTCCACCAGCCGGTCACATCACAATAAAGGCATCCCACGCAGAGTAGAATATAAATTTCATTAAAATATATAAACTAAACATATACATATAAAATGCCTAAACTGCTAAATAATAATATCATAGGAAGCCCTAGTGACCATTTGGCAGAAAGCGTCCAATATCCCCAAGCTGACCAAACAGACTTATATACACACATGAAGAGCTTTAAAAGAGTTTTCAAGAAAAAAGGTAGGTGACTGGTCTAGCAAAGAAGATAGTATAGTAGATTAATAGAAAAGAGTAGGAATGAGAAAGAACAAAAGAGAAAGATAGCGACAGTGGGAATTGAAAGCACTACATTTCCAGAAAATGGGGATACTATTTATACAATAAACCCCGGAATCCCCAAGGGGGCTGACGAGTATGTTGATGCTTGACGGATATCTTTCAATTTTGGTTTAAAAGAGGAGTATGTTGCATGACGGATATCAGTAGTTACAAGATGTAAGCTTTATTGTCCCTCTGTGGGATATCTTTCAGGTTTGGTTTAAATGACGAGTATGTTGATGCATGCCGGATATCAGTAGTTACAAGATGTAAGCTTTATTGTCTCTCTGTTTACACAAGGAAATTTGACACATAACCCAGTGAGAGTATTCTCTCTCTCTCTCTCTCTCTCTCTCTCTCTCTCTCTCTCTCTCTCTCTCTCTCTCTCTCTCTCTCTCTCTCTCTCTCCCTCTCTCTCTCCCTCCCTCCCTCTCTGTCTCTCTCTCTATCATTTTGCACATTGGGATTTTCAGTGTTTTAGTGTCCCTGATGCCCAAAGAGGGTGTACATGACATGTATGCAAGCTAGCATCTAAACGCTATCAACAATATAAACAGCCATCAAGTATTTAAAAAATACATCATTTCCAATTAAAACTGTAAAACACGCTCACACTGGTACATTTACAATTCAGTCATGCATTCTCGGGTGCATTTTTTTAAAAATCGTATTTGTGCGTTGAAGTGAAATCTAAAGAGAAATCGCCCGTGCACGTGGTGAAACGTTTGTTTCCTACACGATACAGTTCTGAATTATGACCGTGATAATTCTACCTGTCGAAAGTGCAGCTCACAGGCCTAGTAGTTTCAAAACGCCTAAATTATACATTCTTCGTCGCCTGCTACGTGACGTCATGTGATAGGCTATCACAGGGTTTTCTGGTGCAGCGAGCGAAGAAGAAATATATTTTCGCTAATCGCAAAACTCCCTTCTAGTAATTTGTTCTTTTCGTCTGCCTGATCACGTCCTTTGCAAAAACGCTGATTCCGTCCGAAACCTCATAGTTAGTTAGTTAGTTAGTTAAAATAGATTAACGTCCCGGACACATAAGCGTATAGGGGACGGGTGAAACACAAAAGCTTCTTCTACAGACTGCGCGCGTCATGCCGATTCCTTCCCGTCATAACTTTCTGAATTTAGAATTCTTTTACAACACTGCAAACTGAACGATAAAATGGACACTTCTTCTTCTGTAAAGTCTGACCTCGATAGACATTCCAGCCTGTTTGTTATGAGTCCTATCCTATCCTATCCTATCCTGTAACTTGAAAGTCTTGGGGCACCAAAGATGATAGTTTAACCAGCGTACTCCATCTATCTCTGTCCTCAGCATCCCTTATGGTTTGATCAGTGTCAAGGAGGCTTCATGGTCACAAGTCAGCGCCATGGTTTGCCTCCATTGCTCAGGAGCTCTTAGCCCTGAGGCGCGCAAGGCGCAAAGCTGAGCGCAAATGGCTCAAGACCAGATTAACTGTTGATAGACAGATTTGTGAAATTGCAAAGAATGCTGTCACGGTGCTCACTGACAGAGCAAAGCAAGATCATATTTGTGAGAAAGTATCATCAGCTAAGTCACACAAAGAGTTGTTTAACATTGTCAATACAATGACGGGTAAGACGGGTCCTGCTGACCTTCCCACCTCCATTGAACCTGAAAAGCTTCCTGTTGCTTTTGTAAAATATTTTCAAAACAAAATTGCCAAAATTCGTCACAACCTTGACAGTACTGCAGTTGTCAGCCCACAGTCAGAAGTCGAACCATACATGGGCATTCCATTTCTGTCTTTCACCCCAGTATCTGAGACCGAAGTCGGTGAGATTTTGAAGAAAATGCCACCCATATCTTGTGACCGTGACTCTATTCCCACTAGTCTCCTTTTGCAACACATCGACACTGTATTGCCTGCAATTACCGAGATTGTGAATGAGTAACTTTCCTCGGGCACTGTTCCGCAAGATCTTAAAACAGCAGTGGTTAGACCATTATTGAAAAAGTGTAACCTCGATCCAAATGAGCTTAAGAACTTTAGACCCATCTCAAATCTGCCTTTCTTAAGTAAGTTACTTGAAAGAGTTGTTCTGAAACAACTCCAAAGCTCACCTTGCTTCTAACAGTTTGTGCAGTCCCTATCAGTCAGCCTATCAACAAGGTCATAGCACTGAGACAACATTGACATACATGATGAATGACATGTTAATTGATCTTGATGAAAATAAAGTGTCCATCCTCGCGCTGCTAGACTTGTCCGCTGCCTTCGACACCATAGATCATGAGATTCTTATCGCACGTTTGCAGTATGCATGCTTTGGTGTTGGAGGCACAGCTATACAGTGGTTCAGGTCTTACATTTCTGAAAGATTCCAATATGTTTCAGTGGGTGGTCTACACTCAGAGTCTGTGTCTCTTGAATATGGTGTTCCACAAGGTTCTGTTTTGGGTCCCATCCTATTCACTTTTTACATAAAGCCACTGGCCGACCTCATTTCCCAGCACAATGTAAAGCAGCAGTCATTTGCAGATGACACTCAGTTGAAAGCCTCTGCAAAGCTGTGTGACCTGAGCATTGCAACTAAAAGCATTCAAAATTGTACTGCAGATGTTCGTGACTGGATGATGGTCAACAAACTTCAACTTAATCAAGACAAAACAGAAATTCTTATTGCATCAAAATATAATGCCAAAAAGTACTTCCCTACCGAAATGCAGATTGGGGAGAATACGATAGCATTATCAGAGTGTGTCAGGAACTTGGGGGTGTTGTTCGATTATTCCTTGTCAATGAAAGAACAAGTCTCTAAAGTATGTCAACTAGCTAACTATGAGCTACGTAGAATTTCAGGCATCCGCAGGTACCTCACCACTGATGCAACTAAGACTCTTATAGTCTCTTTCGTGCTCTCGCGACTGGACTATGGAAATAGTCTACTTGCGGGAGCCCCAAATTCCCTTACAAAGTTCAAAATTCAGCGGCACGCTTGATTTTAAGATCACAAAGACGCCAACATATTACCCCCCTTCTCTAAGAACTCCATTGGCTCAAAGTGTCTGCAAGGATACAATATAAGGTTGCATGCATGTGCCACAATGCACTATCAAACAATACCCCTCGGTATCTGTCAGACCTCATCCATATCTACACACCTTGAAGATCTCTCCGCTTTGGTAATGACACGATGAAACTAAAACCTCAAGCATTTAAAAACAAATCATGTGGTGAGAGATCATTTTCTTTTCAAGGACCATTGATATGGAATAGCCTCCTAGCCGATGTACGCCATGCGACATCCTATAACTCTTTTAAGACAAAGTTGAAGACATACCTTTTTACTGCCATACACAGCTAAAACGCTTTTTTTTAATTGCCGCTATTTGTGTGTGTCTGTGCGGTACACATGGTGTGTGTGGGTGTATGTGTGCGCTTTGATCTCTGCGAGGGAAAGCGCCTTATAAATAAATAATAATAAATAATAAATAAAATGCCAGTCCAATTCCGAATACTGTCCTCCCACCTCTTTTTTCTCCCACTTCTTCTGCCTCCTTGCACCGCGCCTTGCAAGATAATCTTTGCAAGATCTGATGCTCTGGTGACGTGGCCATACCATCAAAGTTTCCGTTTCTTCACTGTGAGCATGTCATCGCGTTGTCCAATGGCTTGTGTGATGGTCGGTCGGACTTCGTCGTTGGTGATGTGCTGGGTATAGGAAATGCCCAGAAATCTTCTGTAGCAACCTCATCTTCATGTTTTGTATAGGACTGCTGTGAAAGTGCATGCTTTGCAAGCCTATAGGAAGATGGAGATGACAAGGGAGAGCAGTCATCTCTTTCCAAATGGGTTTCAACCTTGTCAGGGCAGCAGTTGTTTGTGCGATCCTGGAGAGGAATTCCTGTCGGGACCCATTGTCTGATATAATGGCTCCTAAATATTTGAAGCTATGCACTGTGTTGAGGAATTGGCTTTGGACTTTGATGTCCGTGTTGACGACATTGGTGTTGTTGGTCATCAGTTTGGTCTTCTCTGCACTTATTTCCATTCCAAAGGCTCTGGAGGTGGTGTCAAGCCTCTGTACCAGCTGTTCAAGTTCTTGTTTTGCGGATGACATTGATGGATTGGCTGGAGAGGAACAATAACTTGAACAGCTGGTACAGAGGCTTGACTCCACCTCCAGATCTGCAAGGGCATCTGACATGATGCGCTCCGGGAAGATGTTGAAGAGTGTTGGAGAGAGTAGGAATCCTTGACGAACGCCGATTGTTGTTCTGAATCACTCCCCGATGTAATTGTTGTGGAGGACTGCACTGGTAGACTTGTTATACACGCTTTTGATGACTTCAATAATGTTAGGGCTGATATTGTACACTCTCATGGTTGGCCACAGGGTTGCATGCCAAACTCGGTCAACCTTTTTCTTGAAGTCTACAAACACAAAATATAGATATTGTTGGTGCTGTAGGTATTACACGCAGATTATTCTGAGGCTGAAAATCTGCTCAGTGGGACGTCGCAATGCCCTGAATCCTGCTTGTTCTTTAGAAAAAAAGAAAAGAAGTAGTTTTGTCAGACATTCATGTGTACATGTTCATGCAAGATTCAATTACTGAGCACCTGCACGCGCGTTCATCCATTAGTTGTTACAAACCAAGTGAGAGTACGCAGCAAGGCAAAATATAAACAAAATTATATGCGATGAGATTTGAAATTGTAGGTAAAATTGACAACGAAGCCATGTTTCAAAACATTATTTGTTGTAGTTGTTGGGCTTTCCCGGCGTGTCGTAAGAGGCGACTAACAGGGGTGATGTCAGCACCTCACCACTGGGCGAAAGTCTTCTACACAGAAGTCACTGGCCAGGGCGGAGGAACCTCACGTTATTATAAGCTCAACGACGACGTGGTCGGGGCCACGGCGAGCCACACTGTACTCGTGGATTTCGGCTGTGGCCAACATCCTGGAGAGGATTGGGCCCCGCCAGGTCTTTCTTGCCCATGACACAGTAAGATGAAAAGAACCACTTACTACTTACCGGATCGGTCGTCGCCCGGTTTACCAAGGACCGCGCCTTCCGCTGGCTACCAGGATGGAGGTGATAAGTGGGTTAATGATGGACAACTTAGGTTGTTGGGCTTGGATTCTATAGCCTACATTTTTGTATTCCATTATCACTTCTGGAATCTATGGACTGAAGGAAAACTCAGCAACCTAAGCCTGTCTCCTAATTTCAAAATCAAATCAACCACGGTAAAAATTGAATAATTTCAAGTATCCTCTGTACCAATACCTCCTATTTTCCAAGCTTTCGTGCGCTGCTGAAAGTTATTTCTGCCATGGTCTGACAAATGCATTTTCGTCAAAAAAAAAAGATCAAATTAAACAAAAAAAAGGGGGCATAATTATGTGCAAATAACGAAGACTTAGGTTGTATAGATTTGAAGATAGTAACCAGTAAGTTCTTGGTAAAAACAATGAAATCCTGAATAATCAGACAAAACTAAAATCTTAAAAAACAAACGTCTGAGTTGCCATTTCTTGCAAAACATCGGCTATCGTCAAATATTTGGTTTATTGCAATCTTAATCTGAAGCTGTTTAAAATTATCCAATCGTTACTGGGCCTGTTAGATTTGATGAATAGATCGCCCGCAACTGCACACTTCTCAGTTCTCTCATGAGCCTGGATTTAGGGTCTCACTGTCGCAGGTACCCGGACAATCCTATTATTTTTACAAGCTTTTATCAAGCTCACAACTACTGCGTAACTGGTTCTGGTATATTCCAAGTCAAAAGGATTGTGGAATGCCTTTGGATGTTATAGTCAGACAGCTTGTGTTGGTCTTGAAGCAGCTTTCCAGTCATTAGTTTCAGAATCTGATTCTCCGAGGGTATATTTAATTTAGCCTGAAGCTTCTTTTTCATTGTGACGATCTTGTCATCCAGATGGACACTTAGCAGGGTGGTCCTTGAGCCCGAGCTTACGCACACCTGAAACTGTAATGTCAGTGCCATTTAAGTACAACCACCACCTTATGGCTTATTACTACTAATTATTCTGCTGCTACTATACTATATAACTAGTTTTACTACTACTACTACTACTACTACTACTACTACTACTACTACTACTACTACTACTACTACTACTACTACTACTACTACTACTACTACTATCATCATCATAGTTATCAGGATTAATACTCAGTAAAATTATCTCTCATTATATTATAATACTATTATTAAATACATTCACGGAACACATAACGCCATCCCTATTCCTACAACAGGCCCGTTGCTTTTGTGGCTGTAACATTTTCACCGAGTCAGTAGTCAGAATTTCACCCGCATTGGTGACGAATAAAATACACTCCCACCATCACACATTCGCGCGCGTTGTTGTTGTTGTTGCATCAATTTTTATTCATCAGATTAACATAAGTTGTACTGATGTAACATAAACAATTTACAAAATCTAACATGCGCACATCATAGATATTTTCCAAATTAAGTAATTAATTAATCAAACTATAGAAATCATCATACTACTAACATACACATACACTTTTAACAACATACATTCATTCCCTTGTAACAATTCATTGATTAAGAAACACACAAAGGAAAAAAAAACATAAAAACTTTCAACTTCACCTGTGAAGAACGAAGTACTTATAAATGTTATTTTGCGTCTTACAGAAAGTTGAAGTTAGGCCTCCAGGCCCTTACCCCCTCCCCCTTCCATCCCACCCCCGAACTCCCCCTTCCCCCGCACACCCCATAAACAAACTAAAATAAAAGTGATAAAATAATCAATCAAAACTAAAACAAATTCAAATTTATAAATAATTCACCCCCACCCTCCCTCCCTTCCATCCAAAAATAAATAAATAAATAAATAACATATATTTATTGAAACTAATAATGCTTAATTAAATAAATTAGGTACAAAGAATAAACAATTACTAAACTAATTGTTAGAAGATATATAGAAAAAATTGAATAATTCATGACTTCTAAGTAAATCTATGAGCATTAAGCTCAATGACCAATCAGAATGATCTTCTGGATATACAATACTTGAGATTGACAAAGGAAGCTTTAATTTATTTAATCTAAAGAGTAAAGGCTGAAAATGGTTATAATTTTGTTGACATTCAAATATTAAGTGATTTACATGAAAAAATATACCACAATTACAAAGAACTGGAGGATTTATGAAACGAGCACGCCAAGCATTTAGCCTTAGTCTGTGAAATAAACTGTTAATATAAAAAGATTTTGAAATAGATATAACGCTATTTGATACGGGTGAAGTATCAAAGTAATGTTTTTCAATGACCACTTGCTTGTATTTCTCATTCCACTGATTCCAAGCACATCGTTTTATTTGATTATTAATTTCATTTGTTGTAAGGTTGACAAATAATTTAATGGATTCGTCCGAAGATGCAGCGCGGGGGCGCCCGCTTGTGTGTATGTGTGTGTGGGTGTGTGTATGTGTGTGTGTGTGTGTCACTGTAGACCTGTAGTTGTACTTTTCTTTGTATTGCTATGATCACTACTATTATTACTACTTCTACTCCGTATTATAATACAATAGAAAACCATGAACGTACCTCGTTATACCCGTTCCAGATTGACTTTAGTGCAGAAGACGTGCCTTGAAAAACAAAACCACATTTCATAATAATAATAATAATAATAATAATAATAATAATAATAATAATAATAATTATAATAATAATAATAATAATAATAATAATAATAATAATAATAATAATAATAATAATAATAATAATAATAATAACTGAACTTTTTTGTTCGTGCCTTCCCATAGGCTCTAGGCCTATAACAACAAAAACAAATGCTACATCAAATTAAAAGCAGTCTGTTACGTTGAAACGCGAATGGTAGTATGTCTGAAACGCGCACGATAGATCTAATCGTTTCGTTTTGCAAAGTATTCAATAATGGAGTTTATTTACCTTTGATTTGAGTTTGCATTGTTGTTAGGAGAGGCTTTGTATAACGTTGATAATTTTCGTTAGTCGATATTATTGGAGAATTCTCTGGATTTGCGTATTTACTGTCGATAGAATTTTCCCGATAAATGTCGAAGTTTGAGGGAACGTTCCTGGAATGTTTAGAAAGATGTATGACGTAAGTCAGTGATGACGATCTTTTATTTGATTGGCTGTAGTGCGTCATTCTTGTCTACCGTGTTCTAAATTGTTCGGGAAGAATGAGAGGCTATAGTGTTCTAAATTGTTCGGGAAGAATGAGAGGCTATATAATTATGTGCCGCACTGGTGTGAGATTGTTGATAGTGAGTTGGAAAGTAAAAAGTTGAGAGTGGAAAAGCGATTGTATGCAGTTGTTAATGTGTGCTGAATAAAAGTGGAAAACTTCATACGTCGACTCCATGTCTTGTTGCTGAGTGAGCAGGCTGCGTGGATAAACGAATCTGAGTTACACACCTATCAGGGATCCAAGCATCGGGGCTGAATCAAATACTGATAGAAAAAACACCAACATCGAATCGAGTGTAACACAGTCAGAAGCCTACATTCATGCGCACTAAAGAAGATTTATACCCAAAAATCGTTGAAAGTGAATAATTAGTCCGAACAAATATTAAAGTGTCCGATCAAAAACTATCAGTCAGAAAAAAACCTCTTTGAACAGACAGGTTTTCACATGTTTGACGGTAACACAGTGCCTAACAGAGTATGGAAAGGAATTCCATAACTTGGAAGCAGAACAGAAGAAGAAGCTTCTCGCTTTCTGTTAAAGCGTTGAACTTTAAACAGACGAATGTCAGCAGAAGATCGTAAAATGCATGATGGTGTGGAACAGTTCAGAGAAATATAGGGGAGCACAGCCACTGAAAACTTTGAAGCATAGACAACATATTGTGTATTTAACAAGTTGAGATTTTTAATAAGAGGAGTAGATTGATCTCTTTTCTTTGGTGGTCCTGATCCGGCTCTTTGCAATCCGATGGCCCCAAAAACAATTACTAACTGACTAACAAAAATATATTTTCTTTGTTTTAAAAATGAAGGGGGCAGCCGAGTTTTAAAGATTCTGCAGAGATTGAAGGACAGATGATGGACAATCAACAAGCAAAGAATTACAATAATCAAGATACAAGACGTGACCGATGTTTTTGTTGCTTCTTCATTGAAGAAGTGGCGAATAGAGTTGATGCGTCGAATTTCCATGTACGCTATTTGACAGGTTTTAGTGGCATGGTGCTTAATAGAAATGTTGGAGTCCAGGTAGAAGCTATAAATAACTGCTTCATTCTTTTCTTTGTTTGTCTGTAGTTTATGCTCAGTCTTTGACACTGAAGAAGCAATCTTGCAGAGAGGAAACAAGACCAGTGAAATTTTCAGAAATATCGGACATTATTAATGGACTGACTATTTATGACTGCTGGTAGCCGAGTAGTGTAACTGGTTCGAATCCCGGATTGGCCAATGTGTGGCCATATTATTTTTCCCCTTACCATAACTGGTTCGCTGGTGCCAGAATAATGTGACCAGTAGTCGCCTATACGCTTCGGTGTCGTGTGACTATAATCTACAGTTACACATATTTTTTTTTAGTAGTGTATATAACAAATAATACAGGACCTAGTACTTGCTGATCCCTGTGGAACCCCATATTTAAGGGGTGTCAAATAAAATTATTAAATAAATACATACTCACAAACACACAATTAGCACAACACACCCGCGTAAACGAACACACACACAAACGCACACACACACACACCACACACAGACACACACCACAACACACACACACGCACACACACACCACACACACAGGCACACAACACAACACACACACAAATGCACACAAACGCAAATAAAAGAGCGCCATTCCTTCACCCACCTTTTAAACAAATAAAAAAATAAAAATTGAATCTAGAATTTTGAAATATACTTGGAATTTGGTTCACGAATTACCAGAAGCAGCGTGTTAAGAATGACTTTGAAGAAAAGTATTTGGAAATTTAAATCCTGTACAGAACATGGTTGAAGCGTCAGCTGACGCCTTTGGGCCGTGTTGCAAAAATGAAGCAGGGGTGAGATTTAACCCACAAGACTAACTTGCCCGCCGGGCTAGCTAGTAAGTAAAGTGAGGTAGCCCGCATGGTTTTTAGGCAGCCCGACAATCGCGTATTTACGGCAATGTGTACAGTGCATTAGGCCAACTTCTTGATCGAAAATGAGCCAAGATCGATCTTCGCCATCTGAACGTTTCAGCCATGCAGTCTGAAATTTTCTTTTTCTCCTCGATTCATACTCTTTGTCACGCTTTCTTCTCCGAACTAGATTTCGCATTCTTTGGCGGGGGTTCGTTGACCCCAGAAATAAAGTTCCACATTTTCGGATCCACAACCGTCACCTTGACAATACACGTAATTTGTAGCGAGTGTCTTTTTCACAAACAAAGCAGACAGCGCGCTTGGCGCGAAAGGGAAGTAGGCAAAGGGAAATAACGCTCGCGTATGCTTCATACTCGTAACAGACGAACAGTGACCTAAAAACGCTCTCGTTTCGGACCGAGCTTCTAAAAGTCTGCAAGTAGTATCATTTTTTTTTAGGTCGCCAGGCGGGCTGGCTCAATTATAAAGTGAGGTCGCGACCGGGCGACCGCTAAATCTCACTCCTGTGAAGGCTTTTTAATTTGTCTGAAATTATTCACCTGTGGCTTTTACTGCCAAATTCACCCGATGTTTTTCTAAATTCAATACAGAAAATATTTTTAAGTTTGCCTGGAACATAAAGAACGACAGAATTGGTCGAAAATCGTCTGTTAAAGAGTATCGCTGAAAGTGGTATAGGAGTTCCTGAGGTACGCCATTACATGAGTGCTTTGAAATTAACATGGATCAGAAAATTAAGAACGTCTCAACATAAATGGAAACAGATAATTAAGTTAATGTATGGTAAAGTTAATTTCCTGGATAATTTCATCATAAAGATACAAATGTTAACCCTTTTTTTTTGGTGCGATGTTTTTCATGCATACGGAACACTTGGAAAGAAAGTTAAAGTTGAATGAAGATGTTGGATCGGAACCATTGTTTTGTAAAAATAATATCTTGATTGGAAACGAGCCTGATTCTACAGAGAATGTATATACTGTTGGTAAGCTTCTGGATGAAAATGGTAATTTCCTGTCATATGATACAAAATTTTGAAAAATTTAATCTTAATACACATTTTCTTGCTTACAATGATTGTGTTAATGCTGTTGCCAAATATCTTCGCATGAGCGGAATGCTTTATGATCACAATGAGACTGATATACGCAAACTGTAGCGGCGCAAAACAGTAACACGATAATCTGATCCAGGACAATGTAGAACCAATGTGTTCTAATAGCTGTGATTTTAAAACAGAACAACACGTAGAGTGGAAAGTGATTTTTTTAAATAAAAAAACAAACATAAGAAATAACAAAGGTTACAGATTTTGGCAAATATGGGATTGGGTGATAGTACTAACTGTAGTTTTTATAATGATACGCGATACATTCAAACAAAAATCTATATATATAAATTGCTTAGCCGGAAGTCCTTCTTCGCCTCTACTATAAAGTTTGTCCGGTATGGACGCTGATCTGGGCAGGTGCCGGGCTCTGCGGGTCGGCCTGCTGTGTGCTCAAAACCAGCGAAATCGTTATAGCCGACATTTCCTTACCGAACGTTTAACCGTTTCTGAGATAAATAAATAAACAAAATGTCCACAAACTGCAATAGCCTCATTCCGCGCGCTTCCATTAAAAATCAAATTGAGGTTTCAGCATGTTTTCCCATATAGACCAAAAAATTGATGTTCTGTCTACAAAGCCTTGGTAGCTTACTTAGTAAAACATTCGCCTACCGTGCAGGGCGACCCAAGTTCAAACCTCACGCGGGCCATATTTTTTTTATGGTTTTTTTTTTACACTACAATATGGATATTTTTCTTTTGAATTTAGGCTTTTTCCCTTTAATTTCTTATTATTATTATTATTATTATTATTATTATTATTATTATTATTATTATTATTATTATTATTGTTGTTGTTGTTGTTATTATTATTAAACTAATAATAATAATAATAATAATAATAATAATAATAATAATAATAATAATAATAATAATAATAATAATTTATTATTATTATTATTATTATTATTATTATTATTATTATTATATCTTATATCAAATTTTCTTTTAAAACATTGGTGTTTTTTATGATTTTTATTTGTATTATTCTATATTCAATATTATTATTATTATTATTATTATTATTATTATTACCAAGGATCGGGATGGGGTGGTACGTGTAGGTAAAAGGGGGCTACGGGTAGGTTTAAAGGGGCATAGGTAGGCATAACGGGGATACGGGTATATATAAGGGGGTATGGTGATGGTCGATTCCTTTCATCCATACCTGCGAAACGATCAACGGGGAAGTATCAAGGAGGGTACAGGTAGGTTACAAGGGGGGTACGGAAGGTATCAAGGGGGTATGGGGAGGTATCAAGTGGGTTCGGGGAGGTATCAAGGGGGTATGGTGAAGCATCATGGGGGAGGGGGGGACGGGGAGATATCAGGGGGAGGGGTATGGGGAGGTATCCAAGGGGATATGGGGAGGTATCATCGTCCAAATGAAACTCGCAGACAACAGTTGTCTCTCTGTCTACATTTTAAACAGCAACCTGTGTACCCTGGCTTGCCAGGGTACAAAACCACTAGTTAATGATAAGTGTCATAATACCTGTGAGTTCTGCATTAGTGAACATCTTGTTATATTTGTGTTACGTTGAAACGCGCATGATGGTTCGTGTGAAATGCGCACGATATTATAATTATGTGTGAAGCGCGCGCGATAGATCTGTTCGTTTTATTTTGCAACGCATGCGGTGATAGAGTGTGTTTATCTTCGATTTGATTTTGCGTTGTTGTTAGAAGAAGCTTTGTATAACGTTGGTGTTTTTAGTTGCTCGATATTATTTGAGAATTTTCGAGAATTGGTTGTTTACTATCGATCGAAGCGTATGGATAGTTCGAGTGGTTACCATGGAAGCTTCCATTGCAAATAGGGTTGTATGACGTGAGACAGTGATGATGAAATTAATTTTGATTGGTTGTGGTGTTTCATGTAGGATATTCTCGTTTGTTCTTGAGTATGTAGAGACTATATAAGTGCCGCACTGTTTCAAAAGAAGAGAGGGTTGTTGTAAAAGTGTGAAAAGGCGATTGTATGCAGTTGTTGATGTGTGCTGAATAAAAGTGGAAAACTTCATACGTCGACTCTGTGACTTGTATGCTGATTGAACGGGTTGCGTGGATAAACGAATCTGAGTTTACACCTATCAGGAGAATTCAAGCATTGGGGCTGAATCAACTACTGAAAACAACAACATCGAATGAGTGTAACACTTTGGGGGCCAAGCTGCGATCCACGTCATAGCTAAGGGTTCAACTGCGACAACAAGCGAGTCAACGTTACGAGAGGCAGTCATCGAGGGTAGCCGCCAACAAGTTGCGTCGGGAGGGGCCAACATACTGGGACTACATCTCCGATAGTTTCGGGTTGACTGCAAGGGCGTGTAGTCGCTGAAGAGTTGCTTCGTGAGCGAACAACAGATCGGGACTACGTGGCTGCCGCAAGACTACGTCGAGGGACAGTCTCGGAGCTACATCGCCAGTATTACAGAGAGCGACGAGCGGACGTCGCGTCTACTTTAGCACAGGAGCGTGTACATCAACACCAACGTGGTGCAGCGTCGCATACGACGAGGACAGCGGGGCCTGCGTCAGCGAAGGCGACTAGTGGCAAGCATCAGCGCTACTGCAGAAAGCGTGCTGTTCTAGAACAGTCTAGAAAGGTACAGCACAGTCAAGATCTTTCCATAAAAGCATCAGGATGGCTGACTTCTGGCAGAAAGGGGTTGAACTAAATCTAAAAGGCAAACAGCTGACGGAGTACGTCAAGTCTCAAGAAAGAATATGGCGTGAAGAAAGAGAAGATGAGCGAAGGCGAGAAGAAAGAGAAATAGAGGAGCAGCGTCGTCGTGAAGAACGAGAATTAGAACAGAAGCGTCTAGAATTGGAAGAGAAACGACTTCAGTACCAGCTAGAGTTGGCGCGTATCCAAAACAATCAGCATGCGCCAAAAGTCATCAGCGACCACATTGCTCCAAAATTGCCAGCGTTCGTCGACGGGAAGGACCAGATTGACAGTTATTTGGCGAGATTTGAAAGGTTTGCCGAAAGCTCTAACTGGCAACCTCAAGACTGGGCAATTCGACTTAGTGCACTTCTGACGGGGCAAGCACTCGAAGTTTACACCAGACTGTCGAACACTGACGCCAAAAACTACGACGTTTTGAAAGAGGCCCTATTGCAGTGCTACAACTTTACAGAGAAGGGCTACCGTAAACGCTTCCGTGAATGCCGGCCTAAGTCAGACGAGACGCCAAAGCAGTTTGTGGAGCGCTTGTCGTCATATCTACACAAGTGGGTGGAATTATCAGGCAAAGGGAAGTCTTACGATAGTCTTCATGACCTGATCGTGAAGAAGCAATTCCTCAATGCCTGTCACAAGGACCTAGCGACCCACTTAGAATTACAAAAGCTGCAGACGCTTAAAGATGTGACCGAGGCTGCTGAAAGATATCTCATCGCTCATGGGAAGACCCTGGGGCCACCCAGCGCGACGAAACATTTTCAGAAGACTGAAACCATGGGAACCAGATCCAGGGAAGTCAGACGATCCAGAGACAGACGGACTCCACGCCACCTCCCAGGGAAGCGCATTCAAGAGGCTGTTTCACCTGCAACGCTACGGACCACAGAGCTGTTAACTGTCCTCAAAACAAAAGTAGCGGACAGCGGAGCAGTACGGACAATGCAGCGGCGGGCAACCGGCAGAGGCGGTTCTCCAATCAACGGCAAACCAGTAGATCTGACCATCAAGTGTGCGGCGGGAGCGTCATTCTTCCGAGTGAGACCGAGCGCGCAGCGACTCCTGCGGACGTGCAAGAGTGCATGAACGATGGCCAACTTCTCCTTGCCAACGGAAAATCCATCCCCGTCGTCGCCAGCGACCGTGACCGTCCAGAACATGCCTGTTTCCAATGGACGCGTCGGAAATCATAAAGTGTCTGTTCTAAGAGACTCTGGCTGCAGTGGGGTTATCGTCAGAGAAGATCTGATCTCGAAAGAACAGTTTACTGGCTATTCTAAATGGACACTTATGTCCGACAGCAAATGTGTGAAGGTGCCAGTTGCGAAGATTCAAGTCAACACCCCTTTCTACATAGGCGAAGTAGAAGCGGTTTGCCTGAAGAAGCCGCTGTATGATTTGATGATCGGGAATATCGACGGCGCGAGACGACCCGACGACCCCGATTCAGAATGGAGTCCTGCCTCAACTCAACACGTCGAATATGTGGAGGAGGATCCATTGCCATTTCCCGATGGAGACCTTACAGAGTTGTTACGGGACAATGTGGCTACTCCGGCTCAGCCCTGCCGACCAGAGATCGTCGGTGCTGTCACCACCAGGGCCCAGGCCTAGAGAGACAAGACGACTACGCCACTGAAAGTCGCCGACAACTCCAAAGCTGCCATCGTGGACAGAGATAAGCTGATCCAGCTCCAGGAAGCTGATAGCACTCTAAACAAGTACAGGAACCGCCAAGACCACGTGACCAAGGGCAGTGGCACGGTCTATTTTGAGGTGAAGGCCAAAATCCTGTATAGAATCTTCCAGCACCCGAGGGTCAACGGAGGGAAACCACTACGTCAAGTCTTGGTACCGTTACCTCTAAGGCGCCAAGTAATGGAAGTAGCACATGACTCCATCATGGGAGGTCACCTAGGCATCAAGAAGACGTCAGACAGAATCCAGGCGGTGTTCTACTGGCCAGGACTTCATGCGGACGTCAGCCGTTTCTGCCGATCATGTGACATTTGCCAGAAAACCATACCTCGAGGAAGGGTCCCTAAAGTGCCTATGCAGAGAATGCCTCTGATCGACCGACCTTTCAAAAGGGTGGCCTTGAATTTAATCGGCGAAATAAAACCTCCGAGTGAAGAAGGTCATCGGTGGGTACTGACCTTAGTGGACTATGCGACTCGGTACCCAGAAGCAGTGCCTCTGAAGAAGATTGACACTGAGACTGTTGCAGAGGCGCTGGTGGACATGTTCAGCAGACTCGGAGTGCCTGAAGAGATCCTGACAGACCTCGGGACGCAGTTCGTCTCTGACTGCATGAAGGAGGTCAACAGACTGCTGAGCATCCGGCATTTGACTACGACACCCTACCATCCGATGTGCAATGGGCTTGTCGAAAAGTTCAATGCTACGCTGAAGTCCACCCTGAAGAAACTGTGCAGCGAGCAGCCCAGACAATGGCATCGCTACATCAACGCCTTACTGTTCGCCTACAGAGAAGTGCCGCAGGAGTCCACCGGCTTTTCTCCGTTCGAGCTGCTGTACGGAAGAACAATCCGAGGGTCGATGCACATCCTGAAAGAACTGTGGACGAAAGAAGTAGACACCCCAGAGGTGAAGAACAGCTACCAGTACGTGTTTGAGCTACGGGAGAAGCTGGAGCAGACTCTCGAGATAGCCAGAGAAAACCTGAAGAAGTCCCAGGACTGTGGAAAGCACTACTACGATCGTAGGGCTGTGAACAGGAAGTTCAAACCTGGCAACAAAGTGCTGGTGCTGCTACTTACCGATCATAATAAGTTGCTGATGCAGTGGAAAGGCCCGTACGAAGTGGAGACCGTGGTGGGGATCAACGACTACAAGGTGAAGGTCGGCCAGCATTCCAAGATAAACCACGCCAACCTCCTTAAGCTGTACGTGGAAAGGCCATCAGAGACTGTACACGCAGCAACAGCAGCTGAGATCGACGACAGCTTTGACAGCGAGGAACTGTTGGAACTTGGAGACTTCCACAGCAAAGAAGGCATTGATGATGTTAAGCTAGGACGAAGCTTGACGGAAGGTCAAAAGATAGAGCTCAAGGACCTTATGGGCGAGTTTCCCCAAAACTTCAGCGATGTCCCAGGCTCTACGACTTTGGTCGAACATGAAGTCCACCTCACTTCAGATATTCCCGTTCGATCCAAACCCTTCCCGATCCCTTTCAAGGCCCGTGAATCCTTGAAGAAAGATATCGATGAGATGCTGAAGATGGGAATCATCAGGGAGTCCAGTTCCCCCTACGCATCCCCTGTCGTGGTCGTGAAGAAGAAGGACGGAAGCAACAGAGTATGCAACGACTACAGAAAGGTTAATAAGATCACCGTCTTCGACCCCGAGCCGATGCCTACCGAAGCAGACCTCTTCCGCCAATTATCGGGGAGTAAAATCTTCTCAAAGATTGACCTCAGCAAGGGTTATTGGCAAGTACCCGTGCGTCAACAGGACATACCAAAGACTGCTTTTATAACTCCTGATGGGACGTACGAGTGCCCAAGGATGCCCTTTGGCATGGTCAACAGCGGAGCTACCCTGAAGAGAGGAATGAGGAAGATGCTCAAAGGGATGGACAACGTCGTGTGTTACTGGGACGACCTGCTAGTCCACACCCAGACCTGGAAGGAACATCTGAAGACCTTTAGGGAGCTGTTCCACCGTCTTCAAGAGGCCAACCTGACCGTGAGAACAAGCAAGTGCATTGTGGGAACTGACAACGTCGACTTTATCGGCCATTCGCTGAAAGAAGGACAAAAGGGGCTTTTAATAGAAAACGTCACCAAGATTCTGAACGCTCCACGTCCCCAAACCAAGAAGCAGGTGCGATCTTTCCTGGGGTTGGCTGGATATTACAGGGAGTTTGTACCGAACTACTCCGCCATCACAGCACCCTTGTCGGACCTGGTGCGGAAAGGCTATCCTAATCAAGTGGAGTGGGGACCGTCTCAAGAGAAGGCGTACCAGACTGTGCGCGACCTCCTTTCGAAGGATCCGGTGCTACGACTGCCCGACACTTCCAAGGAATTCGTCTTAAGAACAGACGCAGCGGACGAAGGCATCGGCGCCATACTGATGCAAGAACACGAAGGGAAACTATTTCCGGTCAGTTACGCCAGCAAGAAGCTGTCCAGGGCTGAGAAAAATTATTCGACCATGGAGAAAGAGTGCCTTGCCATCATATGGGGAATCCGGAAGTTCGAACTGTACCTTCAAGGAGTGAAGTTCGTGCTGCAGACTGATCACAAGCCGTTAACTTACTTGAACTCTGCCAAGTTTGTGAACAGTCGCATCATGAGATGGGCTATGTACTTGCAGAACTTTAACATGCGAGTAGAATCTATCAAAGGATCAGACAATCTTGGTGCGGACTTTCTCAGCAGAGTATGTGAGTAAAGAACAATGACAGTATCCATACAGACTGAAATAAGTTTTAATTTCCGATTTTGTTTGAGCATTGCGTATCAACGTTGTTGAAAGAAATTAAGTAAATTTCTTCTTGAGTGGGGGGTTATGTTAGGTTGAAACGCGCATGATATTATAATTATGTGTGAAGCGCGCGCGATAGATCTGTTCGTTTTATTTTGCAACGCATGCGGTGATAGAGTGTGTTTATCTTTGATTTGATTTTGCGTTGTTGTTAGAAGAAGCTTTGTATAACGTTGGTGTTTTTAGTTGCTCGATATTATTTGAGAATTTTCGAGAATTGGTTGTTTACTATCGATCGAAGCGTATGGATAGTTCGAGTGGTTACCATGGAAGCTTCCATTGCAAATAGGGTTGTATGACGTGAGACAGTGATGATAAAATTAATTTTGATTGGTTGTGGTGTTTCATGTAGGATATTCTCGTTTGTTCTTGAGTATGTAGAGACTATATAAGTGCCGCACTGTTTCATGAAAATCCTTATCGGAAAGAGAGGGGACTATAAACTGATTAAAAAAAAAAAAAGAAGAGAGGGTTGTTGTAAAAGTGTGAAAAGGCGATTGTATGCAGTTGTTGATGTGTGCTGAATAAAAGTGGAAAACTTCATACGTCGACTCTGTGACTTGTATGCTGATTGAACGGGTTGCGTGGATAAACGAATCTGAGTTTACACCTATCAGGAGAATTCAAGCATTGGGGCTGAATCAACTACTGAAAACAACAACATCGAATGAATGTAACAATTTGCATGTGACCGAAATGTTAAAACTTATTAAATATTCGATCTCTTAATACTGTTGGCAAGGCCATATATTTTTAGGTGCAAGCTTAAAAAACAATTGCCGTCCTTTCTTGCATTTTTATTTGTTATGAATAAAAGATACGCCGTAGAAAGATATATTGTAATATTGCTAACAGGAGGTATGAACATTTTCCATTAGCATGGCACGCATACAAACCACTATTTTCAATGATTATTGAAACGTGTTCGTGGTTAATCTTTGTTGGTTTCCATGCAGACTATATTGCTCCATGCTCTCTCTCTCCCTCACTCTCTCTCTCTCTCTCTCTCTCTCTCTCTCTCTCTCTCTCTTCTATCTAAAAATTATAAAGGAGAAAAATGTGCATGTAAAACTGAGTTTATTCCATGAAGGTACAAAAAATATATCTTATATGTAGTATATAATTGTACAATAATGTAACTTGCATGTTCCTTTAGGTTCTAATATTTAAAATTGTAAATGCTCTGAATTGTAATTGTACATGTTTTGATTGATATTAAAAAATCACGCCAATAGGCATTAATTACCCATCCCTACTGTCATAGTAATCCCCAACACAATCCTCCAGCACTTCTCTCAAATTGTGGTATTTAACCTCTTATCACCAGTAACCAGATTCCGCCTTTCACCTCAAACCTTGTGTACATGTACAAGTGAGCGTGCGTGTTTGTGTGTGTGTATGTGTGTGGGTGCGTGCGTGTGTGGGTGCGTGTGTGTGTGCGTGTGTGGGTGGGTGCGTGTGTGGGTGCGTGTGTGTGTGCATTCATCATAATCATTGTTAAATAAAGATGTATATTTGTGTGTGTGTGTGTGTGTGTGGGTGGGTGGGTGAGTGTGTGTGTGTAATTGTAAAAGTGTGACAGAGAGGACTTGAAGAATTAAAGCCATGCAATTATACCTACTTGTGTGTATGTAGATTGGAGATGGAAGTGGAGGGGGTTGAGGTGGGGTGGAGAAAGGATGCACGCGCATCTGCATTGACATTGACTTTTCAATATTATGAAAGAATGCTGCATTAACTACCATTATTTGCTGTTGGCTTGCATGTGTATTTTATTTCACCCCATTTATATCTCACTGCGCAAAATGTATTCTTGCATTGAAGTGAATTAACATTCGAGTTTTTGAGTCTTTGAGAAAGGGATAATTATTATGCGATAAAGGATAAGACTCATTACGGCAAATTATTTCAATGTTATTATTGGTAAATGACGGTTTGTGTGAAGATGAATATACTATTTATCGGTAATGTTAATTGTGAACATGCATAATTTGAACTTGAAACGAGTTTGATATTAAATAATAATAATAATAATAATAATAATAATAATAATAATAATAATAATAATAATTATAATAATAATAATAATAATACTTTACAATTCTAAATTTGAAAAAACCATAAAAACAATAATAATAATAATAATAATAATAATAATAATAATAATAATAATAATAATAATAATAATAATAATAATAATCGAAGTTTGGTTTAAAAAATTCTGTTTATCGGGTCTTGAGAGCTGGCATACAACGGAACGACAGACTGACGGACCAACAATTGACTAGTTCTGATTCCCGACTATATTTTAAAACATTTTCAGATATTATCTGGAAGTACAAACATGGCAAAAAACCATGAATGATAATCCGATTGTTTCCGACAACGAAACCCACAATGATGTACCACTCCCTCTCTCTTTTATCCACTAACCTCCACCGCCCCCTCTTCCCACCCTACCTCTTCATCCTCAAACCAGCCCATCCTCCATCCCAGAAGAGAGATGCGACTAAAAAGTGTAGGCAATTTATCTTCAATTCTTCTAGGATAGGCCTCATCAGGTTCTAGTGCATATGCCTCGTCAGGCTCAGCTACACTTTGTGGTGTCGTTGTAGTAGTACATAGAACAGAAATATAAACACTTACCACATGTTGGGAATCTATCAACTGTGTCTGCATTGGCCTTAAAACAAACAAAAAATGCGTTTAAAATATACATAAAATATATATGTTAAAAATTAAATATATATTTTTTAATAAAAAAAATTAAGAAAGAACTCCCTTAAAGTTTCACAGCTTTTTACCTAATTTTCGACGGCGGCCTTTATACATACTTGACCACACCATCTAGCATAAATATTTTTAAAATAGCTCAGACTCACTTTAAGTCTTGTGTGTGGGCAATTATTAGTTGACCACTGCTTAATGTAGTAGAATATGAAATGCATTTATTAGTTACTATTAGATGTATATGTGTGAAGTTGTAAAAAAACATAATTATAATTTAAATTAAGAGAATGTTTAGTGGTCCTTATTCGGCTCTTGGCAGTCCAGTGGACCCTATAAACATTGAATACCTATCTATCCTTACGAGTCAAACAATTCTTATTAATAACACTTCCTTTAGGTGGACTTTTCAGAGGCTCTTAGCAAGAGAGTCCTCATGAATAAATTTGAGATTTTAAAAATGTGCATACTATGTGACCAATACTGCTGGAAGAAAACATTGTTTTAGTCATAACATAAACACCCAGGCGCAGCACAAATTATGTCCAATACATAAGCTAAATACTTAAGCCTTAATGTGCATAAACAGTTCTTACCGATTGTTTACTGTGAACAGCTCCAACCGACTCTATTGCGCTCTTCAGTGTAGACAGCGAGGACCTAAAGGACACATCACCATAGTTGGTCAAAATGACAGGTTCCTTGGTCTTGGTCTTGAGATCGTGAAAACGTGACATCAGGTCTTTCGTCATACGAAGGAGTGCGTCATCAGGTGACGAGTCAATGTACTGCTCAAAGCTGGCAGCAAGAGCTACGACAGCAGAACGACGATTCTCAAGCTGAGAAAGGTAGGTACTTTTGGCATCGTTTTCTGCACGCTTTACTTCGGCGTTCACCTGTTCCCGCCTCTTCTCCAAAGTCTGTTGGAGGTCATCGAATGTGTCTTTGACATTGACAAAGGCTTTCTTGAATCTCTCTTTGGTTTGGTTTATCTGAAACGCAAAAAAAGTTGTTATTCGTTCGCGTATCTGCTTGTCAATCAGTTTGCCGTTTGTTTATTTATGTATATGTTACCGCAATTTGTGAAATCCGGCATTCTATAGAATGCCTAGATAAAGTATAGAATGCATTCTATACTTTACCTAGGCATTCTATTTAATACCGGGATTTCACACATTGCCTATAACATATAAATCGAAATACATAATTATGGCCAATAATTCATTTTTAAAATGACAACCTAGTTCTTGCTAAGAATGAGAGATAGAGTCATGGAATACATATGGCCAAGAACTCATTTTTAAAAAAAATGACAACCTAGTTCTTGCTAAGAATGAGAGATAGAGTCGTGGAGTAATGGCAGCAATAAAATCCACTGTGTACTCCCAGTCCCTTATAAGATCTATGAGCTAGTATATAAGAACCATACTTCTTCTTCTTCTTCTTCTTCTTCTTCTTCTTCTTCTTCTTCTTCTTCTTCTTCTTCTTCTTTTTCTTCTTCTTCTTCATCATCATCAACATCATCATCAACATCATCATCAACATAATCATCATCATCAACATCATCATCATCATCATCATCATCATCATCATCATCATCATCATCATCATCATCATCATTCATGGTCTTCACATCACCTTTTTAGAAAAAAAATCTGCCGATGACCTCAACTCGATAATTCGTTGCTTCAGAGCATCCCTGTCAACGGTGGCTGCTTCAGATATTGTTCGCTTGGATAAGCAGGCTTCGTGCGTGGTGGTAGCGCACCGGAAGCACAGGAGTTCGCGGTGAATTGGGCAGAAAAGCTCAACCGTCAGGTCGGGATGGACAACACACTTGGAGCGGCGGGAGAAAGCCATTTTTCGCTCCGTCAGAGAGGCTAGGTCGCTCACTTCGTGGTCTCGCAGGGACGGGAACTTCTTGTGACTCAGTCTACAATCGTCACACATTTTGACGTCACACTGCATGCAGTATGACGTTGCGCTTTTGCCTTGGCCTTCACAGATCGCGCACTGGCGGCGACCTTTCAGGACGTTGCTGCTCTCCACGAGAGAGACGATCGCGAAGTCGGTGGGAAGGGCATTCACTTGAGCCTCAAGGTGACCTTGCTGATTACTCTGATCTTGACTCTGAAGAATTTGGGTACGGCAAAGAGGGCACCCTTCTCCTTCTTTTTGTAGCCAGGACAACACGCACTTCCTGCAGACAACGTGCGCACAGGGGAGGATCTTCGGTTCCTGGTATTCCTCGCTACAAACGGGGCATTCGGGAACATCTTCTTGGACTGGATTATTGGTTGCCATGACTGGAACAGTGAAAGTGAAACAATATTTGTAAAAGTCACCACTTTATTTTTTGCACTTAAAAGGGTTCTGACCCGTCAGAAAGAACTTTTTGTAGGTTCAAATGAATACACGTACTCTTTTTTTTTTCTTTAGAACTGAACTCAGGCCATCGTATACTCCAACCAAATGTCTTTTACCCCAATTTTTTTGTCCGGGAAACAGTGCCCAAAGTTTACAGACTAACATAATTTATATATATGCTGGGCACAAGGTAAGACATCCCACGTCTTCAAGCAGATGCATTCACCTTTCAGCTCAAAAACATACGTAGTTTTAAATATTGCTCACAATATAGTCTGGGACACACACACATTCTGAGAATGTCACTCAGAGTTGTTAAAATTATAGTTTTTTTTGGGGGGTCCCCAATTCGAGGACTTTGTTTACTTTTTAGCGATAACGGGTTTACCTTAAAATTCGCACTGTTATTACATTAAACGATACGATAAAGTGGGCTTTTGTTGCTCAAATCAACCGCTAAAGTTTGAGTTTTCAATTTCTGTTCGGACAAGGTGTTAGCTCTTTTTCCCTTGTTTAACGGTACACAAATAAAGTTATTTAAAGTTATTTCTGAATGAACCACGCGCTTTGAAGAGTGCGTCGTTGGTGTCTGGGGTAGAGTAGGGTCTATTGTATCAATCTAAAACGAAAAACCTTACCGAGCAACTTTGCTTATAGGTTCTGCCTCTTACCGGCTTTGGTAGATGCTATATTTAGCGAAAGAACGGTGGTTACTGTTGCCATTAATAGGCACACAAACAACGGAATTTAATGATTTAAACAATAATTATACTTGCGAAAGAGTAATTTTTGGGGGATTTTTTTTTTTTGGGTTGGAAGCTTTTTTTTTCAGTGGGAAATAATTGCAGAAAAAGAACGGTTATCACCGTTAAGCGCTTTCTCAATGTGTGTGTGTGTCTCGTATTGTATGTGATGTTATAAAGTAAGAGGGTAGGCGCATTACTCAACGAAGGTCAGTGGATGGGTTCCTGGCATTGAAAGGGTTACAATTAGGTGATAAAATCGCCAATGTCAACGCAATTTGAACGACGTGAACAGCACTTCGAATTTTTTTAGATGCGTTTCGGAAACCTTTGCCTCAAATATATTCCGGCTAATTTTAAAAAAAAAACAATTGTAACAAAATGTATTTAGTTATTTTTAATTTGTTTATAGTAATAACATTTATTACATTACAGGGAATGAACGCTTAAAGATTGTTTAGTATAACAAATACAGTTGGGTGTTATTAGGTCGATTTTTTTATAATACAAAATGTAATGCATTCATTTTAAAGAAAAATCATTAGAAAAAAATCATCTATACACCCAAGTCCAAAATATTACCTAATTACAAGTTATTCGTTTGATGTTGAACAAGGTAAATGTCGGTTAAAAATAGTATAGAAGTCAAAATGGCAACCATAGGTTTCATTTTTTTAAAAACAACAACAACAACAACAAAACAAACAAACACCAACAACCCCACCATAGTGGGGCCGGGGAGCTCAGTTGGTAAGAGCGTCTTGCTGGTTCGAATCCCGGATTGGTCAACGTGTGATCATATTATTTTCCCCTTTACCAACAACTGGCCCGCTGGTGTCAGTATAAATCGGTCCAGTAGTCACCTATATACGAAAGTGTCGTGTGACTATAATCTACAAACAACAACAACAACAACCCCACCATAATAATTCTCTAATCTAAATAATTAGCACGCCACTGATTGGTGATTTGTGGAAAATATATATGGCATCCATTATTATTTCTTCTTCTTCTTCTTCTTCCTCGTCTTCTTCTTCTTCTTCTTCTTCTTCTTCTTCTTCTTCTTCTTCTTCTTCTTCTTCTTCTTCTTATTATTATTATTATTAAGGGAACAGTGAAAGCCCCAGTTGAAAACCTGTCTTGCCATTGTAGGCATGACTAATTCACTGAGGCAACAGTTCCCCCCGTTGGAGTGCCGGGGGTTTCAGTATAAATAGTATCCCCACTTTCTGGAAATTTAGTGCTTTAAATTCCCACTGTCGCTGTCTTCATCATTTGCTCTTTCCCATTCCTGATCTGTCCTATCACTCTGCTATACTTTCTTCTTCTTCGCTAGATCAATGACCTACCCTTTTTCTTGAAAACTCTTCCTGGACAAGACTCCTTGTTTGTGTATGAGGTCTGTTGGATCAGCTTGGGAGTGTTGGACGCTTTCTGCCGGGTGATCACTAGGGCTTCCTATGATTGTATTATTTCGCACTATAGGCATTTTATATGTATGTGTTTTGTTGATGATTTATAATGATGGTTGTATTCTATTTTGTTTTTGTAACCGGGGTGTTCGCGTAGTTGAGGTCAACCCTCAGCCGTCCCCCGCGTGGGATGTCTTTATTGTAAAGTGACTGGCCGGTGGAGGGCATTCAATTTTCCCACTAGGGTTGTTTCGGCAGATCTTTTATGCGGATCGGGGGTTGTCCGGTCCTGATTTGGCTCGGAAGAGTCCGCTGGACCTAAAGCAACAATAAATCAATCAATCTAATATTATTATTATTATTATTATTATTATTATTATTATTATTATTATTATTATTATTATATTGTTATTATTTCGTTTCAATAATAATAATAATAATAATACTAATAATAATAATAATAATAATTTTAAATACGTTTTATGTAAAAGAAGAAGTTATAAACACGTACACAAAACTATAAAAATGGCTCGAAATGTTACCACATTTGAATAATATTTATATATATGCTTCAGATAAGTGGGTTCCCTGATGAATCAGACTAGACACTACAATAGATAGTGAGATACATTATCTGTCAGGATAGGTCCAAAGTTTCCATTTGTGACTGAGTTATAGCCTATATATTATAGGAGTTGGCACAGTGATGTAGTATCCCAAAGTACGTTTATTCACTAGTAATGTTGTATCATGAAGTAGCAAAATGGCGTCATATCGTCAAAATTTCCTTGGCCTCCTACACCGTTAAAATAAAGGAAGGAATGAGAGAGAGAGAGAGAGAGAGAGAGAGAGAGAGAGAGAGAGAGAGAGAGAGAGAGAGAGAGAGAGAGAGAGAGAGAGAGAGAGAGAGAGAGAGAGAGGGAGAGAGAGAGAAAGAGAGAGATATATCGCAGTCCAAGGGACGTAAACTGTGAACTACTTCATCAAACGTCCTTATCTCCCTTTAACTATTCCCCTCTGTTCACACGTTCTAATTAAAACCCCGACGCTGTTATAATTATACATATCATTGTCTAAACCCTCTGTTGCAATTTAAATGTGCAAACTTAATGAAATTCACAAGCTACGTGACATCACAATAAAATCGATCCTGAAATTTCCACCGTCGCCTATTTGTCTAGTCAAAAAGCGAAACCGAAAATAGCCTTGCGATATCTTCGTTCTTGTTTACTACAGTATAAATTCATATTCAGCCACAAATTTCGATCCGTCGACCGATCCCTAAACTTGAATCATTGTTCAAATGAACAAAAGAACGCTAGACTTACCTTGAGCTGTCTGTTTTACACGGCAATGGCTCAAACTTCGTCAAGCAGTTGCTCTCGATCTTTCGATCTTTTCACGAGGTGTTTCGCCTAAAGGGGAGGTAATGTTTGGTTGTAATTTTTTTATTTTTTTGGTGGATCGGCGCCAAAACGAACCCTTGAGAGCAGAGGCGCTCGTATATGGATGTGATAGCGTCCACTCTATAGCGCGCCTCTCTGTACTTTTATATAAAATTATTAATTAATTATGACTAATTAATTATGAATTTTTACTGTTGGCCTAACCTCTCAATCACAGGCTCTCGTACAGATCTGGATGCAATGGCGTCCTCTCTATAAAAGTACTGACAAGGGAAGAGGCGCGTTCCACAGAGATGACGCTATCGTATCCAGATACAAGAGCCTGTGATTGAGTTAGTGACAAGTAAAATGATAGTGAAATACAACTAAAATATTGAAATTTAATTATATATGTGTAAATTATTTAATGCGCAATTTGTATCCCGTCATTTTGTTATGTCTGCATTATATTTTTACAACGTCGGATTAGATCTCTCTGAAGTTGCTTTCGGTACTGATTGATTTATTGTTCAGAGAATGGCAAGTGTCATTCTTAGGTGTCTTGCAGACATTCTTGAAATATGAACAGGCAGCAAGAGAGAGAGAGAGAGAGAGAGAGAGAGAGAGAGAGAGAGAGAGAGAGAGAGAGAGAGAGAGAGAGAGAGAGAGAGAGAGAGAGAGAGAGAGATTGAATTGAAATTGAAATTGAAATTGTTTAATTCGGTTAAGGCCATGGCCCCTTCACGAAGGGGGGAGAGATCAAAACTAATTACAGAATACAATTTTCGGTCCACCAAAATTAAATATAATAGTGTATGCGTGATACAAAAATAACAATATCCTAGTGCTCAAGACAGAGCAATCTCCCTTGCTTTATTATGCTTGGTAGAGAAAAATGCAAACGTTTTTTTACAATTTCTGAATTCGTGGATGACATCAACAAAGAGAAGGTGAATGCATTTGGGTTTCTACAATATTTCTGTGCAATGAACTTCTTCCTTAAATTATAATAAAATGGACAGCATAGTAAAACGTGTATTTCATTTTCAACTGCAGAATTACATAACCGAGAGAGAGAGAGAGAGAGAGAGAGAGAGAGAGAGAGAGAGAGAGAGAGAGAGAGAGAGAGAACCTTTTTAAAACTTTGTTTAATTAGAGATCAAGATTTTAGACTAATTAATAAGCCTAATCTTCCAATCTGTCCCATAACAAGTTAACTTAATAAAGAATAGTTAACATTAACTTGGAAATCATGTAACATACACACATGCACACACACACACACACACACCAACTTCATCATTATCGTTAAACAATTTTAGACACAAACCCCTATCTCTCCCCCTTTTCATAATAACAACAACAACAATTATAAATAAGTAAATAATAAATACCCCTTGGGGTCATGAGCAATCTTGCCACTGTAGATTGTTCTAACCTATAAAGGGAAAAGTGAAAGCCCCAGTTGAAAACCTGTCTTGACTTTGTAGGCATGACAAATTCACCGCGGCAACAGTACCCCCGTTGGCGTGCCGGGGGTTTCAGTATAAATAGTATCCCCACTTTCTGGAAATTTAGTGCTTTAAATTCCCACTGTCGCTGTCTTCCTCATTTATTCTTTCCTATTCCTGCTCTGCCCTATCACTCTGCTATACTATCTTCTTCTTCGCTAGATCAATGACCTACCTTTTTTCTTTAAAACTCTTCCTGAACAAGACTCCTTGTTTGTGTATGAGGTCTGTTGGATCAGCTTGGGAATGTTGGACGCTTTCTGCCGGGTGGTCACTAGGGCTTCCTATGATGTTATTATTTAGCAATATAGACATTTTATATGTATATGTTTTGTTATAATTTATAATGATGTTTGTATTCTATTTTGTTTTTGTAACCGGGGGTTCCAGTAGTTGGGGTAAAGCCTCAGCCGTCCCTGCGTGGGATGTCTTTATTGTAAAGTGACTGGCCGGTGGAGGGCATTCAATTTTCCCACTAGGGTTGTTTCAGCAGGTCTTTTATGCGGATCGGGGGTTGTCCGGTCCTGATTTGGCTCGGAAGAGTCCGCTGGACCTAAAGCAACAATCAATCAATCAATCAATCAATAATAAAATAAATACATAATTAAAACAATTACATGAAAGACTGTGTTATCATATATGTTATTATACACCGCTTTTATCATTATTTTCGCAGATACCTACGTATTTTATATTTTAAAGAAAATAGTGAGTCGCAATGTTTACACTCCAGTGGGGAGAAAGTTTCATACAGCAGCTCCATTAACTGATAGGCTATTTTTATATAAATCAATGCGATGGAAGGGTTTATAATTTTAAAGCCAATCAACTGGCTTAAGAAAAAAAAAGTATCAAGATGTGCAGGTTAGCAAGTTAGTTATTCATTGCTTGCAGAATCCAGCGGACTGAAAAGAGCCGAATCAGGACCACATAATCAAGACCACAACTTCGCTGAAAGAGGACTCACCCCTGATTCGTATAAAAGATCTGCTGAAACAATCCCAGTGGTAACACAGAAGGCACTCCACCTGTCGGTCACTGTACAATAAAGGCATCCCACGCAGGGGACGCTGAGGCTATACTCTAATTTATCGAACCCCAGTTTACAAAAACAAAATAAAATACAAACATCATTATAAAATATTAACAAAACCCATAAATATAAAATGCCTACATTGCTAAATAATAATATCGCAGGAGGCCCTAGTGACCATTTGGCAGAATGCGTCCAATATTCGCAAGCTGATACAACAGACCTCACACACACACATGAGGAGTTTTGTCCCGGAAGAATTTTTAAGAAATACGGTAGGTGACTGGTCTAGCGAAAAAGAAGATAGTCTAGTAGATTGATAGAACAGAGTAGGAATGAGAAGGAACAAATGAGAAAGTCAGCGACAGTGGGAATTTAAAGCACTAACCTTCCAGAAAGTGGGGATAATATTTATACTGAAACTCCCGGCACCCCCAAGGGGGGGAGATATGCAGGTGTTTCTCCGTATGTGATTTCGAACGTAAGGATAGCTGTATTAAATATAAACTGTTTTTGAAGTAGAAATATTCGGAGAGAGAAAGAAAGAGAGAGAAAGAGAGAGAGAGAGAGATAGAGAGAGAGAGAGAGAAAGAGAGAGAGAGAGAGAGAGAGAGAGAGAGAGAGAGAGAGAGAGAGAGAGAGAGAGAGAGAGAGAGAGAGAGAGCGTGGTGGGTGATGGGGTAGGGGTGGTAGGGAGAAAAGAAAGAGGTGAGATAGTGGTCGGACAGACACACAAAAAGCAACAGCACACATTCCAACTGAATAAATAAGGAAAACGAAAAAGAAAAACAAAACGTACACATTTATTTATAATTCCACTTTATTTAACCAAAAAAACCGAGACAACAAGCCTCCTATCTTATCCTATCCTATCCCATAACTCGGAGGTCGTAGGGGCACCACAGATGATCGTTTAACCAGCGTAGCCTACTCCATCTTTCCCTGTCCTCAGCAACCCTGATTGTTTCGCTCAGTGTCAAACCAGTCCATTCTCGAATGTTGTCCTCCCACCTCTTTTTCGGTCTCCCTTTTCTTCTACCTCCTTGCACTGTGCCTTGCAGGATGGTCTTTGCAAGACCTGATGATCTGGTGACGTGGCCATACCATCGGAGTTTACGTTTTTTCACCACTGTGAGCAGGTCATCGTGTTGTCAACAAGCCACTCAAATGAATTTCCAGACACTCACGCACATAGCCGAAAAAGAAGCCTTTTCAAAAAAAGTGTTCACTTTATAAGCGGTGGTGCTGTGACTTTAATCAAATTATTAAATATATATTAATTAAAGTAAAATAAAAAAAAATACGTCAAACATAGTCATTAAGCATCGAGTGAAATTAAGTCACGGGGCTGACACGTGATAAAACGAAATCAGATGGTAGTATGACTGAAACGCACTTAAGAATGCGCACGCTTTAGTTAAAAGCAATAGGTGATAGTAAATTATAAGAATTAAACCTTTTGCCGTGCAAGACAACAAATACTACCCAAAGTAAACATCTAAATTTACACAAAATAAGCAAGCAATGTTGAATCTGTACATTACAACAATATCGGAAATTGCGTCCAAGTTCGAAATCAAATTGCGAAAGAAAAATGTGTAAATCACCCTTAGAGATTCCTTATATACTTAATATTCATAAATTTTTATGTTTGAAATTTGACTTTTCAACATTGCGTTTCAGCGTTCGAAAGAGCTTCTGTTAGAAACACTGCAGGGCTTGTCTCCCTTTAGAAGACCGAAGTAGGCACACAAACATAAAAATTACATTACATGATTATTGCTTTAGGTCCAGAACATAAAAATTAGTAGTAGTAGTAGTAGTAGTAGTAGTGGATGTAGGACAGGCATCGCTGCCTAAAGCCTCGCGGCTTATAAAGACGTCCCCTCATTGTTTATGGTATATATAGTTTGCAATATGATTTGCATGCAATAATTTGAAATAATCTTTTCTAGTCATATTGATAGAATAAATTTTGAAATTTGGAATCAGTGTCTATGTGGTTTTTTAAACTATTTACAGATGGTGCAAATTTAATATTTGTTGGTAAAGAATTCCAATAATTAGCTACTCTATGTGCAAATGAAAATTTTTGTTGGTTAGTTCTACAATATTTTATGAAAATTTTACCTTCATACTTCCTAGTTCTGTTAGATTGATCAAGTAAGAAAAAAGTATTAGTATTAACATCCTCTACATTATTAATTATTTTGAATGTCTGAATTAAATCCCCCCTGATCCTACGTCCTTTCAGAGAGTGAAGGCCCAAAAACCTTAATCTCTCTTCATATGTCATGTCACGACACTCAGATAATAGTTTTGTGGCTCGTCGTTGAATTTTTTTTATGGCTACAGACTGCCTTTTCAAATGTGGACTCCAAACAACGTTAGCATATTCAATATGAGGTCTTACAAAAGCTTTATACAATTTTAAAAACGTTTCTTTTTCCAAGTATGTGAATGCTCTTTTGATTATGCCTAACATTTGGTTTGCTTTAGTTACCACTCTCTGAATATGTGCGTCAAATAGTGGCGCGTAACTAAACATGCTTTAGCTCGTTGACTGTATATTATAAAGGGGAGAGCGGATTGTGTGCCTGTATTGTCGGGTGATGCTTGACGACAAGATCAATGACCTCTTTGCTTAGATTCGGGAGGTGACCATTTGGAGGAACCGATCGATGTTTGTTTTCAAGGTGTTCACACCCTCATTGAGAAATTTCACCTCAACAAAGCGGATTAGCCCCTCCCCTCCTCCCCTCTCACCCTCCCCACCCCACCCAAAAAACTTATGTTTACCATATCCGACCCTTTTTTTTTGGCCCGACCCTACTATTTGGAGGGTGGGGTGGGACTGTCTGGAAAAAAATTAGATAAAAAATAGCACACTAGATTAAAAAGGTAAAAAAAAAATTATTTAAAAAAAACGACCTACCGACCCAATTTTTTGCTATGTTACCGTATATATATATATATATATATATATATATATATATATATATATATATATATATATATATATATATATATATATATATATATATATATATAAAATCTTTTTTCTTTTTTTGGGGGTGGGTGGGTGAGGGGGGGTGCCTTAATAAACTCTTCCACCAGTATGATTATTCAATGTAACAGTTTGAAAAACTGACCCTAGACTCACTGGAGCAAAACTAAAAGAAATGTATACATTTTATTTATTTATTATATTTCTTGTTGGAATGGAATGAAAAGTTGCTACTGTACATTATATACAGTACAACTGAACACAACACAAATTAAATGTATTAGATAGTAGTGATAATTTAAACAGACTAACTTATACAGGTGTTCTATAGCTCTTTTGGATAACCTTACCTCTTCTTGCCTCTTTTTCTGTTTCCTTTTGTTTTATCTCCATATTTGGTTTAATAGTTTAAAATGCAGTAATTCTATATTATTGTATTTTCAAATGCGTGTTAAATAGCAGAAAGTTCCAAGGTAATTGTTTTAATTGTATTTTCTCTTCTCCTATTAATGTATTGTGTGATTGTGGGTTTTAAAAAAATTGAAATACTGAGAAAAAAAATTAAAGATAAACAAAAAAAGAAATGAAGACTGAACAAACAAACAAACAAAAAATAGTCTAATGACTTGTAACAAATAGAGGAAAAAGAAAGTGATTAATGTTATTATAATAGTCACATGCAAAACTATACTCCATTATGAATAAAACATAAAAATACCTATACATCATTAAACACGCCCAAACGTTGGCTTAAAACAATTAGCGAGCGGTCTTTTAGTTTTCAAGCACACAAGGTTTGGAATGCGCTGCCTGCTTAAAAACGCACTTGTTCCGCAAAGCGTTTTCTGTGTAAATAGTAAGAACAGTATACATCATCATGCACAAAACATAACAGTCCGTGACTTGAAATTCAGGATATAAACGTGACTACAAGAAGATTCATAATTGTGTACAAAACACAGAACCAATAGGTTTAAATTCAGCATTTGACAAAGGTGAGTCGTGTTCTGCTGTTTTCTCCTCAGTCAGTCAAACAAAGGAGGAATTGTATATAGCACTACAGACTTGCGACTGGCCTGTGTTGACAGTCCCGAAGAGGCCATGATCTTCAGCTCTGCTTTATAGATACATGCATGACGAGAGTGACACTTAACTGAACTTTTATTGCTTGAAGATTTTGTCTTGCTTTGCTTTTGCCTTCTTACCTTTGGATACTTCGGTCCCTGTAACAAACGAACTCTGTTAAACGAGAGAAGAAGAAGAACAATAAGAACAAGAAGAACAAGAAGAACAAGAAAAAGAAGAACAAGAAGAAGAACAAGAAGAACAAGAAGAAGAAGAAGGACAACAATAACAACAACTCTGTGGCACCCAAGAAGAGGTAGAACAATAGAACCTATGTTTATTCTAAACCCCTGAAAGGGCCCCAATTTGAAGGTTGTGTTTACTTTTGGCGAAAAAGAGTTTAGCCTAAAATTCGCATTTTTATTACATAAAAAAATTTATAAAGTTGGATTTCACTGATTAATCCAACCACTAAAATTGCAATTTTCAATTTCCAATTTTCCATTTCTGTTCTCACAGTGAGTAATTTCCCCTGTTAAACGGTACACCAATATGCTAATCGAGACTACTAGATAAAGATTATAATTTTAGCTTTAGAAAGGTTGTTATACAGAATTTATTATTTTTAAAATAACTATACTTCCGAACGTTTGTTTTTTTTGTTGTTGTTGTAATTGTAAACTAAGTTGTTTTTGTTGTAATTGTAAACTAAGTTTGTTTTTTTGTAATTGTAAACTAAATTGTTTGTTTTTCAATGGGGCACCACTCACTGTGATTGCTAAACGGAACTGTGGAGCGGGCGTGGACAAAGTGGGTCCCTTTAAAATGCATAAAGCGTTGCAACAGCCGACTGCAGATTTGTTATCGCATAGCGCATTCCCTAGCTCCAAGCCTTACTCAAGCTTTTGTATCGCCGAGCACGCAATTCCAAACTTGCATTACAACTGCGCGTTTCGCGCTTCAGACCACTCGTTGTTGGTTGGTTCAACCAACAACGAGGGAAAATGATGGCGTCCACGTACCGGTGTAACATCGTCAAAGTTTCGGGTAACTTATTTTTAACCGGGCCGGCCTTTTCACGCTGTTCTTACTAGGCGTCGTAACCTTAACCCTAATCCTTACTAAGACTACGATAGCACCGTGCGCATGCGTCGAATTTTTAATGCATCGACCAATCAGAATACTCCCAGTCGCTCCCAGTCCAAATAAGATACTAGGAACTTTGACGATGTCACACTCGACTCCTCTGAACCCCCAGCTGGAAGTGGATTTACATAAAAGGGATGTATGGGAGGGTTATGCCTGCAGGCATGGCAGGGAAATGGGTGAAAGTGGGTTTGGGTGTGAGGCTAGTTAAAAAAAAAAAAAAGGTTTAAGTTTCAAAACGTAATCTGATCTGGATTTTATATGTATTTATTTAATCGTACTTATGTAGCGCTTTTCCAGCTCAAGAGCTGCTCAAGGCGCTGGCCGATACAGAATCTTACTCAAGCCACCCGAGGCGTTCACTTCTGACGCCCAGGCCACTGAGCACAATCCTCGGCGACCTGGTATAGGGGATAAAGGGACCCAGTGCTTGCTGGGTGTATTTGTGTAGCCGGCACTCACCCGTCTAGGACATGAGCGTCAGGATCTTTAAAGTCCGTACGATGGAATGCGTGCGTGCATAGGCTAGACCTTGGTTTCTGCTCTCATTCGATGGAGTCGGGGCGCAGTGTCTCAGGGTCATGTTACCTTTTTTTGGGTGCGGCCCCCCCAGGCCGTTCACCGGCTTGGAACCACTGACCCTACAGGCCGCGATTTTATCGCTCGATATTCATTGCGTCAACTATTTTTTTTCCACTGAGTACACTACCGAGCCAACCGTGTCTGAGGGTCATATTGTGTGTGTGTGTGTGTGTGTGTGTGTGTGTGTGTGAGTGTGTTTTGTGTGTGTGTGTGTGTGTGTGTTGTTTTTTTCGGCACTTCAGACCATCTCCCGGGCTCGAACCACTGCCTTCTGCAAAGCTTATCGCGTAACAGTCTATGCTTCAATTGTCGTCTGCTATAGCCTTAGCATACACGACTGTGCCAACGGTGTATACAAATAAGTTTTTAAACAAATTGACAGTCATACAAACAGGCCAAGTACTCACATTCAGAAGGATCCAGTACCGGGTTAACCTGAATCATAAAAAAGAATGGCAAGCAGTCAGAAAAAAGTCAACAACTTCAGGTTATATTTCTGCAATCTCAAGTATCCAATGTTCAGGTGCTTTTAAGCGAGCCTGAGGTCATTTTGGCAAACTTTTACACTATACTAGATAGTGTAATCATAAAAGAGTTTATTACTACTCCACATTATGGAGATGGAAGCTCTCCAATAAGCGTGTACAGCTTAAAAAGGCATTCGGTCCCTTCACAACCTCACCTCCATAGTTTCCTACTATGCAGTCATTGCGTGTCAACTGATATAACAGGCCGAGAACCATTCGTATAGAAACAGCCGCCGCAAAGCTCACCAAACCAACACATCTTGATATTGATGAGTCACGACCGGTGCAACTTCATGTTTTCCGCGCCTATATAGGTATTCTAAAGGAGATAAATCACCCAGTGTGTCTACAGCAGACGACCTTTTCAATGGTTGGCAACGAAGTTTAGATTCAATGTTCGCAAACACTACACACGCTAATGTATATAAGCAAATAATCGTCTTTTAGCGTGAATTAAACATTTTATGAGTATTTGCGCAATTTTGATATTGAACATTAAGATTTAACGTCTACACCCACCATTGGCGACATAGTAGACGGGGATAACCATCCCATGGAACAAGGGGTAGGGACCTAAATCAACATTGAACCACCAGAGCAATCATACAGCTAAAATAGACAGTGAAAAATGGCCACTTTTTATTTTGCCCTCGAGACGGGATTTAAGAGCTTGTCCAACGTTGGGCCTGCGTGGGATGATGCTGCCTTTTAATGTAGAGGAGATTTACATTTCTAGTGGTAAATCACTGAATACTTTGATTTTGGCTCCAACGACGTTGTAATAGTAGTAATAGCAGCAGTAGTAGTAGTAGTAGTAGTAGTAGTAGTAGTAGTAGTAGTAGTAGTAGTAGTAGTAGCAGTAGTAGTAGGAAGAGGAGGAGGAGGAGTAACATATCGGGTGGCCTCGTGGCGCAGTGGATAAGTCGCCGGTTTTCTATGCCGAAGGTCGTGGGTTCGATTCCCGCAAGGGGCGAACGTATGTGACTTAGGTACAAGACTATTGAGGTCACCGAGGGTTTTCTCCGGGCACTCCGGTCTCCTCCCTCCCTCCAATAATGGTACAGGACGCAGTCAATATAAAAATTTCAACAACCAAAAAAAATTCGATTTTCTTTCCGTCTTCCAATAGCGATCTCCCTGCCTTTACACCACCTGTTTGAGTGATTGATGTGTATTTGGTGTGTGTGAGGGTGGATGAGACAGGTGAGCGTGTATGTTGGTATAGATCGCCGCGCTTTGAGCCTGATTGATTTGGCATCCTGTATTATTATTAGTAGTAGCAGCAGCAGTAGTAGTAGTAATAGTAGTAGTAGTAGTAGTAGTAGTAGTAGTAGTAGTAGTTGTTGTTGTTGTTGTTGTCATACAGCGTAAACATCAATATGTTACTCAATTATATGCGTTATTTTCGAAAATATTGGACTACTAAGAAACTACCCTGTGAAAACATTACTGCTAGTACTCACGGAACCAAGGCTGAGAATGGAGGCCTTTATTTCGTCTACTTTTGCAACGTCGATCGCCACCTCGCCTCCCTCATTTAAATGAACTGGGTTCTGCAACATGCTCTCGATACTGCCAAGTCTTGACGCCAGGTTTTTCATCATCCGCATCAAGATGGTATCAGGTGATGACGTCACGTAATATTCCACGCTGGCCGCTTGTGACCTCACAGAAGCTCGACGTTGTTCCAACAGCGACAGCGACAACCTCTCCAACTCTGCCTGAGCATCTTTGGCTTCTTTGACGATGGCCATCCGCCTCCTTTCCACCGTGACTTGCAGGTCATCAAATGTAGTTTTGATCAGACGCTCTCTTTTCTCGAACATGTTCTTCATCTCGTCAATCTGGAAACAAATGCGCGCACGGATGCAAGAAAACCGCACTCACGTACACATACACACACACACGCGCGCGCACACGCACACACACACACGCACAAACACACACACACACCCACACGCACACACACACACACAAACACTTTTAGTTGCCCATCTCTGGGTCTCTTGGGGTGCGAGATTTCGTTTAATCGGGATAATGCCAAGCTGTGAAACTGACAATGTACAGGGTGGGCCAATAAAATGTTACCAGTTTTTAACTGTACATAAGTTTTTACAATGAGAACGTTTTCGAAAATTTTCTTCACAGAAATGTCACGGAAGCACTAAATTTTCATTTGATACCAAAGGTTTCCCACTTTTTCACTCGTTCTGTACACAGTTTATTGATTGATGATATGCTCAATCCACGCTCCTCTTCTCTGGAGTACACTTGCAACACGCACATTGAAGTTTGTGATGACATTGCCACACATCTCAAGTGGGATTCTCCGAATTTCCTGACGGGTGTTGGTCTTCAGGGCCCAATGATCTGTGGGTTGTTGTAGTGCACTCTCTCCTTCATGTTCCCCCATAGGAAGTAGTCTGCGGGGGAAAGATCAGGGGAGTAGGCAGGCCATGAGTTGTTTGTGCGCCATGAGATAAACATATCTCCAGGAAAGAATTGTTTGAGAAAATCCAATGAAAAAATTGATTATTTTTGGTATCAAATGATAATTTGGACAATTTTGTGAATAAAATGTTCGCAAACGTTTTCATGTAAAAAAAAAAACGTTTTTTAATTTACGATTAAAAAGTGGTAACATTTTATTGGCCCACCCTGTAAATCATTCCTATCTTGAAAATGTTTTAAAGAGATGTGCTAAATCGAGACGATAAAATGTCCAATTCGAGTTCAGAATTATCGATGAGATTCCATAATATGAACTATATACATTCAATACAAACTATTTCATTAACAAAATGGAGGTGGGTGGGTGGAGTGGGAAGGAGAGGAGGGTGGAGGTGGGGGTGGAAAACTCGCACAAAACAGATTCTAGAAATATTGTATACTCATTTCATTTGCCAGAGTAAAAACATATAGTCTATCACATCAGTGTACAAAAAAGTGGATGATGGTGGTGGTGATGACGATGATGATGATGATGATGATGATGATGATGATGATGATGATGATGATGATGATGTAAAAGAACCTGTTTTATAAGAGCAGTCTCTTCATCTCGCAACGCTTTAGCTCGCGTAGCTAGGGTCTGTCTCTCCTCCTGAGCGCAATCCTTCACGGTCTTCTTCCCTGAGCACTCCTCGTGCGACGTAATGATACACAGCACGCACACCAGTTCTTTGTGCAGGGAACAGTAGATCTCGGCTTGCTTGTCGGGGTGGTTTTGGCACATGAACCGCCTGGAAGCCGCTACCTTCTGGGTCGTAAGGTTATCCAGATCCGACATTTCGTGGAGGCGGAAGGCCGGATACTTCTTGTGCATTTTGGCGCAGGCATGGCACATCATCAGTTCACACTGCAGGCAGTAAGAGACAGCCACGGCGACTCTCTCCTCGCACACGCCGCATGCGCGGTGACCTTTGAGAACATGAATACTTTCCACCATAGCTTCGAGGGCAAAGTCAGTAGGGAGGGCGTTCACTGCAGTAGAAATAGCCTGATCTTGACCCTGGCGATTCCGACAGATTTTTCGATCTTGACCAACCTGACTTTGGCTCTCATCCGGCAGAATCTGAGCTCTACAAAGTGGACAGCCGGCCAACGGCCCTTCTTTCTGTAACCATAACAAAATGCACTTCTTGCAAACGACGTGAAAACACGGCAAGATCTTGGGTTCGCGGTACTCCTCACTACAAACAGGACATTCTGGGACGTCTTCGTTGGTTTGGATGCTGGTCGCCATGATGGCTGAAACATTCAGAAAATAAGAAACGGTTGATCATCGCCGTACTTAATGGTCAATTTGACTCAAAACTGATTCGCCCATAAAGCGCTGTCGATGGAGTGATGGAAAAGTGTTATCGACGGTGTCCGTGCAAACCGTGCGTATCTACCCGCTTCTTTAAATTGTTACGCTACTTCTGAAGGTCTTTAACGAAATTTGGAGTGTGTGTGTTTGCGAGTCACTTTAGGGACATCCCACAAGTGAACTTTCGCATTAGATTTGGAACCCACCGGAAGTTTCTTAAATTCATTTTTGTTGTAAATGTTCATTCTTTTAATAATATGTAATGAAGTTTGGGCGTCCACTACTTTAACCTGATCTTGAAACTTTAGAAGAGGTCAAAATAACGAGTTTTAGATTTGGTATCATTGGATTCCATTATCAATTTATTTATAATATAAAGTATTGCGTGGAATGGCAACAGAGAGCCTTTGAACTCATTTTCCAGACTTATCTACAGGACCTGTCCGACACCATATCTCAAGAACCACTTAACGGATTTTGACCAAATTTCATAGGGACATTACCTAGGTACGTGGCCTGCCACCCATGCAATCACATTTGCTCCATCGCAAAGGTCAAGGTCACTGGAGTCATTTTATTGCAAAATGCGCTTTCCTCAATATTTCACAAACGGTTTGGTATACCATTCTTCAAATCATGGTAGTCGGTCCGATACTCCGAATATAATGTTTTTCAAAACAACATTTTACTTTTTGCACTATCTCTAGAATAACTCATCATTTTCTCTTCGTGGATACTGCATGTTAGTTACATAATTCGGAATTGTACTTTCTCAAAAGTCAAGGTCATTGTGATTCATCATTTTTTAAAACGTTTTGAACTTTAGCTAAAATTTGGCTGACCTGATTTTGATAATATTTTGCTTGCAGGCAGTTCAAGTAGTCACTTATGCATTCTACGTTTTCATGTTGCTTCGTCACACTACCGCCCAAAAATTTAACACTACCGAAAATACTTATTTTTCGGCTATGTGTGTGTGTGTCTGTGTCTGGAAATACATTTAAATAGCTTGTCATCTTGTTTAACAATAACTTAACCGACAAGAACCTACTTCATACGCGACCTAGCTGCACTAGATTATTTGAGTACAATTTGGAGTACAAATATGAAACTTATATTATAGTTTTATAAAAATGAGTATCGCAGATGTGAAATTTCTTTACTTGTAAGAGTGGTTACCTGGGGATCTTGAACCATCATTTCAATAAATTGTCACTATTTTTTAAATACTAAAACAGTAAAAGATACTGTAGAACACTTTGTAACCAGATGAGAAAGAATAAAAGGGAGAGAGAGAGAAAGAGAGAGAGAGAGAGAGAGAGAGAGACAGACAGACAGACAGACAGACAGACAGAGGGGAGAGGGGGAAGAGAGAGAGAGAAAAGAAAAAAGAGAATGAGTTACTGTCCAAGGGACGTAAATGGTCAACAACTTATCAACGTCAACGTCCTTATCTCCCCTCTTAGTACGCACCTTCTAATTACATGTAAACCCCCAATCGTTCGCGTTTTTGGTCTAGTTTTTCCAGTGATGCTATTATAATTATAGTATATCCTTTTCATAAATCCTGTGTAAGTTTCATTCTGCCATCAAACTTAACTAAATTCATAGGCAACGTCACATCATAATAAAACCGAAAATATCGATCCTGGAAATTTCCACTGCCGCCCTCCTGCCAGTTCTAGACAAAAAGCGAAACTGAAAATAGCCTTGCGAGTCAGTCTCCTCTCTGAAAATCCTTTACGGGAAGAGAGGGGACTATAAACTGATATAAAAAAAAAAAAAAAAAAAAAAAAAAAGCCTTGCGAATCTTTTGTTTACCACCGTAAAATGTCATATTCCGCCACAAATTTCGGTTCGTCGACCGATTCCTACACTTGAATACATGTTTCAAAACAACTAAAAATACGCCAGACTCACCTCAAGCGTGACTGTCAAAAGTGTATCAATCGATTCCTCTCCTTCCTTCGTCCTCCTCAAAGCTAGAACGCGTTTTCCGGAAAATGGAATGTTTTCGGGATCTGCGAACTTATTATTATTATTATTATTATTATTATTATTATTATTATTATTATTATTATTATTATTATTAAAAACGTAATTTTTTTTAATTAATCATGATTTTTTTTCTAAAACGTAGTTATTTGGGTGTTTTTTTTTTTACACTAATTTATTAAAAATGACAAGTATTATTTAAAAAGCGCGTAAAGCGCGGGCGTTTAGAACCAATGTAACATTGTGAGAGTTGCTGACTGGTTTGATTGCCTGTAAGCTTGCCTATGAATGGTATAGGTAGTGTTGTATGAAAGCGAAAGCAGAAATTTTTTTTTACTGCTCCACAGTGATACATATTTAGTGTCCATATCATATAATTGTGTGTGGGTGTGTGTGTGTGTGTGGGTGTGTGTGTGTGTGTGTGTGTGTGTGTGTGTGTGTGTGTTTACAATAGTCTTTATTTTATTGTTGATTGGATATTGTCACACCACACACTAACTTTCTTTGTAATTTATGGCCTGGAGACATTAAAAAACATATCGTGAATCTTGAAATAATGTTGTATGGATTATTTCATGTGTTTCACCGTGTTAAATAGCTAATTTAATAAACCTAAAGTAAATATAATGAAAAGTTTTACAATAATTTGTAGACCAAATTCTTGTGGGTTTTTACCGAATTTGCTTTCCTTATTACTATTATTATTTTGTAGTAGTTGTGTTTGGTTTCTTTTTGCTTAAAATATATACTCGTAATTTAAATGTTGCTGAAACAGTCAGCAGATTGTGCTTAAGACCATACTGCTCATTTAATGTTGAAAATGGTGTACGACTTTTTATTACAGACAGAACATCGTGACAGATTAATTATGGTTGAAGATATTTCCATACAGGGTGTAAAGGGGAGAAGGGTGTATCAGGGGGATTAGGGAGAGAGAGACAGACAGAAACAAAGAGCGAGAGGGAGAGAGAGGGAGATAGAGAGAGTGAGAGAGAGGGGGATATATTCAGTCCGATTGATACAGAAACAAAGTTAACAAACAGGAAAACAAACACACGATCGGTTCATTTCACACTTTACATTATTTTATTAATTTATTTAGGGGAAAACATTCAAATATCAGGTCACACATTAGCGAACATAGGAGTAAAGCAATAATGGTATTGGATGTAGTCTGTCTAAAATTTAAAAAAAGGCCTTTCTGACTTCTAATAGCGATTTGCCTTTACACCACACGTTAAAGTGATGGATGTTTGTTGTAGATGTAGGAGTGTGTGTCACATGTCAACGTGTCTGATTTAGGAGTAAGTTTAAGGTTAGGTATAAGTTCATTATAATAATAATCATAATAAATACTGGCAGTGCAAGGCCGAACTAGCGGATCCAGCTAGGATTACAACTGAAATCAACCTTCGGTTGATCCGGAGGGTTTAATGGAGGACAGAGCAGAAATTGTAGGCGAGAATCCGTGTTCGTTTGCAAAGAATGTCCGCCTGGACGTTAGACAACTCTGCCGCACCATGATATAAAGCCGACCAAAGTTGTATCCCCTCGTATTTCCGAGCACGGTCTACTGATGAACATTTCCCAAGCATATTAGCACTTCGACATTAAAGAACTCGTGGTCAAATTTGTACTGGTTAGGAAAATAACAGATACAATAATAAATCAAATACACATTAAGAGAAAATACTACAACAAACTGAATAAATGAATAAACTAGTTAATTATGTTATGTTCTTTATTTGTACAAAATATAAAGTCTCTACAAGGTAAAATCTGGAAGAATTTTATATGACCTATCATAATGGACTTGACCCTGGTTTTGTCATGACAGGTCATATATGGTGAATTTAATGTACATTAAAAAATATATTTAAATAATATTAAAACTCAAAGACAGAAAATATGAAGTTTTAAAAAGTGTTTGTTTTAATTTTAATTTTAAATGTTGCAGTTATTTTTATTCATATGTACATGTGTGAGTGTGTGAGTATGTATTAGTGTATGTGTCAGTAATATGTCTTGTATTCACATGCCAACTTTGAGGTCTGCCAATATAGAAAACACATGAAAACAACAATTAATGACACCCGCTACTTTAAAACTAAAAGTAAGAGCTAACAAATAGTAAGGAATTAAAACTATTGGACAAAAATAATAGTATTAGACGCAGTCAATCTAAAATTTCAAATATAAAAATTATATTTCTTTTCTGCCTTCTATTAGCGATCTCCATGCCTTTACACCCCATGTTAGATTGATAGCTGTGTATTTGTTGCGTGTGTGAAAGAGTGTGAAACATATGAGTACGTACATGTATGTTGGTACAGATCGTCGTGCTTTGGGCTTGATTGGTGATTTGTACAAAATATTTATAGCATATTTATAGCAGTCTGATCAAGAACAACAGCAAGAAGGCCTACCAGACTGTCAAGCGGCTGACAAGTGTCAAACAGCCCAAAGTCTCCACGATCCAAAGCAAGTCTGGCATATGCCTTACAGAAGAACAAGAAGTCTTGGACAGATGGACAGAGTACTGCTCTGACCTTTACAACCATACACCAAATGGAGACCCATCAGTTCTAGCATGTCCCGAGAACAGAGAAGAAGAAAAAATCCTCCCAATTCTCCGGGAAGAAGTTGAGGCAGCAGTGCAATCGCTAAAGAAAGGGAAGTCAGCGGGAGTGGACAATATACCTGCGGAACTGCTACAAGCAGGAGGAGAAGCGATGATTGATGTCCTCACCATTATCTGTAACTAGATCTGGCAGAGTGGGGAGTGACCTATACCATGGACCCAGTCGCTTGTCATCACTCTTCCCAAAAAAGGTAACCTTCAGGAGTGTGAAAATTACCGCACCATGAGCCTCATCAGCCATCCCAGCAATGTCCTCCTGAAAATAATACTCAACAGGTTGAAATCCCAAGCTGAATAAATCATAGCTGAAGAACAAGTAGGATTCAGGGCAGGCGAAGTACCACTGAACAGATTTTCAACCTCAGAATAATCTGTGAGAAATACCAACAGCACCAACAACATCTATATCATGTGTTCATTGACTTCAAGAAGGCGTTTGACCGAGTCTGGCATGCAGCTCTATGGGCAACAATGAAAGTGTACAACATCAGCCCTAAAATTATTGAAGTCATCAAAAGACTGTATGACAAGGCTACCAGTGCAGTCCTCCACAACAGCGCCATCGGGAACTGGTTCAGAACAACAATCGGTGTGCGTCAAGGATGCCTACTCTCTCCAACACTCTTCAACATCTTCCTAGAGCGCATCATGTCAGATGCTCTTGCAGATCATGAAGGCACAGCCAGCATAGGGGGTAGAGCAATCTCCAATCTTCGTTTTGCGGATGACATTGATGGATTGGCTGGAGAGGAATAAGAACTTGAACAGCTGGTACAGAGGCTTAACACCATCTCCAGAGCTTATGGACTGGAAATAAGTGCAGAGAAGACCAAAATAATGACCAAGAACTTGGAAAGCTGATACAGAGGCTTAACACCACCTCCACAGTAATTGGAATGGAAATAAGTGCAGAGAAGACCAAAATGATGACCAACAACACCAATGGCATCAACACGGACATCAAAGTCCAAGGCCAATCCCTCAACACAGTGCATAGCTTCAAATATTTAGGAGCCATTGTATCAGACAATGGGTCCCGACAGGAAGTCCTCTCCAGGATCGCACAAACAACTGCTGCCCTGACAAAGTTGAAGCCCATTTGGAAAGACAGGACCATCAGTCTACATTCCAAAGTAAGACTGCTGCGCTCCCTAGTCATCTCCATCTTCCTATATGCTTGCGAAGCATGGACCCTCACAGCAGATCTACAACGAAGAATACAAAGCATGGAGATGAGGTGCTACAGAAGACTTCTGGGCATTTCCTATACCCAGCACATCACCAACGACGAAGTCCGACAGACCACTACACAAGCCATTGGACAACATGATGACCTGCTCACAGTGGTGAAGAAACGGAAACTCCGATGGTATGGCCACGTCACCAGATCATCAGGCCTTGCAAAGACTATTCTGCAAGGCACAGTGCAAGGAGGTAGAAGAAGAGGGAGACCGAAAAAGAGATGGGAGGACAACATTCGAGAATGGACTGGTTTGACACTGAGCGAAGCCATCAGGGCTGCTGAGGACAGGGAAAGATGGAGTATGCTGGTTAAACGATCGTCTGTGGTGCCCCTACGACCTCAGGGTGACGGGACATGATAGGTGTCAACGCACGGGAGGATCCTTATGCAGCCCTTACCCCAAAATACGCAGTGATTTCAGGGGGTGCTGCACCACCTGCCGTGGTTGCCTCCGAATTCGTAATAAATAGGTGGTGTGTGCAATCTAGGATAGAGTTACAGCATCAAAGATAAGAAACACGCGCGCATTTGCACTATGGATGCGTACACTCAAATATGATAGTGATGCAAATCAACTTATTTCACTCATAATGGTAATGTGTATGAATGGTAACGCTGATGTGATGGTGATATGATTAAAGTGAAGTCTGTGTGGTAAACCAGGATTGTTCCAGCTATTGTTCATGAGTTCATGAGAAGTAAAATTGAAACACTTAGCTAGCTTCATTGTAGAGTCTTGAGGTGTTGCACTATTACTGTCTCTTTATACCCTGGTACTTCATTGTCGCAGTCTTTATCGTGATGTCATGGATACTTTGATGATGTTGTTCCTCGGCGACTTGCTTGCAATTCCCGGCCTGCACTGACTCTTCCGGCCTGCACTGATTCTTCCGGCCTGCACTGATTGCGCCTGAAACGATCAGGTGGTGACCTAATGTCCCAAATATGAATATATGAATTTTCTATAACAAATCACAAGTATGATGTAATGTTCCTCGTTCGTCAAACCTTCAAAAAATGTTGTATAATTATAACACACGATAGTTGATAATGAATGATAGATGAGATGACTGATGATCCTTCTTTCATCCTTCCTTCCACTTCCATGCCTTGCATACAATGACATAAACAAACACTTCTGCCAAGTGCTCTCCAAACCGGATCCTCTGCAAAAGATCTAAATCTAAACACACAATCATATGTTTATCAAAGCTGTGAGATGAAGTCTAAGAAATCTACGAATCGGTCTAGAACGCACTAAGGCTAAAAAATATAGAAACAATAATGGAAAAATTATAATTATATACGAAAACAAACTAACTAACATGGAATAAAACACATTTTTTGTATATTGCTTTGCTTACTTTAGACTATCTATCTGGCATCTGCTAGCCCAGTACAGTCTAACTAAATAAGTACCCACGATGGTGCATGAATATTATTATTGATACGTTTACCTGTCTACCTATATATCTAGCCTCTGTTAGCTCAGTACAGACTAGCTAAACACGTACCCACGATGGCGCATGAAGAATAAACCCAACGGTTTGTGAAAGCAAAGATGGCTTCTGACACGGGTAAACACAGTTGATGACCTTGTTACTTGAGTCAGGTGAAAGCTGACGGACCCTCTCCACCCAAGGCTGACTCACTCTGTATCCCAGGTACCTCTCGGTATCCCCTTTGGTCGTTGTTCAACTGGTGTGCCTTGCACAGTTTATGCCGTGTAATAGGAGTCACTTGCAGCGATTCTTCTTGCTTGCCTGTGAAGACTTCGTGTGATGTTGTTTTTTCCTTTCTCTCTACTATGACGCAATCGGTCTATGACGTAATGATACCCCAACGTCAAAACATAGAGTCTTGAGAATTTCATCCAAAGGCACCCAAAATATGTCATTTGAACATTACGAAAAAATAAAACAAACGATGTACCGTTGCTGTCAGGAAAGCTGGCAGAAGAGACGCGTATTTTCGCGACAATAGGGATAGGGGGGATTTATAGCATCCACTAGTATTTCTTCTTCTTCTTCTTCTTCTTCTTCTTCTAATTATTATTATTATTGGTAGTAGTAGTAGTAGTAGTAGTAGTAGTAGTAGTAGTAGTAGTAGTATTTCAATAATAATAATAATAATAATAATAATAATAATAATAATAATAATAATAATAATTTTAAATACATTTTGTGTAAAAGAAGAAGTTATAAACACGTAAATAAAACTATAAAAATGGCTCGAAATGTGACCACATTTGAATAATATTTATATATGCTTCAGATAAGTGGGTTCCCTGATGAATCAGACTAGACACTACAACAGATAGTGAGATACATTATCTGTCAGGATAGGTCCAAAGTTTCCATTTGTGACTGAGTTATAGGAGTTGGCCCAGTTATGTAGTATCCCAAAGTACGTTTATTCACTAGTACTGTTGCAGTGTTTCCCACAGCTTTTTTTTCAGAGAGTCCTTGGGACTCTCTGGTGCACAATTTCAAGAGTCCCCTTACAAAATTTGAGAGTCCCCTTACAATTCCTACATTTACCTTGATTTTGATTACCAACATCACGGACACACAAATACGCCTCAAAGTCAAACAAAGCTTAGTTTTCAATGCAACTTTATTGAAAATTATGAATAGCCATAAAACAAGCAACACAACAAAAGGAATACTGTTCTGATAAATGTTACAAAGGAATCCATCATTGACTAGAGGAACCTTAAAATCACATAAAATGACAATAGAACAAACATGAAATGGTCATACGACAATTTACACACATCAATCTGCATGTACTGACAAATTGTCTCTGTACAAGCAGTTAGTGTTAGAGGGGACCAAGTCGATGACCAGAAGAAGAAAAAAAAGAGACAAAAAAAATCTGTTCAACTGCGTATTACAGACAAGATCATCATTGCCTAGTCTAGGGAGAACTGAAAATGATGATTCAACATTCAACGATTGCATCGTCTTCCGCATTTCTGCGGGTTATCGTTTTCCGTAGCCATGTGTCGAGCGACATGTTTCAGCTTTTCGGAAGCAAACAAAACGGCTGCGCATGCGTGTCAGCGCGGTCAGTGGGTAGGGGAGATCACCGCACTTACTCGGCTCGGGCGCATGATAGCTCAGAGGTGCCAGGATACATAACGGCAGTAAAAAAAAACAACAACAAAACGTTGCGTCCCTTGTGACGCACCTTTTTTTTTCATGCGTCCTTTTTCAGTTTTTGTGCGTCACTCTGACGCACACATGTGCGTTTTGGGAAACACTGTGTTGTACCATGAAGTAGCAAAATGGCGTCATAACGTCACAATTTCCTTGGCCTCCTACACCGTTAAAATAAAGGAAGGAGAGAGAGAGAGAGAGAGAGAGAGAGAGAGAGAGAGAGAGAGAGAGAGAGAGAGAGAGAGAGAGAGAGAGAGAGAGAGAGAGAGAGAGAGAGAGAGAGAGAGAGAGAGAGAGAGGAGATCGCAGTCCAAGGGACGTAAACTGTGAACTACTTCATCAAACGTCCTTATCTCCCTTTAACTATTTCCCTCTCTTCACACGCTCTAATTAAAACCCCGACGTTGTTATAATTATACATATCCTTTTTTAAACCCTCTGTTGCAGTTTAAATGTGCAAACTTAATGAAATTCACAAGCTATATTATGTGACATCACAATAAAATCGATCCTGAAATTTCCACAGTCGCCTATTTGTCTAGTCAAAAAGCGAAACCGAAAATAGCCTTGCGAAATCTCCGTTCTTGTTTACTACAGTATAAATTCATATTCAGCCACAAATTTCGATTCGTCGACCGATCCCTAAACTTGAATCATTGACCAAATGAACAAAAGAACGCTAGGCTTACCTTGAGGTTTCTGTTTTACACGGTAATGGCTCAAACTTTGTCAAGCAGTTGCTCTCGATCTGTCGACAGCATCTCACAAAACGGGAAGAAGTTTCGCCCAAAAGGGAGGTAATGTTTGGTTGTTTGTGTGTGTGTGTTTTTTTTGGATCGATCTCGGCGCCAAAACGAACCTTTGAGAGCAGAGGCGCTCGTATATGGATTCGATAGCGTCCTCTCTATAGAGCGCGCCTCTCTGTACTTTTATATAAAATTATTAATTAATTATGACTAATTAATCATGACTTTTTACTGTAGACCTAACCTCTCAATCACAGGCTCGCGTATATTCTGGATGCAATGGCATCCTCTCTATAGAAGTACTGACAAGGGAGAGGCGCGTTCCATAGAGAGGACGCTATCGTATCCAGATACAAGAGCCTGTGTTTGAGTAAGTGGCTAGTGAAATGATAGTGAAATGCAACTAACATGTTGAAATTTAATTATTATGTGTACATTATTTTTAATACGCAATTTGTATCCCGTCATTTTGTTTATGTCTGCATCATATTCTTACAGCGTAGGATTAGGTCTCTCTGAAGTTGCTTTTGGTACTGATTGATTCATTGTTCAGAGAATGGCAAGTGTCATTCTTAGGTGTCTTGCAGACATTCTTCAAATCTGAACAGGCAGCGAGGCAGCGAGAGAGAGAGAGAGAGAGAGAGAGAGAGAGAGAGAGAGGGGGGGGGGGGGGGAAACCGTTTAAAAACTTTGTTTAATTAGGGATCAAGTTTATAGACTAATTAATAAGCATAATCTTTCAATCTGCCCCTTAACAAGTTAACATAATAAGGAATATTTAACATTAAATTGGAAATCATGTAACATACACACATGCACACACACACGCACACACACAGACACACCCACACAAACATCTTCATAATTGTCGGTAAACAATTTTAGACACCAAAAAACCTCCATCTCTAACCCTTATCATCATCATCATCATCATCATCATCATCATCATCATCATCATCATCATCATCATCATCATCATCATCATCATCATCATCATCATCATCATCATTATTATTATTATTATTATTATTATTATTATTATTATTACAATAACAAAAACAATAAATAAGTAAATAAATAAATAATAAAATAAATACATAATTAAAATAATTACATGAAAGACTGTGTTATCATATATGTTATTATACATAACTTTCATAATTATTTTCGCAGATACCTACATATTTTATATTTGAAAGAAAATAGTGAGTCGCAATGTTTACACTCCAGTGGGAGAGAGTTCCATACAGTAGCTCCATTAAATTATAGGCTATTTTTGTATAAATCAATGCGAGGGAAGGGTAGTTTATAATTATAAAGTCCATGCCCATCAACTGGCTTAGTTAAAAAAAAAAGTATCAAGATATACAGGTTAGTTAGTTAGTTAGTTATTCATTGCTTACAAGGTCCAACGGACTGCAAAGAGCCGAATCAGGACCACAAAATCAAGACCACAACTTCGCTGAAAGAGGACTCATCCCTGATCCGCATAAAAGATCTGCTGAAACAACCCCAGTGGTAACACTGAAGGCACTCCACCAGCCGCTCAGTGCTTATTCACACTTTTCTGCTATCCTATGCACCAACGGGAATCCCCTCAATGAAACATACTTCCGGTTTTTTTCTCCGCGTGTTTTAGTGAGTTATTTCCAAATATTCAAGAATAATAACATGTGTCACTGGCCACCTGTATCGTACCCTCACATATTTTTATTTTTTTTTTGCTGCAGTTTATTATCGTTTTCTATCGCCAGTGGCGCGCCTAAACCCTACCTACCTAACATTATTTGTGAATTTTTGAAAAATATTCGGAAAAACATAACGCCCAGATGCTGGCTCGAACCCACACCTGTCAGGCGCCATTGGTTTCTGGCTTGTGGACAAGGCAAGTTAGTCCCGCCTTAGCCCACTTGGCCACAACGCTCGCCTAACATTGTCAGTTACTTCGTGTTTTGTGAAGGTTGCGACGGCGAAGCTATGGAAAACTACAAGTCTTCAGGTCCTGTTTCACTTTCTGTCGATGATCGACGCACCTCCGAAGTCGCCACAAATACAGGCCTCTACGATTGTTTTTTGCATCCTTTCACTGAGCATGTACTTCCTCCACCGTTTTTATACTTATCCCACTCGTTTTCTGGCTCTAACAATCGTCGTTTTCGGCAATTTGCCATATTTAAAAGTCACGCATCAAGCTTTGATAAAAGCAAGACAAGCTAGACCGGAACTTGGTTTCATGCTAACCTCGTTTTAATTTATAATGGCGATACCCACGAGTTTTTATGAGAGGTGCCGGAAAGTTGTGAATAGGGTCCAGCGGACTGCATGCCAAGAGCCGCATCAGGACCACGAAAGAGGTGAGATAGTGGTCGGACAGACAGACAATAAGAAGCAGCACACATTCCAACTGAATGAATAAAGAAAACGAAAAAGAAAAAAAAACTTTTATTTATAATTCCACTTTATTTAACCAAAAAAAAAAAAAAAGACGACAAGCCATTCAAATGTATTTTCAGACACTCACGCACATAGCCGAAAAATAAGCATTTAAAAAAAAGTATTCACTTTCTTAGCGGTGGTGTAGTGATTTTAATCAAATTAATGAAATATATAAAGTAACATTTTAAAAAAAGTGAAACATGGTAATTAAGCACCTAGTAAATTAGGTCACGGCCGGGGCTGACACGTGATAAAACGAAATCAGATTATAGTATGACTGAAACGCGCTTAATAATGCTCACGCATCAGTTAAAAAACAATAGGTTATAGTAAATTTTAAGAATTAAACCTTTTGCCGTGCAAGACAACAAATATTACCCAAAGCAAACATATAAATTTACACAAAATAAGCAAGAGATGTTGAATCTGTACATTACAACAATATCTGAAATTGCGTCCAAGGTCGAAATCAAAATTGCGAAAGAAAAATGTGTAAATCGCCCTTAGAGATTACTTATATACTTAATATTCATTCATTTTTATGTTTGAAATTTGCGAAATTTGACTTTTCAACGTTGCGTTTCAGCGTTCGAAAGAGCGCCTGTTAGAAACGCTGCTTGGCTTATCTCCCTTTAGAAGACTGCAGACAAACATACAAATTAGTGGAGCGTAACTAAACATGCTTTAGCTCGTTGACTGTGGATTATAAAGGGGAGAGCGGATTGTGTGCCTGTATTGTCGGGTGATGCTTGACGACTGGGTCAATGACCTCTTTGACTCGGGAGGTGACCACATCGAGGAACCGATCGATGTTTGTTTTCTAGGTGTTCACACCCTCATTGAGAAATTTAACCTCAACAAAGGCAAGCGGATTAGCCCCTTTCCCCCCTCCTCTCTCACCCTCCCCACCCCACAAAAAAAATTATGTTTACGGTATCCGACCCTAATTTTTTGGCCCGACCATACACTTTTTTGGGGGGGATCGTCTGGAAAAAAAGAAGAAGAAAGCCCAAAAAATCGCACCCAAGATGGTTAAGATGTTAAAAATGTTTTTTTCTTTAAAGCCGACCTACCGACCCTATTTTTTTTTGGCTATGTTACCGTAAACAGTTTTTTTTAATTGGGGGGAGGGGGGGGGGGGGCTTTAATAAACTCCTCCACCAGTATGATGATCATAATATTCAATGTAACAGTTTGAAAAACTGACCCTAGACTCACTTGAGCAAAACTAAAAGAAATGTATACATTTTTTTTATTTGTTATATTTGTTGTTGGAATGGAATGAAAAGTTGCTACTGTACATTAATTATACAGTAAAACTGTACACAACACAAATTAAATGTATTAGATTCAACTGATAATTTAAACAAACTAACTTATACAGGTGTTCTATAGCTCTTTTGGATAGCCTACCTCTTCTTGCCTCTTTTCCTGTTCCCTTTTATTTTATTTCCATATTTGGTTTAATTGTTTAACATGCAGTAATTCTATATTATTGTATTTTCAACTGCGTTTTAAATAGAAGAAAGTTCCAAGGTAATTTTGTTAAATTGTATTTTCTCTTCTCCTATTTATATATTGGTGTGTGGTGTGAATGTGTATTTTCTAAAATTCAAATGCTGAATAAGAACTAAAGATAAAAAAGAAATGAAGACTGAACAAACAAACAAACAAACAAAAAATTTAATAATCTAATGACTTGTAACAAATAAGGGGAAAATAAAGAGATTATTGTGATTATAATAGTCACACGCAAAACTATACCTATATATCATTATGTATAAAACACAAAAATATCTGTACATCATCATGCACAAAACATAAGAGCCCGTGGATTGAAATTCAGGACATAAACGTGACGACCAGAAGATTCACAATTATGTACAAAACACAGAACCAATAGGTTTAAATTCAGCATTTGACAGAGGCCAGTCGTGTTCAGCTGTTTTATCCTCAGTCAGTTCAAACAAAGAAGGAATTGTACATAGCACGACAGGTTTGCGTGTGTTGACAGTCCCGAAGAGGCTATGATCTTCAGTTCTGCTTTATAGATCTATGCATGACGAGAGTGACACTTAACTGAACTTTTATTGCTTGAAGATTTTGTCTTGCTTTGCTTTTTCCTTCCTACTTTGGATACTTCGGTCCCTGTAACAAACGGACTCTTTTAAACGAGAGAAGAAGAAGAAGAAGAAGAAGAAGAAGAAGAAGAAGAAGAAGAAGAAGAAGAAAGGACAACAATAACAACAACTCTGTAACACCCAAGAAGAGGTAGAACAATAAAACCTGTTAATTCTACACCCCTGAAAGGGCCCCAATTTGAAGGTTGTGTTTACTTTTTGCGAAAATGAGTTTAGCCTAAAATGCGCATTGTTATTACATTAACAAAAAATTGATAAAGTGGGATTTCATTGATTAATCCAACCGCTAAAATTGCAATTTTCCATTTCTGTTCTGACAGTGAATAATTTCCCTGTTAAACGGTACACCAATACGCTCATCGAGACTACTAGATAAAGATTATATTTTTAGCTTTAGAAAGGTTGTTATACCTATTCTATCCTATCCTATCCTATCCTATCCTGTAACTCGGATGTCGTAGGTGCACCACAGATGATCGTTTAACCAGCCTACTATGGGGCGCCATGTGTCCATTTATTCTATGTGACTATTCTATACATAGAATAAATTCTATGCACATAGAAAGCATTCTATGCACACAAAAAGCATTCATTAGTTGAAATTCCATTTATAAAAAAGAAACCAATATTGTAAGTCATAGAATAAAATTCTTTGTATAGAATAACATTCTATAATATAGTGTAAAATTCTATGTCCATAATAAAATTCTATGTATAGAATAACATTTTATAATAGAGAATAAGATTCTATGTATGTAATACAATTCTATATTATAGAATGCACTTGTATGCATAGAATTATATTCTATAACATAGAATGAATTCTATTACAAAGAATGAATTCTATAACATAGAATTTATTCTATGTGCATACAATTCATTCTATAACATAGAATGAATTCTTTAACATAAAATAAATTATATGACATAAAATGAATTCTATGTGCATAGAATAAATTGTATAACATAGAATGAATTCTATAATAAAGAATGAATTCTATATGCATAGAATGAATTCTATATGCATAGAATGAATTTTATAGCATAGAATGAATTCTATGACATAGAATTCATTCTATGACATAGAATGAATTCTATAGGCATAGAATGAATAGTATAACATAGAAGGAATAAGATGACATAGAATGAATTCTATGAAATAGAATGAATTCTAAAACATAGAATGAATTCTATAGCATAGAATGAATTCTATGTTACAGAATGAATTCTATGTCATAGAATTCATTCTATGCTATAGAATTCATTCTATGCTATAGAATAAATTCTATGTCATAGAATTCATTCTTTGCTATAGAATTCATTCTATGTTATAGAATTCATTCTATGTCATAAAATTCATTCTATGTAATCTTATTCATTCTATGTTATACTATTCATTCTTTGCCTATAGAATTCATTCTATGTCATAGAATGAATTCTATGTCATAGAATTCATTCTATGCTATAAAATTCATTCTATGCATATAGAATTCATTATTTATTATAGAATTCATTCTATGTTATACAACTTATTCTATGCACATAGAATTAATTCTATGTCATGCAAATTATTTTATGTTAAAGAATTCATTCTATGTTATAGAATTCATTCTTTGTAATAGAATTCTTTCTATGTTATAGAATTTAGTTCTATGCATACAAGTGCATTCTATAATATAGAATTGTATTACATACATAGAATCTTATTCTCTGTTATAAAATGTTATTCTATACATAGAATTTTATTATGGACATAGAATTTTACACTATATTATAGAATGTTATTCTATACAAAGAATTTTATTCTATGACTTACAATATTGGTTTCTTTTTTTATAAATGGAATTTCAACTAATGAATGCTTTTTGTGTGCATAGAATGCTTTCTATGTGCATAGAATTTATTCTATGTATAGAATGGTCACATAGAATTAATGTACACATGGCGCCCCATACCTACTCCATCTTTCCCTGTCCTCAGCAACCTTGATTGTTTCGCTCAGTGTCAAACCAGTCCATTCTCGAAATGTTGTCCTCCTACCTCTTCTTCCGTCTCCCTCTTCTTCTACCTCCTTGCACTGTGCCTTGCAGGATGGTCTTTGCAAGAACTGATGATCTGGTGACGTGACCATACCATCGGAGTTTCCGTTTCTTCACCACAGTGAGCAGGTCTTCGTGTTGTCCAATGGCTTGTGTGATGGTCATTTTCAGGAGGACCTTGCTAGGATGGCTGATGAGGCTGATGGTGCGATAATTTTCACAATCCTGAAGGTTACCTTTTTTGGGAAGAGTGATGACAAGTGACTGGGTCCATGGTGTAGTCCACTCCCCATTCTGCCAGATCTTGTTACATATTATGGTGAGTGCGTCGATCATCGCTTCTCCTCCTGCTTGAAGCAGTTCCGAGGGTATGTTGTCCACTCCCGCTGACTTCTCCTTCTTCAGCGATTGCACTGCTGCCTCAACTTCTTCTCTGAAAATTGGGAGGATTTCTTCTTCTTCTCTGTTCTCTGGATATGCTAGAACTGATGGGTCTCCGTTTGGTTTGTGGTTGTAAAGGTCAGAGCAGTACTCTGTCCATCTGTCCAAGACTTCTTGTTCTTCTGTAAGGCATATGCCAGACTTGCTTTGGATCGTGAAGACCTTGGGCTGTTTAACACTTGTCAGCCGCCTTCTTGCTGTTGTTCTTGTTCAGACTGTTCTCTATTTCCTGGCATTGATCTTGTATCCAGTTCTCCTTTGCTGTGCGCATGCCTTTTCGGATTTCATTGTTAATTTTTCGGTAGGCATCAGCTCTCTGTGATGTGTTCTTATTCTTTTTCATCTCTCTTCGTTTATCACACAGGTCCAAAAGTTCAGGTGTGATCCACAGCTTCTTCTTTGGCCGGTGCTTTCCAAGGATCTCCGTGGCGGCATCTGTCACAGCTAAGTTGAAGGTGGTGGTCATGGTGTTGACATCTACTTCACCAGCTCCCAAAATGAGCAGTGGTGCAAATTCCCCTCCAATTGTAGCCTGAAATATTTCTGCCACCTCCAGGTCTTTTAGTTTGTCCAGGTCGAACTTCAGTCTAGTGCACTTTGCTTTGTTTACTCTCTTCAAGTGAAGCCGGAAAGACATCATCACGAGGTCGTGGTCACTTCCGATGTCTGCTTCTGGAAAAGTGCGTGTCCTGCCATGTTGATGCTTGATCTGAAGCGTTTCTTGACCACGATGTAGTCGATCTGATTGTAATGCTCCCCGCCGGGACTGTGCCATGTCCATCGTCTGGATTTTTTGTGGAGACCAAGCGTGTTTGCCAGTACCAGATTGTTGTATCTGGAAAACTCCAACAGTCTCAGACCCCTGTCATTTGTCTCGTTGTTGCAGTGTCTCCCCAGTTGTGGTGCGCATCTTGGCCAACCTTGGCATTCCAGTCGCCTTCCACTATGACTATGTCCTTCTTCGGCACTTGGTCAAGGACAGCCTGTAGATTTTCAAAGAAATCCTCCACTTCGCTGTCGTCATAGTCTGATGTTGGGGCATAGGCCTGGATGATTGTGATGTTGAAAGGGGCTGCTCTCAGACGGATGGTAATGAGTCTACTGGAGACTTGGCGGCAACCCATGACAGTGGCTAGAATGTTCTTGGGGACCAAGAATCCAACACCGTGTTCGTGCCTGTCATCTCTACCGCTGAAATAAAGCTTGTGGCCTTTGTTGGTCGTTGTTTCACCTGATCCCTAAAACGTTCCATCGATAGTGGTCCATCTCGTGGGCCAGTTCTAATTTTCCCTCCGCATTTAGGGTCCAGACATTCCAGGTTCCAATGACGATGTTATTTCTGGTGCGGATCTTGCTAAGTTGTCCATCAGTTGCACACTTATCGCCTCCGTCCTTGTGGCCAACGGAAGGCGCGGTCCTTGTTGATCCGGGCGACGACCGATCGATCCGGCATGGAGTAAATGCTTTTATTCATTATGCAGTGTGTCTTGGGCAAGAAAGTCCTGGCAGGGCCCAATCCTCTCCAGGCTGTTGGTCACAGCCGATATCCACGAATACAATGTGGCTCGCCTTGGCCCCGAGCACGTGGTCGTTGAACCTGTAGTTACATGAGGTTCCTCCGGCATGGCCGGTGACTTCTGTGTAGAACACTTTCGCCCAGTGATGCCGTGCTGACATCGCCTTGTTAGTCGCCTCTTACGATACGTCGGGAAACGTTGGGTCTATTAATCAGTGCCCGAACCCATAGGGTACTTACATTTTATTGGATGTTATAAACATGTGACCAAAAAATAGCGCGAATACATCCACAGGCCCACAAAACAAATGATTTAATGTTAATTAAGTTCCTTATATTACATTACAGCCCTGAAAATGAAAAAAAGGTCCCACTAGCCTTTGGCTAGTAACTTAAAAATTTTACTAGCCAAACTAAAAATTTTACTAGCCAAACTAAAAAAAAGTTCATTTTAGCGCACTCGCATTTGGCGACTAAAGTTTTTTTTTTAGTCGCCAATTTTTTTTTTCACTAGCCATGGCGACTAAATTAGTCGCCATTTTCAGGCCTGCATTATACAAAATACATAATATTATCCTTCCTTACAGAACAGAATAATCGACTAGCTGCAGTGGGAACACAAATACTGAGGGCAACCTTGTAAAACTGTGATGAAGTTAGTCCCAATTAAGACAGGGTCGGTCTTTCAACCTTGGCCCCTCCATAGTTAGAGAGAGAGAGACAGAGACAGACAAACAGACAGACAGACAGAAAGACAGAGAGACAGCCAGATAGATAGATAGATAGATAGATAGATAGATAGATAGATAGATAGATAGATAGATAGATAGATAGATAGATAGATAGATAGATAGATAGATAGATAGATAGATAGATAGATAGATAGATAGATAGATAGATAGATAGATAGATAGATAGATAGATAGATAGATAGATAGATAGATAGATAGATAGATAGATAGATAGATAGATATTCGGGCAAGCTCACATACCTCCTCTTTGTAACAAGGAAGCTTAAAAAGCTTATGATCTTTCCAGTCTTGCACACCTACGTCCTCTTTGAATGTGTGGTAATGTGAAAGATCATCTACCAAGGTATTGACGACAGGTTCGCTCATCTTTGTCCCACTGTCAACGAACTGTGTCGTCAAGAAAATGCAATAAAATTAAGCAAAGTATGATGGATCTGAGAAATGACTACTTACAGCTTTTGGTGCTCTTTCAAACACCTTATTCAACACAATGACTTACGTAACTGGAACTAATTAAGCTTACGTGACTGGAACTGACTTAGTTCACACGTTCACACACTGTAACATGAAAGAATAAAGCATTGCCACCCTGGCGTGTATAATGCCACACACACACAAACGCGCGCACATACGCACACACACACACACGTGGAGTGTGTTGACGGTCCCGAATAGGCCATGATCTTCAGTTCTGCTTTATAGATCTCTGCATGAAGAGAGTGACACTTAACTGAACTTTTTATGCTTGAAGATTTTGTCTTGCTTTGCTTTTCCCTTCCTACTTTGGATACTTCGGTCCCTGTAATAAACGGACTCTTTTAAACGAGAGGAGGAGAAGAAGAAGAAGAAGAAGAAGAAGAAGAAGAAGAAGAAGAAGAAGAAGAAGAAGAAGAAGAAGAAGAAGAAGAAGAAGAAGAAGAAGAAGAAGAAGAAGAAGGAGGAGGAGGAGGAGAAGAAGAAGAAGAAGAAGAAGAAGAAGAAGAAGAAGAAGAAGAAGAAGAAGAAGAAGAAGAAGAAGAAGAAGAAGAAGAAAAAGAAGAAGAAGAAGAAGAAGAAGAAGAAGAAGAAGAAGAAGAAGAAGAAGAAGAAGAAGAAGAAGAAGAAGAAGAAGAAGAAGAAGGAGAAGAAGAAGAAGAAGAAGAAGAAGAAAAAGAAGAAGAAGAAGAAGAAGAAGAAGAAGAAGAAGAAGAAGAAGAAGAAGAAGAAGAAGAAGAAGAAGAAGAAGAAGAAGAAGAAGAAGAAGAAGAACAAGAAAAAGAAGAAGAAGAAGAAGAAGAAGAAGAAGAAGAAGAAGAACAAGAAAAAGAAGAACAAGAAAAAGAAGAAGAAGAAGAAGAAGAAGAAGAAGAAGAAGAAGAAGAAGAAGAAGAAGAAGAAGAAGAAGAAGAAGAAGAAGAAGAAGAACAAGAAGAAGAACAAGAACAAGAAAAAGAAGAAGAAGAAAAAGAAGAAGAAGAAGAAGAAGAAGAAGAAGAAGAAGAAGAAGAAGAAGAAGAAGAAGAAGAAGAAGAAGAAAAAGAAGAAGAAGAAGAAGAAGAAGAAGAAGAAAGGACAACGATAACAACAACTCTGTAACACCCAAGAAGAGGTAAAACAATAGAACCTGTTAATTCTACACCCATGAAAGGGCCCCAATTTGAAGGTTGTGTTTACTTTTGGCGAAAATGAGTTTAGCCTAAAATGCACATTGTTATTACATCAACAAAAAATTGATAAAGTGGGATTTCATTGATTAATCCAACCGCTAAAATTGCAATTTTCCATTTCTGTTCTGACAGTGAATAATTTCCCTGTTAAACGGTACACCAATACGCTCATCGAGACTACTAGATAAAGATTATATTTTTAGCTTTAGAAAGGTTGTTATACCTATCCTATCCTATCCTATCCTATCCCGTAACTCGAATGTCGTAGGGGCACCACAGATGATCGTTTAACCAGCCTACTCCATCTTTCCCTGTCCTCAGCAACCCTGATTGTTTCGCTCAGTGTCAAACCAGTCCATTCTCGAAATGTTGTCCTCCCACCTCTTCTTCCGATTCCCTCTTCTTCTACCTCCTTGCACTGTGCCTTGCAGGATGGTCTTTGCAAGAACTGATGATCTGGTGACGTGGCCATACCATCGGAGTTTCCGTTTTTTCACCACAGTGAGCAGGTCATCGTGTTGTCCAATGGCTTGTGTGATGGTCATTTTCAAGAGGACCTTGCTAGGATGGCTGATGAGGCTGATGGTGCGGTAAGTTTCACATTCCTGAAAGTTACCTTTTTTGGGAAGAGTGATGACAAGCGACTGGGTCCATGGTGTAGGCCACTCCCCATTCTGCCAGATCTTGTTACAGAAAATGGTGAGTGCGTCGATCATCGCTTCTCCTCCTGCTTGAAGCAGTTCCGCGGGTATGTTGTCCACTCTCGCTGACTTCTCCTTCTTCAGCGATTGCACTGCTGCCTCAACTTCTTCTCTGAAAATTGGGAGGATTTCTTCTTCTTCTCTGTTTTCTGGACATGCTAGAACTGATGGGTCTCCGTTTGGTTTGTGGTTGTAAAGGTCAGAGCAGTACTCTGTCCATCTGTCCAAGACTTCTTGTTCTTCTGTAAGGCATATGCCAGACTTGCTTTGGATCGTGAAGACCTTGGGCTGTTTAACACTTGTCAGCCGCTTCACAGTCTGGTTGGCCTTCTTGCTGTTGTTCTTGATCAGACTGTTCTCTATTTCCTGGCATTGATCTTTTATCCAGTTCTCCTTTGATGTGCGCATGCCTTTTCGGATTTCATTGTTTATTTTTCGGTAGGCATCAGCTCCCTGTGATGTGCTCTTATTCTTTTTCACCTCTCTTCGTTTATCACACCGGTCCAAAAGTTCAGGAGTGATCCACAGCTCCTTCTTTGGCCGGTGCTTTCCAAGGATCTCCGTGGCGGCATCTGTCACAGCTAAGTTGAAGGTGGTGGTCATGGTGTTGACATCTACTTCACCAACTCCCAAAATGAACAGTGGTGCAAATTCCCCTCCAATTGTAGCCTGAAATATTTCTGCCACATCCAGGTCTTTCAGTTTGTCCAGGTCGAACTTCAGTCTAGTGCACTTTGCTGTGTTTACTCTCTTCAAGTGAAGCCGGAAAGACATCATCACGAGGTCGTGGTCACTTCCGATGTCTGCTCCTGGAAAAGCGCGTGTCCTGCCAATGTTGATGCTTGATCTAAAGCGTTTCTTGACCATGAGGTAGTCCATCTGATTGTAATGCTCCCAGCCGGGACTGTGCCATGTCCATCGTCTGGATTTTTTGTGGAGACCAAGCGTGTTTGCCAGTACCAGATTGTTGTATCTGGAAAACTCCAACAGTCTCAGACCCCTGTCATTTGTCTCGTAGTTGCAGTGTCTCCCCAGTTGTGGTGCGCATCTTGGCCAACCTTGGCATTCCGGTCGCCTTCCACTATGACTATGTCCTTCTTCGGCACTTGGTCAAGGACAGCCTGTAGATTTTCATAGAAATCCTCCACTTCGCTGTCGTCATAGTCTGATGTTGGGGCATAGGCCTGGATGATGGTGATGTTGAAAGGGGCTGCTCTCAGACGGATGGTAATGAGTCTACTGGAGACTTGGCGGCAACCTAAGGGTGGCCTCGTGGCGCAGTGAATAAGTCGCCGGTTTCGTATGCCGAAGGTCGCGGGTTCGATTCCCGCAAAGGGCGAACCTATGTGACTTAGGTACGAGACTATTGGGGTCACCGAGGGTTTTCTCCGGGCACTCCGGTTTCCTCCCTCCCTTCAATAATGGTACAGGACGCAGTCAATATAAAAATTTCACAAATAAAAATGCGATTTTCTTTCCTTCTTCTAATAGCGATCTCCCTGCCTTTACACCACTTGATGTGATGGATGGATGAGACAGGTGAGCGTGTATGTTCGTATAGATCGCCGAGCTTTGAGCCTGATTGATTTGGGGAAAGGCGCGTTTATAGCATCCTGTATTATTATTATTATGACAGTGGCTAGAATGTTCTTGTGGACCAAGAATCCAACTCCGTGTTCGTGCCTGTCATCTCTACCGCTGAAATAAAGCTTGTGGCCTTTGTCGGTCGTTGTTTCATCTATGCCTTTCCAGCGCAGTTCGCTGATCTCTAAAACGTTCCTTCGATAGTGGTCCATCTCGTGGGCCAGTTCTTCTAATTTTCCCTCGCATTTAGGTCCAGACATTTCATATCGCATCCGTCCTGGTGGCCAACGGAAGGCGCGGTCCTTGTTGATCCGGGCGACGACCGATCCGGCATGGAGTAAATGCTTTTATTCATCATGCAGTGTGTCTTGGGCAAGAAAGACCTGGTAGGGCCCAATCCTCTCCAGGCTGTTGGTCACAGCCGATATCCACGAATACAGTGTGGCTCGCCTTGGCCCCGAGCACGTGGTCGTTGAACCTGTAGTAACATGAAGTTCCTCTGGCCTGGCCGGTGACTTCTGTGTAGAAGACTTTCGCCCAGTGATGCCGTGCTGACATCACCTTGTTAGTCCCCTCTTACGACACTTCGGGAAACGTTGGGTCTATTAATCAGTGCCCGAACCCATAGGGTACTTACATTTTATTGGATGTTAAAAACATGTGACCAAATAATAGCGCAAATACATCCACAGGTCCACAAAACAAATGATTTAATGTTAATTAAGTTCCTTATATGTGTTGCCGCATGACAAAACCCGGCTAAAGACGCCAGGATTGATTCGCTGCTACAGCCGTAAAACACTAAAAATAGGCTACCCCATCAATTTTAGGATTGTTGCCTCTTTGTCTTTATTTAAGACTTTTCTTTAATATCCCAAACGGATTTTGTTAAAAAATTACTAAAACATTGTTTATTTTGTTGATTTTGATAAGGGTGTTGATCACACCTTGCTAAAACAATGGCACTAATTGACCTCCGATACCCCAACTTTTCTTGTCCGACTATGAAGGGAAATCCCCAATGTGGATTGATATATAACGTCTGGAGAGTGAAAAGTCCCTATTGCTACTACTTTTTGGTACATAAAAGTGTGTGGCGTATGAATTTTTCATGAAATTCCTTGTTCCGAAGCTTGCTTGTGACACAAGTTGTGTTCGAATGTGTCTCTAGCAGGGTCGTGAAAAACTGAAGTGTTGCCTATAGATTTTCGACGATTTTTAGTTCAAAGTGAATTTTTTAATGTAGATAAACTCATCATACATCTACTTCAAGTGTTTTCTTGCAATATTTATGTTGCATTTGTTAGAAACAATTTGTCAAAGTAAGTGACCGATTCTTTTTGGAAACCGGAAGTGATGGCTTCGTCTCCAGCGTCAGTAGATGTGTCGTCTGCTAGAGTAGCTAGGGCCTTGAATCGACCCGGTTTTGCTTCTGAAGAGCTCCAAGACCTGCTTTCAGACTATTTTTATGATGGTGCCAGTGGGAACTGTGATGAGGATTATGATTCTGACGAGCAGAAACTTGATCCCGTTATTAAACGATACTGTTTGTTTTCATTCAATGATTCATGCTTCGTAGGCCTCTTCGCTATTGGCGTGTCTTTAATAATCCGTCATTCTACTTGCATAGATTTAGGTAAAGGTTGAAAAGGCGATATCAGTGAAAGAATTACAGTAGGAGTGTGGAAAATATTTCAGTAGTATATTTTGTTGGGTGGAGGTGGGGTGGGGTGGTTGAAAAGGTAAGTAGTCTGGCCTGCATTCAATATTACTAGCATGACAAGTTGACTATTTTCTCAGTATTTATTATTGTTGGTTTGTCTGTTTTAGGAAATGAACATGAGGACTATTTACCAAATTACTAGTAATTAGTATTTGCTTTGATATTTGTGTTTATTTAAACGTTATAGAGCAAAATGACATGTTATTTTGATTTACACCTGTGACGCGACAGATTTATTCGACGTGCGGAAGGGAGTGGAGAATCGGGGAATTATTAAAGCTTGATTATTAGGACTGAAAACTACCTAATGAAACTTTTGTTTTAGGTTTGTAATCTTTGTTTGACTATTTGAACTGAGCTGATGTAGCTGCTTGCAATTAAACAAAAGATTACTTGACGGACGAGGGATTTAAGAGGGTGGGGGGGGGAGGGAGGGGGCATTATGATAGGGTTTATTTTAGAAAAATGATTGATTCAGGCCATGTTCTTGATATATTATTATGTGTTTGAGTTATTATAGACTTGCTAAACACTTGTTTTATTTCTAATATGTTTAAAAACACTATGCATTATGGATGGGTACAGAATAAAATTGTGCGTATTGTTTTAATTTGTTTATGTTTAATATTGTGTGGATGGTGTATAATGTGAATTTTCTCATCTTATCTCAACTCACTGCCATATTGCTGCCATCTTCCTGATTGTTTTGATACCAAATACATGCATGGGAAAATTCTGGTTGTGAAGTAATGATCATTTTACAATTCAAAACTTTGAAGGCAATTTCTGGAAATTAGCCCCCGAGAAAATAAAATATTAAGAAAAATCATAAAACATCAACCAATAAAGATAAAACAATTCTGTTTTTTGCATTTTGAAGATTAATTTTAGTACTTTGTTAATAAATAAATAAGTAATTTTTCATATTTTGACACTTTAGCCTGGTTTTCTCATGCTGCAACACATATTACATTACACAAAAAACATAATATTATCCTTCCTTACAGAGCAGAAGATAATAATCGACTGGCTGCAGTGGGAACACAAATACTGAGGGCAACCTTGTAAAACTGTGATGAAGTTAGTCCCAATTAAGACAGGGTCGGTCTTTCAACCTTGGCCCCTCCATAGTTTGAGAGAGAGAGAGACAGACAGACAGAGACAGACAAACAGACAGACAGACAGACAGACATACAGAAAGACAGAGAGCCAGCCAGCCAGCCAGCCAGCCAGCCAGCCAGCCAGCCAGCCAGACAGACAGACAGACAGACAGATAGATAGATAGATAGATAGATAGATAGATAGATAGATAGATAGATAGATAGATAGATAGATAGATAGATAGATAAATATTCGAGCAAGCTCACATACCTCCTCTTCGTAAAAAGAAAGCTCATGATCTGCACAGTCTTGCACACCTTCGTCCTCTTCGAATGTGTAGAAATGTGACGGATATCGATAGGTAGCGCCGACAGGTTCGCTCATCTTTGTCCCACTGTCAACGAACTGTGTCGTCAAGAAAATGCAATAAAATCAAGCAAAGTATGATGGATCTGAGAAATGACTACTTACAGCTTTTTGGTTTTCTTTCAAACACCTTATTCAACACAATGACTTACGGAACTGGAACTAATTAAGCTTACGTGACTGGAACTGACTTAGTTCACACGTGTTCACACACTGTAACATGAAAGAATAAAGCATTGCCACATTGGCGTATAATGCCACGCGCGCGCATACGCGCACACACACACACGTGGCGTGTGTTGACGGTCCCGAAGAGGCCATGATCTTCAGTTCTGCTTTATAGATCTATGCATGACGAGAGTGACACTTAACTGAACTTTTATTGCTTGAAGATTTTGTCTTGCTTTGCTTTTTCCTTCCTACTTTGGATACTTCGGTCCCTGTAATAAACGGACTCTTTTAAACGAGAGGAGGAGAAGAAGAAGAAGAAGAAGAAGAAGAAGAAGAAGAAGAAGAAGAAGAAGAAGAACAAGAAGAAGAAGAAGAAGAAGAAGAAGAAGAAAAAGAAGAAGAAGAAGAAGAAGAAGAAGAAGAAGAAGAAGAAGAAGAAGAAGAAGAAGAAGAAGAAGAAGAAGAAGAAGAAGAAGAAGAACAAGAAAAAGAAGAAGAAGAAGAAGAAGAAGAAGAAGAAGAAGAAGAAGAAGAAGAAGAAGAAGAAGAAGAAGAAAGGACAACGATAACAACAACTCTGTAACACCCAAGAAGAGGTAGAACAATAGAACCTGTTTATTCTACACCCCTGAAAGGGCCCCAATTTGAAGGTTGTGTTTACTTTTGGCGAAAATTAGTTTAGCTTAAAATGCGCATTGTTATTACATTAACAAAAAATTGATAAAGTGGGATTGCATTGATTAATCCAACCGCTAAAATTGCAATTTTCCATTTCTGTTCTCACAGTGAATAATTTCCCTGTTAAACGGTACACCAATACGCTCATCGAGACTACTAGATAAAGATTATATTTTTAGCTTTAGAAAGGTTGTTATACCTATCCTATCCTATCCCGTAACTCGGATGTCGTAGGGGCACCACAGATGATCGTTTAACCAGCCTACTCCATCTTTCCCTGTCCTCAGCAACCCTGATTGTTTCGCTCAGCGTCAAACCAGTCCATTCTCGAAATGTTGTCCTCCCACCTCTTCTTCGGTCTCCCTCTTCTTCTACTTCCTTGCACTGTGCCTTGCAGGATGGTCTTTGCAAGAACTGATAATCTGGTGACGTGGCCATACCATCGGAGTTTCCGTTTTTTCACCACAGTGAACAGGTCATCGTGTTGTCCAATGGCTTGTGTGATGGTCATTTTCAGGAGGACCTTGCTAGGATGGCTGATGAGGCTGATGGTGCGGTAATTTTCACATTCCTGAAGGTTACCTTTTTTGAGAAGAGTGATGACAAGCGACTGGGTCCATGGTGTAGGCCACTCCCCATTCTGCCAGATCTTGTTACAGATAATGGTGAGTGCGTCAATCATCGCTTCTCCTGCTTGAAGCAGTCCCGCGGGTATGTTGTCCACTCCTGCTGACTTCCCCTTCTTCAGCGATTGCACTGCTGCCTCAACTTCTTCTCTGAGAATTGGGAGGATGTGACAGACGGACCAGTTTACCCTGCTTACTTTACGATTTGGCCGTGTTTAGTCAATGTAATCTTAGAATGTTAATGTTAGGCTGCAGCAGACGATGGAAGTAATCAAGCGTAGCAATGGTATACTGCCGTGTACACACAGTGGTAGCTTGACGGTAGGAGCGCAGGCAATGACATCATCGTAGCTATGTTAGGCGAGTCGATTACCAGCCAATGGGAACACAGTTTAGAATGGATTCAACCAGGTCTGGCTGATTCAAATAGAGAGAAAGAACGGCAGTCGAGTTTGAAACGAGGAGCAGTAACCAGCTACACAGTTAGCAGTAATATCTCTCCACTCATAGACCAGGAAGCAGGACTTGTGAATTTTAGAATTCAATCAAGTAGCCCAGGGCCTGACTTTGTCAAACAGACGAGCAGGCGAGATATAGCGTGCGCCAAACTCAACAGAAAAAACGAGTTGGCTGTTTAGCCTCTACAGCACAGGACTGAGAGAGCAACCCTGGAAAACACTCTCCAAGACAACACAGCGTGTCAAGGAACCAAACTACACGACGACCCAGCGTGTACCAGAAGCTACCTCAACGAAGGGCTTCAAACCCGCTACACGAAAGTTAAGTGCCGAGGAAACAGTGCACTAAAACTGATAGCAAAAGGACCACAGTAGTCCACTCTTCAGAAACTATAGTAAAGAGGACCACAGTAGTCCAATTTTTAAGAACGCTAGTAGCCAGTGCCCTATGAAGAAATAACAGCTGCCTAGACTATCAGCGATCGAATCATTTGCATTGACTTATGACTTTTTAAGGTAGATTAGTACATCGAAGATCTTGTATAGAGTAGAAGAAATAAATGTGTGATTTTAACTGTTATCAAGTGGCTGGACTACATATGATTCATAGCCGTGTGAAAGCTAGTGTGACAGTGATCTTTTACCATTTTTTCTATCTATCTCTGTATCCCAGCCTTAACACAGACCGAGCTAAACAAATAAATGTATTAAAGTAATTCACCGGGTGACTCACTAGCGGTTCCCATAGAATAAAGCGTGAGGGTTACAGCATTCCATTGTGCAGAGCCCAGCAACTAATAAACCCCACGTCACAGAGGATTTCTTTTTCTTCTTCTCTGTTCTCTGGGCATGCTAGAACTGATGGGTCTCCGTTTGGTTTGTGGTTGTAAGGTCAGAGCAGTACTCTGTCCATCTGTCCAAGACTTCTTGTTCTTCTGTAAGGCATATGCCAGACTTGCTTTGGATCGTGAAGACCTTGGGCTGTTTAACACTTGTCAGCCGCTTCACAGTCTGGTAGGCCTTCTTGCTGTTGTTCTTGTTCAGACTGTTCTCTATTTCCTGGCATTGATCTTTTATCCAGTTCTCCTTTGCTGTGCGCATGCCTTTTCGGATTTCATTGTTAATTTTTCGGTAGGCATCAGCTCCCTGTGATGTGTTCTTATTCTTTTTCATCTCTCTTCGTTTATCACACAGGTCCAAAAGTTCAGGTGTGATCCACAGCTTCTTCTTTGGCCGGTGCTTTCCAAGGATCTCCGTGGCGGCATCTGTCACAGCTAAGTTGAAGGTGGTGGTCATGGTGTTGACATCTACTTCACCAGCTCCCAAAATGAGCAGTGGTGCAAATTCCCCTCCAATTGTAGCCTGAAATATTTCTGCCACCTCCAGGTCTTTCAGTTTGTCCATGGTCGAACTTCAGTCTAGTGCACTTTGCTTTGTTTACTCTCTTCAAGTGAAGCTGGAAAGACATCATCACGAGGTCGTGGTCACTTCCGATGTCTGCTTCTGGAAAAGTGCGTGTCCTGCCATGTTGATGCTTGATCTGAAGCGTTTCTTGACCACGATGTAGTCGATCTGATTGTAATGCTCCCCGCCGGGACTGTGCCATGTCCATCGTCTGGATTTTTTGTGGAGACCAAGCGTGTTTGCCAGTACCAGATTGTTGTATCTGGAAAACTCCAACAGTCTCAGACCCCTGTCATTTGTCTCGTTGTTGCAGTGTCTCCCCAGTTGTGGTGCGCATCTTGGCCAACCTTGGCATTCCAGTCGCCTTCCACTATGACTATGTCCTTCTTCGGCACTTGGTCAAGGACAGCCTGTAGATTTTCAAAGAAATCCTCCACTTCGCTGTCGTCATAGTCTGATGTTGGGGCATAGGCCTGGATGATGGTGATGTTGAAAGGGGCTGCTCTCAGACGGATGGTAATGACTCTACTGGAGACTTGGCGGCAACCCATGACAGTGGCTAGAATGTTCTTGTGGACCAAGAATCCAACACCGTGTTCATGCCTGTCATCTCTACCGCTGAAATAAAGCTTGTGGCTTTTGTCGGTCGTTGTTTCACCTGATCCCTAAAACGTTCCATCGATAGTGGTCCATCTCGTGGGCCAGTTCTAATTTTCCCTCCGCATTTAGGGTCCAGACATTCCAGGTTCCTATGACGATGTTATTTCTGGTGCTGATCTTGCTAAGTTGTCCATCAGTTGCACACTTATCGCCTCCGTCCTTGTGGCCAACGGAAGGCGCGGTCCTTGTTGATCCGGGCGACGACCGATCCGGCATGGAGTAAATGCTTTTATTCATTATGCAGTGTGTCTTGGGCAAGAAAGACCTGGCAGGGCCCAATCCTCTCCAGGCTGTTGGTCACAGCCGATATCCACGAATACAATGTGGCTCGCCTTGGCCCCGAGCACGTGGTCGTTGAACCTGTAGTAACATGAGGTTCCTCCGGCATGGCCGGTGACTTCTGTGTAGAAGACTTTCGCCCAGTGATGCCGTGCTGACATCACCTTGTTAGTCGCCTCTTACGACACGTCGGGAAACGTTCGGTCTATTAATCAGTGCCCGAACCCATAGGGTACTTACATTTTATTGGATGTTATAAACATGTGACCAAAAAATAGCGCGAATACATCCACAAGCCCACAAAACAAATGATTTAATGTTAATTAAGTTCCTTATATTACATTCCACAAAATACATAATATTATCCTTCCTTACAGACCAGAAACAGAATAATCGACTAGCTGCAGTGGGAACACAAATACTGAGGGCAACCTTGTAAAACTGTGATGAAGTTAGTCCCAATTAAGACAGGGTCGGTCTTTCAACCTTGGCCCCTCCATAGTTAGAGAGAGAGAGAGAGAGAGAGAGAGAGAGAGAGAGAGAGAGACACACACACAGAGAGACACAGAGAGAGACAGAGACAGAGAGAGTCAGAGAGAGACAGAGAGGCAGAGACAGAGACAGACAGACATACAGAAAGACTGAGCCAACCAGATAGATAGATAGATAGATAGATAGATAGATAGATAGATAGATAGATAGATAGATAGATAGATAGATAGACAGACATTCGGGCAAGCTCACATACCTCCTCTTCGCATGGGTTGTCATCTTCACTATATTCTTCCTCTTCGAATAGGTTGTAATGTGAATGATCATATACGAAGGTTTCGCCGACAGGTTCGCTCATCTGTGTCTCACTCTCACCGATCTGTGTCGTCAAGAAAATGCAATAAAATCAAACAAACTATGGTGGATCTGAGACATGACTACTTACAGCTTTTGGTGCTCTTTCAAACACAACGACTTACGTGACTGTGTTAATTTGAAACGCGCACGTTAGTAGCCTACGTGTGAGACGCGCACGATAGATCCGATCGTTTTATTTTGCAAAGCGTTCAATAACGGAGTGTATTTACCTTTGATTTGATTTTGCGTTGTAGTTCGAAGAAGCTTGGCATAATTTTGATAATTTTCGTTGGTCGATATTATTGGAGAATTCTCTAGGGTTGCTGGTTTACTATCGCTGGAAGCATCTACATGGTGACACAAAAAAAACAAAAACGGTCATCACCAAAAAACGAATAACTTCCAAAATTTTATTTAGATCGACACAAAACTTTACTTACATTAGGTCAAGCATGTGTAGCAGACATCTCCAAAGTTTCAAGTCTGTACAACAAAACCTCTTTGTTTAACTGGCGCTCCAAAATGTGCTCCAAATGAGCTCCCCGGCGCTGCAGGCACATTTGGATCCGGCGGGTAAAGTTCTCGGTGACCCTCCCGCATTCCTCCCTTGGGATCACTCTTATTGCTGGGACCACTGGAAGACCCTGACGACTCCTCTCCGTCGACCAAGTGCTGTCCAGAACTTGCCGCTCGGTGTTGATTGTCACAGAGCGCTCGTTGTCGTCCTCGAACCAGAATGGTCCAATAATGCCATGTTTGGAGATTGCGACCCAGGCAGTGCACTTCACCGAGTGTAATGGCCTTTGCAGACAGTGCTCAGGGGTGTGCTACCCCAGAAGATATTGTTCTTCGAGTTCACGTGACCTGACAACAAAAAATGTGCCTCCTCCGAAAACCAGACATTGTCAAAGAAGTCTGGCACACCGACAACGAGCGGTCTGTGAGCTCATTTGGAGCACATTTTGGAGCGCCAGTGAAACAAGGAGTTTTTGTTGTACAGACTTGAAACTTTGGAGATGTCTGCTACACAGGCTTGACCTAATGTAGCTAATGTTTTGTGTCGATCTAAATAAACTTTTGGAAGTTATTCGTTTTTTTGGTTATGACCGTTTTTTTTGTGTCACCCTGTAGATAGATCCACTAGAAGTTGAGAAAGTCTTTTAGGGTGAAGAAGGTTGTATGACGTAAGACAGTGATGACGAAGTTTATTTTGATTGGTTATAATTGCGTCACGCTGGAACATTCGAACGTTCTCTCGAGTATTAGAAAACTATATAGCCTAATTGATGCACTGTGTCTGAGTAGAGTTGAGAAAGTGAAAAGCGATTGAGCGATTGTATGCAGTTGTTGATGTACGCTGAATAAAGTTGGAAAACTTCATACGACGACTCCTGCCTTGTTGCTGAGTGAACAGGTTGCGTGGATAAACAAATCCGAGTTATACTTATCAGGATACAAGCATCGGGGCTGAATCAACTACTAATAAAAACCAACAACGAGTGTAACAGACTGGAACTAATAAAGTTTACGTGACTGGAACTGACTTAGTTCACACACTGTAACACGAAAGAATAAAGCATTGCCGCCGTGGCGTTTATGCCACACACGCACACACACACACACACACAGAGGCAGACGCATGAACACATGCAAACACGCATACCTGGGACTGGACAAGCTTCTGGACGCATCCAAAGATTTGAATTTCAGATTTCAAATGCGGCAGCACCTCGGCGAAAGAAACGCCACTCCAAGATGGAACGTCTACTGCCTTGCTGATCCGTGTCTCGACCTCATCAATCTGTGACGTCAACCCTTTTGTCATTAATAGCAAAGCGTCGTCGGATGATGACGTCACGTGACGCTCGACGCTGGTTGCTTGCGACATGGCCGCAGTTCGATGTTTTTCCATCTCGACAATAGCTGTCTCGTTGACCTCCGCTTCTGCGGCCTTGACCGTCTCGTTTATCTCAAGGCGTCGTTGTTCAAGATCTGCCACAAGATCGTCGATGACGTCATCTACATTTTTGTAAGTATCTTTGAACTTCTGTCGAATGTCTTCGATCTGAAAATAAAAAGGTTACATTTAATTTCATTCTTTAAAGTCTGAAAACTCTTTAATAGACGTTTTAATTATGAATGAATGGTCTAACTAGACTTTAGATTCCAGATTAAACTGGAAAAAGATGTGCAAATTACTTGAGAGAAGGTGAGGAGGAAAATAATTTTTTTTTAAAGTAAAATGAAATTATTTGATTTTTTTCTTGAACATAACGTTTTCTTGTGGTTTTAGTTAACGGCTCCTTTCTAATGCAAACTTCCTACTACCTACATTCCTGAGTTGTATGAATTAGTTATTACAATCCATACATCCCCAACCTAATTCCCCACCCCATGCTAAACAAACTCAAGAAGGGAAACCTGCTGCGCCAGGGCCGACTCCTTGGTTCTCAGTGCCCGTGCACGCTGGGCCAGCGATTCCCTCTCTCTCCTGGCCACGTCCTCCACCGTGGCCTTGTTGACGCACGCCTCGTGGGTGACGGTAGCGCACAGCAAACACAGCAGCTGCTCGTGACTCGGGCAGTACACTTCCGCCACCTTGCCGGGATGAGCCTTGCACATGGGACGCCGCGACATCGACAGCTTCTCGGCAGTCAGAGAGGATAACTCTTCTACCTCGTGCTCGCGAAACGCCGGGTACCGCCGGTGAGCCCTGCCGCACGTTTTGCACAGGCTGACATCACACTGCAGGCAGTAGGCCGTGGACGGGACATCACCCTCCTCGCAGATGGAGCAGGTGCGTCGAGCCTTGAGGATGTTCTGGCTCTCGACCAGCCTGGCGAGAGTGACATCAGTCGGTAGCTCGTTCACCAGACAGACCACAGTGGCCCTGCTGTCGGACGATAGGATAGGCCATCTGCACAGTGGGCAGCCTGCACATAGATGTGTGTGTATATTCCTGTGATAAAGAGCTTTTATTTCAATCATTTTTTTCTTCTTTTCTATACATCTTAGTAAATCCCCACAACAGTCAGTTAACATTAGAGACGCTAACGTCTCGGAAGTCTCCATAAAACCACAAGAGAAGTGTTCATCTGTACAGGCAGTATTGAGAGATTATGTTCTCTACAGAGCCCCACTCATCTCTTTTTCCACCCCCAACCCTACACCCCTCTCACTTCTCTCTCTCTCTCTCTCTCTCTCTCTCTCTCTCTCTCTGTCAGCATGTTGCATTCAAACCATGCCAAATTCGTTGTTTTCATCGGATGACAGTATAAACCGAGGTAACGTCTATGAACGCATACATTCTATCGCACGAACAATAAAGATCCTGATGCTCATGTTCTAGACCGGTGAGTGCCAGTTACACCCATACCTCCAGCAAGCACTAAGGTCCTTCCCCCTTCACCTCCCGTCTCCCAGGATTGTGCTCAATTGTTTGATGCTGTAGACGATGCGCATAAAACAGCAAATTGGCGCCTCAGGCAGCTTGAGTTGGATCTTGTATCTGCCAGCGCCTTGAGCAGCTCTTGAGCTGGAAACGCGCTATATCAGAGCACGTGGTGATAAAGCGTTTGACTTAATTTCTGTACTGGACTAACCGGCGTATCTGCCTTCCTTTTCAAGCCAGGACAACAGGCATGACTTGCACACCAGGTGAGAGCAGGACAGGATCTTGGGCTCCACGTACTCCTCGTGACACACAGGGCAATCGTTGATGTTACCGCCTGTCGGTAGTGCGGCGGTTGCCATGGCTGCAAAGGGAACACTTTAGAGAGGGAGAGAGAGGGTGGTGGAGGAGGAGGAGGAGAAGAAAAAGAACAACAAGAACAAGAAGAGAATATTTAGAGCAACTACTACAACTGTCGTCATCATAATGATGATGATGATGATGATGATGATGATGATGATGATCAGGGCTTCCAATTGTCTGAGATAAAAAAGGAGGAAAATGACCGAGTGACGAGGTCACGAGCGCACGACCCCAAACACTGTCACAACACTGTCTGCTATAAAAGAAACAATTTTATTAGTGAGAGTAAAGTAGAAGAAAGAAAATAAGTGATTTACAAAAGGTTTGATGTAAGGTCTCACATGAATAGAGAATAATTAAGGCAAATATGGAATTTACCACATTTTAACGATCTTAATTGCTTCATATCTTAAATTTAAAAGCAAAAACTGAAGAAAAAAAATGGAATGTTCAGCAAAAAGTGACTTACCAAAATCTGCAATTAGAAGATATTTTTCTTGTGCAGCTGACTTAGTAAAACCACAATGAATTCAGAATACAATACAGAATACAATCCTCACTAGCAAGTCACTCATGGTCTACTCTGTAGTGTTAGTGTTACATAGAATGTTCATAATATTAAACTACTCCTACTAGTTGTGCTTTTACAAAAAATTATGGTCAAATGCATACACAGTTATGGTGATGAAAAATGGTTTTGCACCTTTTAGGCCATCAGTAGTAGGAAAGGCATTTGGCAGTGAAACAAGTCTAAATTTTCGCTTTTTAAAAATGTTTTTCTAGTCGGCAGGAAAAGATAAGGTTGCAAACACAAATGTATGTACACAGATCCATGCTCATCGCACAACATAAAGTAGGCTACTGTGCAAGTTGAAAACTGTCAGCTCACTTTCTTGAAATGGGACTAAAGAACTTTTAGCCGCGTTGAACAAAAATTCGACCCGCCATTTTTGCCTATTCGCAAACAGAACGATGATCCGTTTCCAGTCTTCGAAACCAGCCAATTACAGATCAACCAAACTGAGACTGTGTTACGGATATTTTGGAGCCCCTATGAAATTTTTACCTCGGCAGTTTTCTACGGCGGAACTTTAAAATTTTTCGGCTGAAATTTTTTTTAAATGGCGGAAATTTGCCGAACGGCGGAAGATTGGAAGCCCTGGATGATGATGATTGTCGCGTCACCCGGGCGGGTTCCGCGACGTTCAACTCAAAACAACGAGTGGTAGGATAGAAACTTAAACAAAAGAAACTAACACAAAATGCCAGATGACAATCACACTCTTTTATTCAACAACAAACACGCACTCACAGGAATATGGGATACTAAACCACCCTCAACCCCTATCAAGACCCCCAACCCAGTATCTACAAAACAGTTACCGCCCTTGTCTAGCTGAAAACCCCGATCTATACACAACAAAATGCCCACAACAATATGTAACAATATTAACAATTCAATTCAGGTAAATACAATTCAAGCTGAATTCACAATCAGGACATCTTAAAATTCAATCGTATAACTTAAACTAGCTTACAGTCCAGAATCACTGTATGTAATATAACTGTCTGTTATTCTAAGCTCAGTAGGAGCTAAAGCAGGCGATCACACGAATAAAGGAATTGATTTACATTAAATAACGAGTTATGTTTTTAGGTGCGTGATGTGCAGATCTGTGTGTGTGTGGGTGTGGTGCGTGTAGATTCCTGTAGACGATGGAGAGCTTCGCCCGAAGCAATGGCAGGTCCAGGTGATGATGGAGGACCACACCCCCCGAGCTGCAAAGGCAGAGGTCTCAGCACGGATGTGCACACTGCACAGATGTACAGCAGCGACACGTGGAAAACGTAGTTATCCAGTGGTAGTAGCGGTAACAGAAGCAGAAGTAAAGGCAATGGAGAACTACCAGAAAATGGGATAACAGTGACGATGGTAGTAGTAATCCCACATAAATATGCACAGCCCAATCTGTAGACAAACACAGAGTCTCAACAGCTTGTCTACGAAACTTAAATACTACATAACAGAATACGCCTTCCGCCGTCCGCCATCTTGACCTGGTTATACATGCATCTCAATAATGCAATACAACTCCTAATTCCATAATTCACATCACTTCCACAAAACATGATTGTTTATATAAATATATATATATAGTTATAATAAGTGCTCTTTCAGTCGCACAATCCCGATTCATCTCATCCTCATCACCATCTTCATCACCCCTCTCCACGTTATAATACATCATCTCCCTTCATTCACAATTATCTCTATCATACTATAATACAACACGCTTCCCTCATATTCATCACCTTCATCACCCCTCTCCAACATAGTACATTGCCTCCCTTTCTTCACATTCATCACCCCTCTCTCTCCCTTTAACATGCATACTTCATTCATTGTCACCCTTTGACCCCGTTTTGCAACAACATCAACAAAATTTCCCGTTTACACATAAAACAAGAAAATCATATGAAAATCATATAAAAAATCAATAAATCACTATTCATCAAAATACACCCCTTTCCCCCTCATTCACCATCATTCAATCACGTACGCAGACTCGAAATGCATCAGCCACTAAGGAAATGAATTGTAGGTTTCACACTCACCTTTTAGGTCCTCGGCTTGTGACACACATACAACACAAATACAAAACGAAACACCACAATACGGCACCACACTTGTTAGTTGAGAGTATCAAGTTCGTTACTTGGCTATTTCTGTGCACTTACTGGAGCATCTCAGTATCGATGAAATACTGAGCCTTGGACGGTGCCTAAGCATAGGCCACACGACCTTAGAAAGCAGCCCTACACTTATTCTCACTGAATATAATGGTGGCTAGAATTATTAAATTAACAACTTTTGGTCATTCCTGTCCCTACTCGAGCACAGGACCTTGGGTGGTTCGAAGCAACGTAACCCTACCCTTCCAGAAGGACCTAATCCTAAGCTGACACACAGTCAAAAAGTCACTTCTGCCCAAAAGAATGACTGCTCATAGAAGCAACCAAAATGACTCTGCCCACTAAAACACATACCAGCACACAGGACAACATCGAGTCGAGCTCAGTAACCCACTTTCCTTGCCTAATGTGAATGCACTACGCCCTATACGTTAAACACGTGAAACCACGCATACTTTAATCTTTCATGCGCAATAATAGAAAACTGCCGATCTACTTATGTACACTGTATATTAGAGATGTGCAACTCTGCACGAAATATAGCCATCTCTAATACGTGCTGAAAACTCGTGTCGTCACAATGATGATGATGATGATGATGATGATGATGATGATGATGATGATGAATAGTAGTAGTAGTAGTAATTTTTTTCACACCACCACCACCACCCATTTTTAGCTCTCTCCTCGTCCCTCCCTCGTCTCTTATTCGTTAGCACGTGTCTTGCCTGATTTTATTTTGTATGAAGCCGGATGTTTAGAATGAATGCGTGAAAAGTGCGCTTTGAACTGAATTGTTCCTTGGGAAAAAGCGATATATAAATATCCTTATTATTATTATTATTATTATTATTATTATTATTATTTGTACAGCGCCCTTCCTCACTAGAGCTCATATTGCTTTACAGAAAAAATAAATACATGAAGAAAAATCCAGCGAAAGCAAAACATGAAATACCAAATCAGAACACACACTAGTAGTAGTAGTAGTAGTAGTAGTAGTAGTAGTAGTAAATGGACCGACTTTCAAGGTCTTGTTTATTATTCGTGACAATGAGTTTTAGCGGTCCTATCCCCAACCGCATATCGTCATTATACCTAAATTAGAGGGACAAAATTCCATATGACTCATATGCTCCTGACGGAACTTGCAATCTTGAAAATGAAAATAAATGCCCAGAAAACCGGAAACAAAGCTGTGGTATTAAAATGCAAATAAGAATTTTGATCTTGCCCTTGAGATGACCTTTAACCTCTGGCTCCAAATGGATACTCCGTGCGATCACACAAACTACTGTTAAAATTGTTTTATGCCAAAGAACTGTTTCCTTGGTATGATCTTGACCTTCAATGATATTGACCTTGGGATGACTTTGACCTTCACATGACCTTGACCTCCTATTCTCTGGAACGTGCTCAGCCACGTCATTCCCAGTCCTCCCCACGTTAAAAAAATAAATAAATAAACTCACCTTTTCACCAAACATAATATGTAACTGTGTTCTTCCTCGTTCTGTATGTGACCTTCAAATTGTCACTATTTTTTTTTAAATACTAAAAGATACTGTAGAACACTTTATAACCAGATGAGAGAGAGAGAGAGAGAGAGAGAGAGAGAGAGAGAGAGAGAGAGAGAGAGAGAGAGAGAGAGAGAGAGAGAGAGAGAGAGAGAGAGAGAGAGAGAGAGAAAATGTTACAGTCCAAGGGACGTAAATGGTCAACAACTGCATACAACGTCCTTATCTCCCCTCTCAGTACGCACTTCCTAAATAAAAGCCCGAGAGTTTGCGTATTTGGTCTAGTTTTTTCCAGTGGCGATATTATAATTATATATATATCCTTTTATAAATCCTTTGTAAGTTTCAATCCGCCATCAAACTTAACGAAATTTACAGACTACGTCACAACATAATAAAACCGAAAATATCGATACTGGAAATTTCCACTGCCGCTCTCTTGGTCTAGTCAAAAAGCGAAACCGAAAATAGCCTTGCGAATCTCCGTTTTTGCTTACCACCGTAAAATTTCATAGTCAGCCACAAATTTTGGTTCGTCGACCGATTCCTACACTTGAATACATCTTTATAAACAACTACAAATACGCAAGCCTCACCTCAACCGTGACTGTTTATAATGAAGATGCCTCAAAAAGTGTGTAAATCAATTCCTCTCCTTCCTCCGTCCTCCTCAAAACTAGAACAAGTTTTCCGGAAAATGGAATGTTAGTTTTCGGGATCGGCGAACTTATTGTTGTTATTATTATTATTATTATTATTATTATTATTATTATTATTATTATTATTATTATTATTATTATTATTATTATTAATAAATACGTAATTTTATTTTAATTATTCATGAATTTTCTTTAAAACGTAGTTATTTATTTATTTTATTTACACTAATTTATTTTTTTAAAAAGACCAGTATTATTTTAAAAGCGCGTAAAGCTTGGGTGTACATATGGAACCAATGTAACATTGTGAGAGTTACTGGCTGGTTTGATTGCCTGTAAGCTTGCTTATCAATGGTATAGTTCGTGTTGTATGAAAGCGAAAGTAGAAGTGAATTTTACTGCTCCACAATGCTACATTTAGTATTCATGTGATATAATTGTGTGTGTATGTAGGTGTGTGTGTGTGTGTGTGTGTGTGTGTGTGTCAGTGTGTTTACAATAGTCTTGTTTTATTGTTGATTGGATATTGTCACACCATGCACTACATTTCTTTGTAATTTATGGGGACATTAATAAACATTTATCATAATTCTTGAAATAATGTTGTATGGTTATTTAGGGGAAAACATTGAAATATCAGGTCACACATCAGCGAATATAGGAGTAAAGCAATAATGTACGTATAGGATGCAGTCTGTCTAAAATTAAAAAAAAATAAAATGTCCTTTTTGACTTCTAATAGCGATTTGCCTATACACCACTCGTTAGAGTGATGGATGTGTGTTTGCTGTGGATGTGGGAGTGTGTGTAACATGTGACCATGTATGTTGGTTATAGATCGCCACGCTTTGAGTCTGATTTAGGAATAAGTATAAGGTTAGGTATAAGTTCCATTATAATAATAATAATAACAACAACAACAACAACAACAATAATAACAATAATAATAATAATAATAATAATAATAATAATAATAATAATAAATTATTATTATTATTATTATTATTATTATTATTATTATTATTATTATTATTTATAATTACTATTATTATTACTATTATTATTATTATTATTATTATTATTATTATTATTATTATATTATTATTATTATTATTTTGTGTATGTTTTTTTTTGTGTATTATTTTTTTATTGTAAGAAAGGTAGTTAAGGCGTACTCACATACAAAAAAGTGTGCATGTATGCAGGTGCAACATACAAACAAAACTGAATTAAATTAAAACATGATAATGTTGCTGCTGTTGCTTCTATACGAGTACTATCGTGTGACATTGTTTCTTATTATGAATAGACCGTCTTTGGAAATATGAGGTAACTTGTATTTTTGTTTTGTTTTTAGTTAAATAGAGCTATCCGGGGGGACATCTGGTCTCAGAGCACTATGAAAGCTACTCAGAGCTGTAAGCTTTTCTTCGGGAAAGGGGGGTGGTGGTTTCCTGGCAGTGCAAGGCCGAACTAGCGGATCCAGCTAGGATTGCAACTGAAATCAACCTTTAGGTTGATCCGGAAGGTTTGATGGAGGACAGAGCAGAAATTGTAGGCCAGAAATTGTGAGTTTGCAAAAATGTCCGCCTGAACGTTAGACAACTCTGGCGCAGCATGCTGTCTGTCAGCCTATTTTCTTGTTTGTGTGGTTAAATAGGTGACTATTTCCTTCATACAAGGAGTGATGGGGTTTTTAGGGCTTGTAGTGCGTGTGCGAGCGTCCTTTCTTCCCTTAAACTAAACTAAAAACTCAAATGAAATTTCAATAAATACAATTGCGCGTTTATTAAATAAACATTTAAATCACCCTTGCATCAAGAAACAAAAAAATTAAACAAAAGAAAATATAAAATGGTTCATCACATAAACCAAAGAGCGAATCTCAATGGCCAAACATCGGCATAAATTTTATTTTAAAAAAACACAGATATGCCCCTCCCCCCTCTCCCCTTTTGTCCCTGGTAGTCCGTTATACACTGTAATGTATAACTAGTTAACAAAACCTTCACTGTCACTGATTTAAAAGTTTTTTTGCACAGTTCTTCTTGGGCATAATTTTAAATTAAAACACTTCACCACAGTTCCGTTATGCACAGATTTTTTAAAAAGTTATATAAAGTCACAGGATATTAGAATCCGCAGTGTTTATTTATTTTATTCTTTTTAATGAATAAACTGTTTTCTCAAAAGTTTGGTAAAATTCACTTCTATCCTATCCTATCCTGTCCCGTAACCCGGAGGTCGTAGGGGCACCACAGATGATCGTTTAACCAGCATACTCCATCTTTCTCTGTCCTCAGCAACCCTGATGGCTTCGCTCAGTGTCAAACCAGTCCATTCTCGAATGTTGTCCTCCCACCTCATTTTCGGTCTCCTTCTTCTTCTGCCTCCTTGCACTGTGCCTTGCAGAATAGTCTTTGCAAGGCCTGATGATCTGGTGACGTGGCCATATCATCGGAGTTTCCGTTTCTTCACCACTGTGAGCAGGTCATCGTGTTGTCCAATGGCTTGTGTGATGGTCTGTCGGACTTCGTCGTTGGTGATGTGTTGGGTATAGGAAATGCCCAGAAGTCTTCTGTAGCACCTCATCTCCATGCTTTGTATTCTTCGTTGGAGATCTGCTGTGAGGGTCCATGCTTCGCAAGCATATAGGAAGATGGAGATGACAAGAGAGCGCAGCAGTCTTACTTTGGAATGTAGACTGATGGTCCTGTCTTTCCAAATGGGCCTCAACCTTGTAAGGGCAGCAGTTGTTTGTGCAATCCTGGAGAGGACTTCCTGTCGGGACCCATTGTCTGACACAATGGCTCCTAAATATTTGAAGCTATGCACTGTGTTGAGGGATTGGCCTTGGACTTTGATGTCCGTGTTGATGCCATTGGTGTTGTTGGTCATCATTTTGGTCTTCTCTGCACTTATTTCCATTCCATAGGCCCTGGAGGTGGTGTCAAGCCTCTGTACCAGCTGTTCAAGTTCTTGTTCCTCTCCAGCCAAACCATCAATGTCATCCGCAAAACGAAGATTGGAGATTGCTCTACCCCCTATGTTGACTGTGCCTTCATGACCTGCAAGAGCATATGACATGATGCGCTCTAGGAAAATGTTGAAGAGTGTTGGAGAGAGTAGGCATCCTTGACGCACACCGATTGTTGTTCTGAACCAGTTCCCGATGGCGCTGTTGTGGAGGACTGCACTGGTAGCCTTGTCATACAGGCTTTTGATGACTTCAATAATTTTAGGGCTGATGTACACTTTCATTGTTGCCCATAGAGCTGCATGCCAGACTCGGTCAAACGCCTTCTTGAAGTCTATGAACACATGATATAGATGTTGTTGGTGCTGTAGGTATTTCTCACAGATTATTCTGAGGTTGAAAATCTGCTCAGTGGTACTTCGCCCTGCCCTGAATCCTGCTTGTTCTTCAGCTATGATTGTATTGTATTGTATGTTATGATTTGTTCAGCTTGGGGTTTCAACCTGTTGAGTATTATTATAAAATTATTATAATAAATATTATTATATATAAATATATATTTATAAATAAAATTATATTATTATTATTATTATTATTATTATTATTATTATTATTATTATTATTATTATTATTATTATTTTATTATTTTTATTATTATTATTATTATTATTATTATTATTATTATTATTATTATTATTATTATTATTATTATTATAAAATTCACTTACTCCCACTAAAACTTAAATAGACGCAATAACAAACATTCTGTTCTCTCCTTTCTCCTTTCTCACCCCACTCTCTCTCTCTTTAACTCTCGCCGCACTCGGTGATCCATCCACTCGTTACATCATGGTCTCCCTGCCCTCTCAGCCTAGCACCCTGTCGGTGGCGCAAAGATCGACCTATTCACAACTTTCCGGCACCTCTCATAAAAACTCGTGGGTATCGCCATTAGAAATCAAAACGAGGTTAAAGTGAAACCGAGTTCCGGTCTGGCTTGTTTTGCTTTTCTCAAAGCTTGATGCGTGACTTTTAAATATGGCAAATTGCCGAAATCGACGATTGTTAGAGCCAGAAAACGAGTGGGATAAGTATAAAAACGGTGGTGGAAGTACATGCTCAGTGAAAGGATGCAAAAACAAACGTAGAGGCCTGTATTTGTGGCGACTTCGGAGGTGCGTTGATCACTACCCAATGGTTCATGGAGAGTGCGTGTGTCAGGAACCCTACAAACTGCACACCCCTTCAAATAGTGACCAGATAAGAGAGTGGCTGTCAAAACTACATTTAAAACGTCCACCGAAGACAATTTTTGTCTGTTCCTTTCATTTTACTGACCGAGAGCCCACCATTCAAAATCCATCGCCCCAGCTGTTTCTTGGTTACGACAGCAAAGTGAAGATCGGCAGAAAGCCACCACGAAATCGCCAGTCGTCAGATGGAAGAGCTAGCGATCATCGACAGAAAGTGAAACAGGACTCTTGTAGTTTTCCATAGCTTCGCCCTCGCAACCTTCACAAAACACGAAATAGTTGACTATGACTGTGAGGGTACGATACCGGTGGCCAGTGACACATGCTGTCTTCCCACTGTAAACTTGACTGTCACAACTGGGACTTCAAATCCATCAGGCATTCTCTGCAACACTTTCTCTTTTATGCTCCCACCAACGCTTTCTCATGTGATTCGACATATTCTTGAATATTTGGAAATAACTCGCTCAAAACACTCGGATAAATAATACGCGGAGAAAGAAACCGGAAGTATGTTTCACGGTAACGGAAAGAGTTACCCCTCTTACATGGGGGATTCCCGTTGGTGCATAGGATAGCAGAAAAGTGTGAATCAACGGACAATAATTATCAGCAACCACGTCCTCTGCTGCCAAACCACTCCGTTGCCTCCAGTGTAGACTACAAGTCCAATCTGTAAATAATAATAATTCTTGCTACTATTCCAGCATAACTTTACATATATGTTTTCCAGTGAAATAAATCGTCTGCTCTCCTCCTCTCCTGAAGAAAGATTTACATTGTTCTCATATTCACAACCTCTTCTATTTTACAAAACTCATCCTATCCTGTCCCACAACCCGAAGGTCGTAGGGGCACCACAGACGATCGTTCAACCAGCACACTCCATCCTTCTCCGTCCCCAGCAGCCCCTACGGCCTCATACAATATACAAAATGCAACGATTATACAATTTAACAATATTTGACATACATTCCCTCCTTTATATGGTTCTGTACATTTCCATCCCACCTCTCTCTCTCTCTCTCTCTCTCTCTCTCTCTCTCTCTCTCTCTCTCTCTCTCTCTCTCTCTCTCTCTCTCTCTCTCTCTCTCTCTCTGATCAACCAAAGTACAGTTACCGAAAAATACTGTAGGTGTGAAAAGAAAGTTGTCAATGGTCAATAAAAGTTTAAGACATACAATTTACGTTATAAATTTCTTTCATTAGTTTTGCTACAACCCAGGGCTCCCTAAATGGTTTCTCTCCCTCATTCTCTCGTTGACGATCGTTAAGGACAAAAGCAGCAGCCAAATCTTACTCACCGACTTGTGATAAGAGATGCCTCTTGAAACACAACATGGGCAGATCCGAAGACGTCCCACATACCAATGTGAGCTTAAATCAGCCTCCCCAAACTCGCAAGCCTCCTGCGCTATTCCACTTCAATAGCATACGATCCGCAGCTTAATGTTTATGCGCCTGCTCCCACCCGTCTCCTCCTTCGATCTTCTATGTTCCCAGGTCCCGAACACAAAATACGTATTCTTATTTATTGGGTAAAATTAACGTCCCCTGACACCTAGGCATATGGGGGAATACTAATTATTCTTTTTTTTTGAAGTAAAATTAACGTCCCCAGACACATTGAGCGTATAGGGGACAGAAAAAATGTGAATACTTATTCTTTGTTGTTGGGTAAGATTAACGTCCCCTAACACCTAGGCATATGGGGGACAGAAAATACTTATTCCGGCCAAATCTTAGAGTATATATACTCGCAAACCTGCGCTTCCGATTGGAATCCTTTTGTTTTTTTTTTTTTGAGTAAAATTTACGTCCCCGGACACATTAAGCGTATAGGGGACGAATCTGTTTATACTTATTTGTTGTTGAGTAAAATATACGTCCCCGGACACATTAATATACTTATTTCGGCCAAATCTTAGAGTATATACTCGCAAACCTGCGCTTCCGATTGGTCCACTACGCCAGTAAGTTTCCATCACGGTCGTAGCATGTGCCAACTGTTATTCAACTTTTGTTCTGGTACTACTCCTCTCCGTGACTGAAAAACATAGGGCTCCAGCCCCCTCTCACAGTTTTGCCATGACACTGGCAAGCCGGCCAAAGTTGTTTCCCCTCGTATTTCCGAGCATGGTCTATTGACGAACATTTCCCAAGCGTATTAGCACTTCGACATTAAAAGCCGTGGTCAAATTTGCATTGGTTTGAAAAACAACATATACAATAATAAATCAAATACCCAAAAAAAAGAAAATACTAAACAATTAACTGAATGAACTAAATAATTAATTTAAAAATGTATTGACAACACTCTATTGTTTTGATGTATCTCCAACACCCTTCAACATCTTCCTGGAACGCATCATTTCAGATGCCCTTGCAGATCACGAAGGCGCAGTCAGCATAGGGGGTAGAGCCATCTCCAATCGCCGTTTTGCGGATGACATTGATGGATTGGCTGGAGAGGAACAAGAACTTGAACAGCTGGTACAGAGGCTTGACACCACCTCCAAAGCCTATGGAATGGAAATAAGTGCAGAGAAGACCAAAATGATGACCGACAACACCAATGGCATCAACACGGACATCAAAGTCCAAGGCCAATCCCTCAACACAGTGCATAGCTTCAAATATTTAGGAGCAATTGTGTCAGACAATGGGTCCAGACAGGAAGTCCTCTCCAGGATCGCTCAAACAACTGCTGCTCTGACGAGGTTGAAGCCACTTTGGAAAGACAGGACCACAAGTCTACATTCCAATGTAAGGCTGCTGCGCTCCCTTGTCATCTCCATCTTCCTATATGCTTGCGAAACATGGACCCTCACAGCAGATCTCCAACGAAGAATACAAAGCATGGAGGTGAGGTGCTACAGAAGACTTCGGGGCATTTCCTATACCCAGCCCTAGTGACCACCTGGCAGAAAGCGTCCAATATTCCCAAGTTGATCCAACAGACCTCATACACAAATAAGGAGTCTTGTCCCGGAAGAGTTTTCAAGAAAAAAGGTAGATGACTGGTCTAGCGAAGAAGAAGATAGTATAGCAGATTGATAGAACGGAGCAGGAATGAGGAAGAGCAAATGAGAAAGACAGCGACAGTGGGAATTTAAAGCACTAAGTTTCCAGAAAGTAGGGATACTATTTATACTGAAACCCCCGGCACCCCAACGGGGGTCGGAACACTGCTAGCCTGTGCTCAAACCACAACAATACTGCGCCACCCTAACTAAATCCAAATTAAAAATTTTGCTCACGGCGCTCATACGCATTTGCACACAAGTACTCGCAGGATAAGAGGCTGTATCCAACAATACAATAAAACATAATAATGCAAATACAGATACTAAATTACATATAAAAAATTTATCAGGTAAAAAAACAACCGATATAGCTTACTTACAACTCTTCTTGCCTTTCGGGCTGACCTCTTCGGATCTTAAATTTTCTGCAATCAAAGACAATTACCTTTATTGACATTGTATAATATTACCGACGGGTTAGTAACAGCAGTTCTACAAAAGGTACCGATAACTGGTTAAGTTAACTTTTTTTAAGGTAAAATCTCAAATACCAATCCTAGTTTGGATGGAATAGATCGCGTAATTTTCACAGGCTATACCATGAGGCGCCGTATGAGCAAAAATGTTATAAATAAAATTCCATGTACAGTATATAATGCTTTCTATGTACATGCAATGCATTCTATGTGCATATAATTAATTTTATATACATAAAATATATTCTATGCACATAGAATCTATTATATTGTTATTTATAGCAAGTTTACTCAAACGGCGCTTCATACGATACGTGTCATGCAGCTTATTTTTTACTTCCACAACATGCAAACTTACATAATCTACCCAAAAAAATAGAATTAAAAAAATATTTTTAAAAATAAATAAAATACGTAGCTGTATGATCCCTTGATCTAAATTGCAACAGTAATGTGCGTGTTTAACCGTACACTGTACAAGTATTAGTCTACAGAATCGTATATGGGAATATTGTGTTCAAAATGCATATCACATATATACCTTGAACTGTCAAACATTACTGAAAGTGGCTCGTCGTATGGGGCGCCATGTGTCCATTTATTCTATGTGACTATTCTATACATAGAATAAATTATATGCACATAGAAAGCATTCTATGCACACAAAAAGCATTCATTAGTTGAAATTCCATTTATAAAAAAGAAACCAATATTGTAAGTCATAGAATAAAATTCTTTGTATAGAATAACATTCTATAATATAGTGTAAAATTCTATGTCCATAATAAAATTCTATGTATATAATAACATTTTATAATAGAGAATAAGATTCTATGTATGTAATACAATTCTATATTATAGAATGCAATTGTATGCATAGAATTATATTCTATAACATAGAATGAATTCTATTACAAAGAATGAATTCTATTACAAAGAAAGAATTCTATAACACAGAATTTATTCTATGTGCATACAATTCATTCTATAACATAGAATGAATTCTTTAACATAAAATAAATTATATGACATAAAATGAATTCTATGTGCATATAATAAATTGTATAACATAGAATGTTTGAACATATATAATAATAATATATATATATAATATAATAATATATATATATATTTTGGGTATAACATAGAATGTTTGAACACAACATAAATTGTAAAAAAGTGCCAACAGCGTCTCCACTTTCTGAGACAGCTGCGAAAGTTCGGTATGTCTAGTAAAATTATGGCACAGTTCTATCGCGCGGTGATAGAGAGCATTTTGTGCTTCTCTATCACTGTCTGGTACGGCAGCACAACCGCGATAGAAAAGAAACAGCTCGAGCACATTGTTAAGACTGCCTCCAAAATAGCTGGTTGCGACTTTCCATCTGTCGCCTCCATTTTCACAACGCGAATGAAACGGAAAACGGAAAAGACAGTCTGCGATCCATCACACCCAGCCAATAGTCTCTTCGAGCTTCTGCCCTCTGGCCGTCGGTTCCGCGCTTTAAGAGCCAGAACTTCTCGATTCAGAAACAGTTTCTTCCCTGACGCTGTCCTCAGTACATCACCAAACATGGAATGATCTGTATAAACTGAAAACTCACAACCATTGCCTGATTTGTACCTTTGTGAAATAGGAATACGAGTATGCTATGCTGTGTGGGTGTGTGGGTGTGCGTGTGTGTGTGTGTGTGTGGTGTGTTGTGTGTGTAGATTTGGATGTGAAGCCTAACATTCTTAATAATTCTCATTCTATTTAATGCTGTTAAATTGTTTTAATGCTGTATTTTGTCTTACCTGCAGGGTGTGTTTGACTCCATAACTTTATATGACTGATGAGTGATGTATGTTACTATGTTTACCTATCCTTTAGTGCTGTATACATGTTATAGTTATATGTTAAGTGTATGACACGATGAATGACTGTGCAAGAAAAGATGTATTTCACTGTCGCCATGCCACACCAAAATCCTTGTAACGTTTTTACTTGGTAAATAAATATTCTTATCTTATCTTATCTTATCTTATGAATTCTATAATAAAGAATGAATTCTATATGCATAGAATGAATTTTATAGCATAGAATGAATTCTATGACATAGAATTCATTCTATGACATAGAATGAATTCTATAGGCATACAATGAATAGTATAACATAGAATGAATAAGATGACATAGAATGAGTTCTATGGCATAGAATGAATTCTATAACATAGAATGAATTCTATAGCATAGAATGAATTCTATGTCACAGAATGAATTCTATGTAGTAGAATTCATTCGATGCTATAGAATTCATTCTATGCTATAGAATAAATTCTATGTCATAGAATTCATTCTTTTGCTATAGAATTCATTCTATGTTATAGAATTCATTCTATGTCATAGAATTCATTCTATGTCATCTTATTCATTCTATGTTATACTATTCATTCTATGCTATAGAATTCATTCTATGTCATAGAATTCATTCTATGTCTGTTACACTCAGTTCGATGTTGGTGTTTTCTATCAGTATCTGATTCAGCCCCGATGCTTGAATTCCTGATAGGGTGTAACTCAGATTCGTTTATTCACACAGCCCGTCCAAACAGCATACAAGTCACAAAGTCGACGTATGAAGTTTTCCACTTTTATTCAGCACACACCAACAACTGCATACAATTCTCAATTCAACTCAACAACTTTCACAGCAACTCTCCAAATCACTATCAACAACTTTACTCTCTCACAACAGCATCTCGGCACACGATTAAATAACCTCTCTCTTTTCTGGAACAATTGGGTACATGGTAGAAATGACGCACTGCCACCAATCGAACTAAAGATCGTCATCACTGGCTTACGTCATTACACATTTCTTCTCCTTCCGGATCGTTCCTTCAAATTTCTACAATTATCCCGAATCTTCGATCGATAGTAAACAAGCCGATCCAGAAGACTCTACAACAATATCGACTAACGAAAATTATCAACGTTATACAAAGCCTTTTCTAACAACAATGCAAACTCAAATCAAAGGTAAATAAACTCTATTATTGAATACTTTGCAAATCGAAACGATTAGATCTATCGTACACGCTTCAGCCATACTATCATTCGCGTTTCAACGTAACATAACCCCCCACTCAAGAAGAAATTTACCCAATTTCTTTCAACAACGTTGAACGTAATGCACAAAACAAAATTCAGAATTAAAACTTACTTCAGACTGTCTCATTTACTGTCAATGTTCTCAGTTTATATACACAGAGTCAATGTTCTTCCATCCGCAAGTCTATCTGGATATTGTCAATGTTCACAGTTCATTCACACAAGGTCAATGTTTCTCATTTGCAAATCTTTCTGGATACTGTCAATGTTCACAGATCATTTACCCAGTCAACGTTTTTCATTTTCAAGTCTGTCATTACCAATATTCTTAGTTCGTCCACACAGTCAATGTTCTTTCGTTCGCAAGGAATCGACGCCCTCGTCAGTTGCGGTCGTCATCGGCCCAGGGTCAAAGACGATGATCACGTGGGCTTCCCTGGAATCATTGCGTCCTCCGTTGTCTTTTTCTTCCGTCGGATGTCCGACGCAGTCGACGTTGTCAGCTCCCAGAGTGCATTCGCTGGGTCTCACGGTCAGGTTGGCTTCTGCGGGACGGTGGAACAGCTCCCTCAAGGTCTGCAGATGCTCCTTCCAGGTCTGGGTGTGGACTTCATGTTCGACCAAAGTCGTAGAGCCTGGGACATCGCTGAAGCTATGGGGAAATTCGCCCATAAGGTCCTTGAGCTCCAACTTTTGACTTTCCGTCAAGCCTGGTCCTAGCTTAACGTCATCGATGCCTTCTTTGCTGTGGAAGTCTCCAAGTTCCAACAGTTCTTCGCTGTCAAAGCTGTCGTCGGTCACAGCTGCTGTTGCTGCATGTACAGTCTCTGGCGGCCTCTCCACGTACAGCTTAAGGAGGTTGGCGTGGTATATTTTGGAATGCTGGCCGACCTTCACCTTATAGTCGTTGATCCCCACCACGGTCTCCACTTCGTACGGGCCTCTCCACTGCATCAGCAACTTATTATGATCGGTAGGTAGCAGCACCAGCACTTTGTTGCCAGGTTTGAACTTCCTGTTCACAGCCCTACGGTCATAGTAGTGCTTTCCACAGTCCTGGGACTTCTTCAGGTTTTCTCTGGCTATCTCGAGAGTCTGCTCCAGCTTCTCCCGTAGCTCAAACACGTACTGGTAGCTGTTCTTCACCTCTGGGGTGTCTACTTCTTTCGTCCACAGTTCTTTTAGGATGTGCATCGGCCCGCGGATGGTTCTTCCGTACAGCAGCTCGAACGGAGAAAAGCCGGTGGACTCCTGCGGTACTTCTCTGTAGGCGAAAAGTAAGGCGTTGATGTAGCGATGCCATTGTCTGGGCTGCTCGCTGCACAGTTTCTTCAAGGTGGACTTCAGCGTAGCATTGAACTTTTCGACAAGCCCGTTGCACATCGGATGGTAGGGTGTCGTAGTCAAATGCCGGATGCTCAGCAGTCTGTTCACCTCCTTCATGCAGTCAGAGACGAACTGCGTCCCGAGGTCTGTCAGAATTTCTTCAGGCACTCCAAGTCTACTGAACATGTCCACCAGTGCCTCTGCTACAGTTTCAGTGTCAATCTTCTTCAGTGGCACTGCTTCTGGGTACCGAGTCGCATAGTCCACTAAAGTCAGTACCCACCGATGACCTTCTTCACTCGGAGGTCTTATTTCGCCGATTAAGTCTAAGGCCACCCTCTTGAAAGGTCGGTCGATCAAAGGCATCCTCTGCATAGGTACTTTCGGGACCCTTCCTCGAGGTATGGTCTTCTGGCAAATGTCACATGATCGGCAGAAACGGCTGACGTCCGCATGAAGCCCTGGCCAGTAGAACACCGCCTGTATTTTGTCTGACGTCTTCTTGATGCCTAGGTGACCTCCCATGATTGAGTCATGCGCTACTTCCATCACCTGGCGCCTTAGGGGTAACTGTACCAAGACTTGACGTAGTGGTTTCCCTCCGTTGACCCTCGGGTGCTGGAAGATTCGATACAGGATCTTGGCCTTCACCTCAAAATAGACCGTACCACTGCCTTTGGTCACGTGGTCTTGGCGGTTCCTGTACTTGTTTAAAGTACTATCAGCTTCCTGGAGCTGGATCAGCTTATCTCTGTCCACGATGGCAGCTTTAGAGTTGTCGGCGACCTTCAGTGGCGTAGACGTCTTGTCTCTCTTGGCCTGGGCCCTGGTAGTAACAGCACCGACGATCTCTGGTCGGCAGGGCTGAGCCGGAGTAACCACATTGTCCCGTAGCAGCTCTGTAAGGTCTCCATCGGGAAACGGCAATGGATCCTCCTCCACAACTTCGACGTGTTGGGTTGAGGCAGGACTCCATTCTGGATCGGGGTCGTCGGGTCGTCTCGCGCCGTCGATGTTCCCGATCATCAAATCATACAGCGGCTTCTTCAGGCAAACCGCTTCGACTTCGCCTATGTAGAAAGGGGTGTTGACATGAATTTTTGCAACTGGCGCTTTCACACATTTGCTGTCGGCCATAAGTGTCCATTTTGAATCGCCAGTGAACTGTTCTTTAGCGATTAGGTCTTCTCTGACGATGACCCCACTGCAGCCAGAGTCTCTTAAAACAGTCACTTCATGATTTCCGACGCGTCCCTTGGAAACAGGCATGTTCTGTACGGTCACAGCTGCGCTGGCGACGACGGGGATGGATTTCCCGTTGGCAAGGAGAAGTTGGCCATCGGTTATGCACTCTTGCACGTCCGCGGGAGTAGCTGCGCGCTCGGTCTCACTCGGAAGAATGACGCTCCCGCCGCACACTTGATGGTCAGATCTACTGGTTTGCCGTAGATTGGAGAAACGTCTCTGTCGGTTGCCCGCCGCTGCATTGTCCGTACTGCTCCGCTGTCCGCTACTTTTGTTTTGAGGACAGTTAGCCGCTCTGTGGTCTGTAGCGTTGCAAGTGAAACAGCCTCTTGAATGCCCTTCCCTGGGAGGAGGCGTGGAGTCCGTCTGTCTCTGGTTCGTCTGGCTCCCCTGGATCTGGTTCACATGGTTTCCAGTCTTCTGAAAATGTTTCGTCGCGCTGGGTGGCCCCAGGGTTTTCCCGTGAGCGATGAGATATCTTTCAGCAGCCTCAGTCACATCTTTAAGCGTCTGCAGCTTTTGTTCTTCTAAGTGGGTCGCTAGGTCCTTGTGACAGGCATTGAGAAATTGTTCCTTCACGATCAGGTCATGGAGACTGTCGTAAGACTTCGTTTCGCCTGATAACTCCACCCACTTGTGTAGATATGACGACAGGCGCTCCACAAACTGCTTTGGCGTCTCGTCTGACTTAGGCCGGCATTCACGGAAGCGTTTACGGTAGCCCTTCTCTGTAAAGTTGTAGCACTGCAACAGGGCCTCTTTCAAGACGTCGTAGTTTTTGGCGTCATCGTTCGACAGTCTGGTGTAAACTTCGAGAGCTTGCCCCGTCAGAAGTGCACTTAGTCGAATCGCCCAGTCTCGAGGTTGCCAATTGGAGCTTTCGGCGAACCTTTCGAATCTGGCCAGATAGCTGTCGATCTGGTCCTTCCCGTCGACGAAAGCTGGCAATTTTGGAGCCGTATGGTCGTTGGTGACTTGTGGCGCATGCTGATTGTTTTGGATACGCGCCATTTCTAGCTGGAACTCAAGACGCTTCAGCTCGAATTCTCTGTCTTCACGGCGACGCTGCTCTTCTACTTCTAGACGCTTCTGTTCTAGTTCTATTTCTTTTTCTAGACGCTTCTCTTCCAATTCTCTTTCTCGTATTCTCTCCTGAGACTTGACGTACTCCGTCAGCTGCTTGCCTTTTAGATTCAGTGCAATCCCTTTCTGCCAGAAGTCAGCCATCTTGATGCTTCTGGAAAGTTCTTTTAAAGAAAGTTCTTTTCTGGAAGGTTCTTCTTCTAGAAAGTTCTTGACTGTAGAGTTCTTCTTCTTTTTTTTTCTGGAAAGTTCTTGACTGTGCTGTACCTTTCTAGACTGTTCTAGAACAGCACGCTTTCTGCAGTAGCGCTGATGCTTGTCACTAGTCGCCTTCGCTGACGCAGGCCCCGCTGTCCTCGTCGTATGCGACACTGCACCACGCTGGTGTTGATGTATACGCTCCTGTGCTGAAGTAGGCGCGACGTCCGCTCGTCGCTCTCTGTAACACTGGCGATGTAGCTCCGAGACTGTTCCTCGACGTAGTCTTGCGGCAGCTACGTAGTCCCGATCTGTTGTTCGCTCACGAAGCAACTCTCAGCGACTACACGCCCTTGCAGTCAACCCGAACCTATCGGTGATGTAGTCCCAGTATGTTGGCCCCTCTCGACGCAACTCGTTGGCGGCTACCCTCAATGACTGCCTCTCGTAACGTTGACTCGCTTGTTGTAGCAGTTGAACCCTTGGCTATGGCGTGAATCGCGGCTTGACCCCCAAAATGTTACACTCAGTTCGATGTTGGTGTTTTCTATCAGTATCTGATTCAGCCCCGATGCTTGAATTCCTGATAGGGTGTAACTCAGATTCGTTTATTCACACAGCCCGTCCAAACAGCATACAAGTCACAAAGTCGACGTATGAAGTTTTCCACTTTTATTCAGCACACACCAACAACTGCATACAATTCTCAATTCAACTCAACAACTTTCACAGCAACTCTCCAAATCACTATCAACAACTTTACTCTCTCACAACAGCATCTCGGCACACGATTAAATAACCTCTCTCTTTTCTGGAACAATTGGGTACATGGTAGAAATGACGCACTGCCACCAATCGAACTAAAGATCGTCATCACTGGCTTACGTCATTACACATTTCTTCTCCTTCCGGATCGTTCCTTCAAATTTCTACAATTATCCCGAATCTTCGATCGATAGTAAACAAGCCGATCCAGAAGACTCTACAACAATATCGACTAACGAAAATTATCAACGTTATACAAAGCCTTTTCTAACAACAATGCAAACTCAAATCAAAGGTAAATAAACTCTATTATTGAATACTTTGCAAATCGAAACGATTAGATCTATCGTACACGCTTCAGCCATACTATCATTCGCGTTTCAACGTAACAATGTCATAGAATTCATTCTATGTTATAGAATGAAATCAATACATACACTTTTTTTTTAAAATAGTAAAAACTGGGGCACTGTCGAGGTATAGAGAACATTTTTTATGGCATGGGACTGTATTGCAGAGAGATATACACATTACCACACCACATCACTCTAGATCACACTGCAACCTAAATGTGATGGGTAGGTGTGGTGGAGTTATTAGGTTATGTGATGATGTGGTCTGATTCACTCGCTTTTAAGGCATAATAGAACTGTATTGCAGATACATACATACACATTACCACATCACATCACCACACTACATCACTCTAAATCACACCACACTGCACCACAAATGTGATGGGTGGGAGGGGTGGGGTGATTAGATTATGTGATGTGATTCACTGATGCCATGATATGTGCTGTCTGCTGCAATGTGAAGATGTGCTGCTGCTGTGATGTCGGCTGATGTGATGTGATGATTTGTTGATGTGATGTGATTTTATGTGGTGGTGCATTTTCACGATTATGGTGATGAAGCAATGTGATGCAGTGATGTGATGTGATGATGTGATCGATGTGGTGATGATGCGATGTAGTGATGTGTCATACAATATCTTTTTTTAAATTCTAAATTTCGTTACAATTTATTAGTTGTGTTTTTTAATTTTATGTGAGTGAAATGAATTATATGTATATAGAATTAATTGTATAACACAGCAAGAATTGTATGACATAAAATACCTTTTTTTAACATAAAATGGATTTTATTCGCAACACTGAATACATTCTATTTTCATAGAATTATTTTTTAACATTTAGTGCACATAGAATGCATTCTATGTTATAGAATGTTCATTCTATAACATAGAATTTTCATTCTATAACATAGTATCTATTCTATAACATAGAATGTTCATTCTATAACATAGAATGGTCATTCTATAACGTAGAATTCATTCTATAACATAGAATGTTCATTCTATAACATAGAATCCATTCTATAACTTAGAATGTTCATTCTATAACATAGAATCCATTCTATAACATAGAATGTGCATTCTTTAACATAGAATGCATTCTATAATATAGAATGTTCATTCTATAACATAGAATCCATTCTATAACATAGAATGTGCATTCTTTAACATAGAATGCATTCTATAATATAGAATGTTCATTCTATAACATAGAATCCATTCTATTACATAGAATGTGCATTCTTTAACATAGAATGCATTCTATAAAATAGAATGTTCATTCTATGCGCAACTAGGTCATTCTTTGTGAAACGAGGCTTTGAGGAATAAAGGGACATGTGCACGCGCGCGAGAACTGAAGAAATGGCTGACGTGCCAAGCGTTCTGCGGGCTTTATCAGACATTAGAACAGGCTCAAATCCCACGATACCGAGTCGATTGCAAATCGGACCGCAGGCAAGCAGTAGTTATGACGTCATCACGTAGCATTCGGGATCGGATCGCAAACAAAATCGTTGCACAATCGGCATGTGTGGCGGGGCCTTTAGGTTTCTTGATGTAGACGACTTCGAAGTAGTGAGTAGATCGCGTAGCAATAAAAATAATTGACGTCACACCCTCCCCTCCCCCCTCCTCCGCCCCTGCGTGCTAACTTTTTCATTACAATGTGCTGAGGTTCTGTAAGGGTTTATAGTGACAAAATCTAATTAAATAATCAGCTCTTTTTGCTCAATACCGAAGAAATAACCGTACTGTACACTCATAAAAAGCAATAATTAATATAATTAAAGGTCGAATATTGCGATACAACTCTGAGACATAATAATTATTGCCAAAAAACCTATTTCACCCCAGGCGTCCCCCAATAACCTATTTTCAGCTAAATAGCTCTGTTGAGAATGTGGCCTCCCTTTGTAAGAACACCCACATTTATGTATAGTTCCTTCCGTTAATAAAATGGATAGCATAATAGCATTAGGAACGTACGTCAGCCATTGATGTAGAGTGATGTGGTGTGGTGATGGGATGTGGCAATGTGTATCTCTCTGCAATACAGTCCCATGCCATACAAAATGTTCTCTATACCTCGACAGTGCCCCAGTTTTTACTATTTTAAAAAAAAAGTGTATGTATTGATTTCATTCTATAACATAGAATGAATCCTATGACATAGAATGCATTCTATGACATAGAATGAATTCTATGACATAGAATGAATTCTATAGCATAGAATGAATAGTATAACATAGAATAAATAAGATGACATAGAATGAATTCTATGACATAGAATGAATTCTATAACATAGAATGAATTTTATGACACAGAATGAATTCTATTACATAGAATTTATTCTATTGCATAGAATGAATTCTATAACATAGAATAAATTTTATAGCATAGAATGAATTCTATGACATAGAATTCATTCTGTAACATAGAATTCATTCTATGCTATAGAATAAATTCTATGTCATAGAATTCATTCTATGCTATATAATTCATTCTATGTTATAGAATTCATTCTATGTCATAGAATTCATTCTATGTAATCTTATTCATTCTATGTTATACTATTCATTCTTTGCCTATAGAATTCATTCTATGTCATAGAATGAATTCTATGTCATAGAATTCATTCTATGCTATAAAATTCATTCTATGCATATAGAATTCATTATTTATTATAGAATTCATTCTATGTTATACAATTTATTCTATGCACATAGAATTAATTCTATGTCATGCAATTTATTTTATGTTAAAGAATTCGTTCTATGTTATAGAATTCATTCTTTGTAATAGAATTCTTTCTATGTTATAGAATATAGTTCTATGCATACAAGTGCATTCTATACTATAGAATTGTATTACATACATAGAATCTTATTCTCTATTATAAAATGTTATTCTATACATAGAATTTTATTATGGACATAGAATTTTACACTATATTACAGAAGGTTATTCTATACAAAGAATTTTATTCTATGACTTACAATATTGGTTTCTTTTTTTATAAATGGAATTTCAACTAATGAATGCTTTTTGTGTGCATAGAATGCTTTCTATGTGCATAGAATGCTTTCTATGTATAGAATGGTCACATAGAATTAATGGACACATGGCGCCCCATACGTCGTCCCTTCTCGTCTTTTCTCAGCTAATGCCAGGAGGGGGCTTTACCTTATCAGGGGCGGTAAGCGTTGCATTTTGGATCGGCGAAAAAGCGAATCGCTGTGTGTGTAGGCCTGCTATTAATTCGTCTTTGTTGCATTTTATTACTTAAAATAATTACATTTTAAGCGTGTAGTCTATAAACATGTATTAACATTCAAAGATCGTTTTTTTTTTAAATTTCTAGACTGATCTGGAAATACTTTGAAACAGTCAGGGGGAATGGAAACGAGCCAAATGTCGGTCCGTCCGTCCGCTGGGCACCATATCTCCAGAACCACTAACGGATTTTGATCAAACTTCATAAAAACATTTATGTTCGTAGGCTGCCTCCCGTGAAATCCTAATTGCTGTACTGCAAAAGTCAAGGTCACTGAAGTCATTTTGTTTGATAAACACGTTTTGCTCAATACCTCAACAACGGCTGAAGTGATTTTATTGAGTTTGGATGTACAGTTAATTCAAAATCGTGGTCCACACGCGCAAATGCACCCCAGCAGACCAGTAGAACCGTAGAACGCCCTCACGCTTCAAATGTTTATAACATGTTTCACAAAAATAATCTGTTACACGGTTATTTATCAATTGTCGATTCAGCACCGATGCTTGCATCTTGATAAGTGTATCTCATTACATTACATTACATAATTGTTGCTTTAGGTCCAGCGGACTCTTCCGAGCCAAATCAGGACCGGACAACCCCCAATCCGCATAAAAGATCTGCCGAAACAACCCTAGTGGGAAAACTGAATGCCCTCCACCAGCCAGTCACTTTACAACAAAGACATCCCACGCTGGGGACGCTGAGGCCGCACTCTAATTTATCTAACCCCCGTTTACAAAAACAAAATAGAATACAAACATCATTATAAATTATCAACAAAACATATACATATAAAATGCCTACATTGCTAAATAATAACATCATTCTGGAGGCCCTAGTGACTACCTGGCAGAAAGCGTCCAATATTCCCAAGCTGATCCAACAGACCTCATACACAAACAAGGAGTCTTGTCCCGGAGGAGTTTTCAAGAAAAAAGGTAGGTGACTGGTCTAGCGAAGAAGAAGATAGTATAGCAGATTGATAGAACAGAGCAGGACTGAGAAAGAGCAAATGAGAAAGACAGCGACAGTGGGAATTTAAAGCACTAAATTTCCAGAAAGTGGGGATACTATTTATACTGAAACCCCCGGCACCCCAACGGGGGAAGTATAACTCAAATTCGTTTAACTCAAATTCCTTTATCCACGCAGCCTGTTCCCTCAGCAACAAGGCAGGAGTCGTATTAGTTTTCCAACTTTATTCAGCAAACATCAACAACTGCATACAAGATCGCTTTCCGAAAATCACTCCAACAATCATCCCTACAAGAGTGCAGTGTGCATATATCTCTTAGAGTGCTTCCCTACAAGCAGACTGTAACGGATGGATACTTTAGTGTGGGTGCCTGTTTACAATATCTGAGTGCATGCAAAATATATTTGACTCCTAGAACGAAATAAGCGTGCGTACAAGTCTCTCTGTTAACTACCACAAACGTACGGACTCTTCTCAACACAGGCAAACACCAACACAAAATATACGCTCCACGTTCTCAAACTTTATATAAAGAAATAACAATATTTATATCAAACTTTCATTCCAATTCTCTCACACGGATATTCTAATACTGATAATCAAGTCTGATTGTCTCTCTCTCTCTCTACACATGAACTCACACCAGTGTGACAACGCCAAGTCAGAGCACTCGAGGGCCGGTAAACGCTTGACCGGGCCCAAAATTAATCATGAAAAAATCACACTACCTCGTTAGATGTGGGAGGTGGGTCTATGCACAAGCTGGCACTGGATGCCAGTAACGTTGCAACAAGAGATGAGCGTCGACGGGCGGAGGAGCGCTCGTTAACCTCCAGTCCACCCGAAGTCGATACCGTAGTCTTTGGTCAGCAAGAATGTATGACCGACCCGATCCGATACCTCACAGATCGATCTATCCCTGCTTGGACAGCATGGAGCCACATCCGCTCCCTGTAGGCCGCTGTAATCTTCACAGCACACAATTACTTTTTTCATAGAGAAAGTCCGCAGCACCTATTCACCTTCATAGGCGTTCAACGCTTTCTACCTCTAAAAGCTTTAACAATTCACTTTCTCTTTTCTTTCGTTATTTTTTTCCTCTTTTTCCTGGCCTACACACAGACTACCACACACGACCACACCAGCCTACGGCACAGAATTTGAGTGAGTGAACAACGCCCTGATTGCGGAATATTCCTTCTCCCATTGGCTGAAGAATTTTAGCCAATCAAAAAAATACCATCCAATATTTAATTTTTAAAAATCCGGAAAAATCCCGTTCTCTACACAGACAGTGCATTACTTACATAGCTTCTCTGCAATCGAGAAAAGGTTCGAACATTCCAGCATGACGCAATAACACCAAATCAAAATAAAACTCGTCACCAGAACATAATCTCACAACTTTCTCTACAGTTTACGGCACAGCATGTCATAGATAGCAATTACCATAAATTATGTGTAAACGTTCCCCAAAATATAAGCACAGAAACAAATCCTTTTGTTGAACTCGCTAATTTAGTTCACAAGTTGGGAAAAAAACCCGTTCACAGGCGTTTCAAACTTGTAAATTTCCGTTATTCAATAGTTTAGAAACTATCAAGCATAATTATTAGGCGAGTTGCATGGAAACATAAGAGGAATACAACAACTATTACACACAAGTACAAAGCCTCACGTACGTACCTGTTCTCGAACGTTCGCTTCTAGCTCTTTTCTTTAGAACCGGTCCGTAGCCCAGATTGAAACCGAGCGAACGATGTTAATTTCAAATGGCAGAGGAACAACTCTTATCGACCCAGCGAAACACTGAGACATAATTATCTAAACTGTTGAGAAATACCGAAAGCTAACCAATTAAAGAAATGCCAAACCCAAAACAAGTGTTTATATACCGGAAACAAAAGTAAGGTAACCTAAATACCGTAAAGTAAACCAGTTTAATAAATTATATAGAGAAGAAGCTAAATCGCTTAAGTCAGCGTCGGTAACTAGTGTAATATATCAAGGACAGGCAAGCAAGTACTATTACTCTCCCCTGCACTGCACTGCACTGCTCTCTCTCTCTCTCTCTCTCTCTCTCTCTCTCTCTCTCTCTCTCTCTCTCTCTCTCACTCTCTCTCCCTTCCTTCCCTCTCCCCCTTTTACAACCTTCCATTCCCTCACCTTCCAGTGGTTCAGGGTAATCATATAGGCATATAGAACGCCCGCGTTTGATTCCCGCATGCGAATATAAGGACATTTTGGTTTCTTAAAAAAACAAACAAACAAATCAACATACATATATATATATATATATATATATATATATATATATATATATATATATATATATATATATATATATATATATATATATATATATATATATATATATACACACCCACACCCACACACACACACACACACACACACACACACACACACACACATATTAGAAGACGTTTTACTTTCCCGTGGGACCTCAGCGGCTCGTTTTTAGAGAAGTCGGTCCTTTCTTAAAAGAGAGTATGGCCCTTTCTCCAATGAAAACACACACACAAGCGGGAAGCGGGGGATGGAGGGGCCAAGGTTGAAAGACCGACCCTGTCTTAATTGGGACTATCTTCATCAAAGTTTTACAAGATTTCCATCAATATTTGTGTTCCCACTGCAGCCTGCCGATTAGCCCGTTCCAGTCCCATCGTGTTTCTCACGAATCTTCACCATACTGTTATGAAGAGAGAGAGACAGTGAGAGAGACACAGAGACAGGGAGACAGACATAGAGAGACAGATAGACACAGATGATACTACTACTACTACTACTACTACTACGCACTTTTCCAACCAAATCTCCAAATCAGGCTCAAAGCGCGGCGATCTGTACGAGCCTACTGTGAAAGAATTCAGTAAAATTCACTGCATAGCAAGCGCCTGTACTGAGATTCCCCCACGTAGCCAAAATAACTGTATGATATAAGGATATACCTACGTCACTCGTTGTTTGAGAACAACCAATCTGGAACATGGTAATAACGTCACACGCATTCTCATTGGTTAGTAGGCAGAGAGCGCGATATAAAGAACATGCGAATAATAGATCCGGGCATCTGAGTACGGAAACTGTCAGATGTGAACGGATTGCATTTTCCCCGAAGAGCTTAGAAGAAGCAGGTCCAACCGAATATTGCGACGGTTCCTGTGTCGTACCAAGCTACTGACCAGGCTGATTAAGTTGGCAACTTCGACATAGCACGGAGGTAATTATATTCAGTTCATTCGAATCGTCCGGCTATATGTAAACCGAGATCTATTGCAAAGTTGTTTACCACTCATGCAGATACTGAGATAGATAAGACTGCCTGTTCAATACTTTGCAGTTGCATCGTGTATACCCGGCCGTCAATCGAACCGAGGCAAGCGAATGTACCACTTCCTTGGACGCCGAGTCGACAGGAGTTAGCTGTTTCTGGACCTTCCTACCGGACCGTCCCTCGCTACTCTGAGAGCCGAATATTCTCGACGGATTACCAAGATAGTCCCGAGCTGTTACCGTGAACTGTGTTTCATATTTCTATGCTCCAGTTCGCCAGCCAGTTTATCGCCAAGTCGATTACTGATGCCATGATCATTTAGTTGGAGAAACGAGGAATATCAACGAAACTTTATAATGGAGACATTGATGAACAGTCTGAAGTGTGTCGCACAGGCTGAGTTCCGTTCTGGTCATATTCAACAACTGTGAAACGTACTGTTGTGTTTCCGGTCTCTTCCTGTAGTTTGTGAAGACTGTGGTGTTATTTTTTCCTTCAGATTGTAGTGAGTTGACCACTCCATTGTAGGTATTGATTTTCCTACTTTTGGTTCTCCCACTTAGCTGCGCAATTTATAAGTAATTTTTTTTTATTGTTCATGTTATGAAGTGTTTTGTGTGCAAGTATGAAATATTGGAGTCTGATGACATAGATGTTAGATTTATAATAATACAGTGTGGGAAAACTTATTGCCTGTGTTCTGGAGTTTTTCCCCTTTTCATCTTGCTACACGAATCCTTTACACCTACATGCTCACATGTTTCACCCACTCTCACATACACACAAAAAACAAACCTCTATCACTGAACATGTGGCGTAAAGACATAGGAGGAGGGGGGGGGGGGATCGCTATTTAGAAAACGGAAAGGAAATCGAATTTTATTTTGGAAATTTGACACTTACTACATCCAGTATAGTACCATTACTGAAGGGAGGGAGGAAGCCAGAATAGGCCAAGCGACCTGCAGACGTTCGTTGGCCTCTAACGGGTATTGCACCGCGACATTCGGCATGGGAAACTTACCCACTGCGTCCCCAAGTCACCCCAGAGAGAGAGAGAGAGAGAGAGAGAGAGAGAGAGAGAGAGAGAGAGAGAGAGAGAGAGAGAGAGAGAGAGCGGAAATCAAAATTAAGTCGAAGTCGACGACGGCGACGAAGAAGAAGAAGAAGAAGGATTAGGATAATAGCATTATGTCTTTTGACATTCTTTAATCCATCATGGAGAACGCAGATCTTTTTTTTTCCTGCTGGTTCTTCGTCGTCAACATCTTCTCCTCATTGTTAAAATAAAAGTGTTCATGTGCTGGGTCTACTGTGGGTTCATTTAGAGGTGTGACAAATTCATCAACTATTGATGCCTTTCTAGTTTGTTTTAAAATGGAGTTCAGTGTTTGCTGAAAGCACATGCTGCGCCTGATTCATAAAATGAAGAACACCAAGGATTTGCTTTTGGATCTCTATCTGTCGTGAGGTGGCCCCGCAGAGTAGTGGTTTGGGCACACGCCAGCAATGTTTCATGCTAAGCTACGTCGAGAAGGGTTAGTAATTGGATGGGGGACCATACTAAGAAAGACAACCGCCAAAGGACACACACAAAAAGATTGACACACGCGCACCACACACCAAGGTCCACCCAACTGTGAATGAGTACCTGGATCTGTTTACAACCGGGGAAGGTACAACAGCTGGGGAAAGAAGACAGCCGCCGCCCTCACCAAGCTGTCCCAGATAAAAGGGATGTCCCAAACGCTTCTTTTTCCAATGATTGGAAGGTTACGTATGTTCGTTGCCTCGCTCAAATCGCGGTGGTGGCCCCGCTATCATATACAGAAACAGTCTGTCCCGTCACCTTGGCTTCATTACAGACTTCGCATTCACTCACTCGTCCTTTGAAGTTGTTCACCTTAGCCTGTCCGTTCCACAGCAGAACATTCACTTCATATGCATATATCGCACCTTTCCAAGCAAGAAAAATAAATTAACTGATGCAATTTTCCACCAAGAATTTCCAGTCCTGCTTGATTATTGCAACACACTGTCAGGAACATACATAGCTCTAGGAGACATTAACTTTCACTTTGACCAACCCCAGCAACCTTCCACCTCAAAAATGATTGAACTTTTAGATCAGTTTAGTCTTTCTCAGTCAGTCCCAGAACCCACCCACAGCCGTGGTCACATCATATATTGGGTTAACCGTTATGCATAGGCCTCAGGATAATGTTGTTAGATCAACTTCAGTCACCCAGGAATTAACATCTGACCATTTCTGTGTCATGTGCGAACTAAGCGTCGCAGCCCCCCCTCCTCCCCCCCCCATGTTCAGGGAGGCTCGCAGCCTGCGTACCATGGATAGGGATGCTTTCAAGCACGAGCTTACCGCTAAAGTGACCCCAGAACTATGCCCCACTGTGGATCAGCTGAATAGTACACTTCATGCGGTGCTTGATCGGCACGCTCCCGTGGCCCAGAAAAAGGTCAAGGCAACTCGCTCAGCACCCTGGTACGAGTCTATTAAGGACGAGCTCTCCGATGCGAAGAAATACCGACGCAAAGCTGAGAAAAAGTGGCTCAAATCGGGTTTAGAAGTCAGCAAGCAGATTTTCACCGCTGCAAAAAAACGGGTCACTAAAATAGTCCAGACTGCCAAAACCCGGTACTTTAGTGACAGAATTAGCAGCAGCGAAACTTGTAAACAGTTGTTCGACATTTGCAATCAGCTAAGGGGTAAGAGCAATGCAACATCACTCCCATCCACACATCCAGCATGTCAGCTCCCAGATGTATTTTGTAATTATTTCACACAGAAAGTGGCTGACATAAGGGCCGCTCTTGATAGCCATGAGATCCCACTCATTAACCCATTCTCACCTTCCCTCACCACCGCAAAGATGGAAGTTTTTCAACCAATAACAGAGCAAGAAGTCAAGAAAGTCATCTTAAGCTCAAAACCATCTTGCTCTCTCGACCCCATTCCTACCCCCATGTTGATAGAGAATCTTGACCCTCTACTCCCGACCATTACCCACATTATCAACGAGAGTCTGTCCTCTGGTGTTGTTCCGTCTGTGCTCAAAGCGGCTGTCATCAAACCCCTCCTTAAAAAGCCAAGTTTAGACAAAAATAATCTAAAGAACTATAGACCTGTTTCAAACCTCTCCTTCCTGTCCAAAGTCATAGAAAAAATTGTTATCAAACAACTGTTTGCCTACCTATATGATAACGCTTTACTTTGCCCCAACCAGTCTGCCTACCGACCCTTCCACAGCACTGAGACAGCCCTCCTAAAGGTAACCAATGATCTGTTGCTTGCCTTAGATAATGGTAACGTCTCCGTTCTCACCTTATTAGACCTCTCAGCCGCCTTTGACACAGTCGACCATCACTGTAACGAAAGGGGTGTTACACTCTGTTTGATGATGGTGTTTTTCTTTATCAGTATTTGATTCAGCCCCGATGCTGAAGTCCTGATAAGGTGTAACTCAGATTCGTTTATTCACGCAACCCGTCCAAACAGCATACAAGTCACAAAGTCGGCGTATGGAGTTTTCCACTTTTATTCAGCACACATCAACAACTGCATACAATTCTCAACTCAACTCAACAACTTTCACAGCAACTCTTCTAAATCACTATCAACAACTTTACTATCTCAACAACAATCTCGGCACACGATTAAATAACCTCTCTCTTTTCTGGAACAATTTAGTACATGGTAGAAATGACGCACTGCCACCAATCGAACTAAAGATCGTCATCACTGGCTTACGTCATTACACATTTCTTCTCCTTCCGGATCGTTCCTTCAAATTTCTACAATTATCCCGAATCTTCGATCGATAGTAAACAAGCCGATCCAGAAGATTCTACAACAATATCGACTAACGAAAATTATCAACGTTATACAAAGCCTCTCCTAACAACAATGCAAACTCAAATCAAAGGTAAATAAACTCCATTATTGAATACTTTGCAAAACGAAACGATTAGATCTATCTTGCGCGTTTCTGACGTACTACCATTCGCGTTTCAACGTAACATAACCCCCCACTCAAGAAGAAATTTACCCAATTTCTTTCAACAACGTTGAAACGTAATTCACAAACAATGTACAGAATTAAGACTTATTTCAGCCTGTCTGAACACTATCAACGTTCTCAGTTCATTCACACAGAGTCAATGGTTTTCATCTTCAAATCTGTCTGGATATTGTCAATGTTCACAGTTCATTCACACAGAGTCAAAGTTTCTCATCTGCAAGTCTTTCTGGATACTGTCAATGTTCACAGTTCATTTACCCAATCAACGTTTTTCATTTTCAAGTCTGTCATTACCAATATTCTTAGTTCGTCCACACAGTCAATGATCTTTCATCCGCAAGGAAACGTCGCCCTTGTCAGTTGCGGTTGTCATCGGCCCAGGGTCAAAGACGACGATCACGTGGGTTTTCCTGGAGTCAGTGCATCCTCCGTTGTCTCCTCCTTCCATCGGATGTCCGACGCAGTCGACGTTGTCAGCTCCCAGAATGCATTTGCTGGGTCTCACGATCAGGTTGGCTTCTGCGGGACGGTGGAACAGCTCCCTCAAGGTCTGCAGATGCTCCTTCCAGGTCTGGGTGTGGACTTCATGTTCGACCAAAGTCGTAGAGCCTGGGACATCACTAAAGTTGTGGGGAAACTCGCCCATAAGGTCCTTGAGCTCCATCTTTTGACCTTCCGTCAAGCTTGGTCCTAGCTTAACATCATCGATGCCTTCTTTGCTGTGGAAGTCTCCCAGTTCCAACAGTTCTTCGCTGTCAAAGCTGTCGTCGGTCACAGCTGCTGTGGCTGCGTGCACAGTCTCTGATGGCCTTTCCACGTACAGCTTAAGGAGGTTGGCGTGGTATATCTTGGAATGCTGACCGACCTTCACCTTGTAGTCGTTGATCCCCACCACGGTCTCCACTTCGTACGGGCCTTTCCACTGCATCAGCAACTTATTGTGATCAGTAGGTAGCAGCACCAGCACTTTGTTGCCAGGTTTGAACTTCCTGCTCACGGCCCTACGATCGTAGTAGTGCTTTCCACAGTCTTGGGACTTCTTCAGGTTTTCTCTGGCTATCTCGAGAGTCTGCTCCAGTTTCTCCCGTAGCTCAAACACGTACTGGTAACTGTTCTTCACCTCTGGGGTCTCTACTTCTTTCGTCCACAGTTCTTTTAGGATGTGCATCGGCCCTCGGATGGTTCTTCCGTACAGCAGCTCGAACGGAGAGAAGCCGGTGGACTCCTGCGGTACTTCTCTGTAGGCGAAAAGTAGGGCGTTGATGTAGCGATGCCATTGTCTGGGCTGCTCGGTGCACAGTTTCTTCAAGGTGGACTTCAGCGTAGCATTGAACTTTTCGACAAGCCCGTTGCACATCGGATGGTAGGGTGTCGTAGTCAAATGCCGGATGCTCAGCAGTCTGTTGACCTCCTTCATGCAGTCAGAGACGAACTGCGTCCCGAGGTCTGTCAGAATTTCTTCGGGCACTCCAAGTCTACTGAACATGTCCACCAGTGCCTCTGCTACAGTTTCAGTGTCAATCTTCTTCAGTGGCACTGCTTCTGGGTACCGAGTCGCATAGTCCACTAAAGTCAGTACCCATCGATGACCTTCTTCACTCGGAGGTCTTATTTCGCCGATTAAGTCTAAGGCCACCCTCTTGAAAGGTCGGTCGATCAGAGGCATCCTCTGCATAGGCACTTTCGGGACCCTTCCTCGAGGTATGGTCTTCTGGCAAATGTCACATGATCGGCAGAAACGGCTGACGTCCGCATGAAGTCCTGGCCAGTAGAATACCGCCTGGATTCTATCCGACGTCTTCTTGATACCTAGGTGACCTCCCATGATTGAGTCATGCGCTACTTCCATCACCTGGCGCCTTAGGGGTAACGGTACCAAGACTTGACGTAGTGGTTTACCTCCGTTGACCCTCGGGTGCTGGAAGATTCTGTACAGGATCTTGGCCTTCACCTCAAAATAGACCGTGCCACTGCCCTTGTTCACGTGGTCTTGGCGGTTCCTGTACTTGTTTAAAGTGCTATCAGCTTCCTGGAGCTGGATCAGCTTATCTCTGTCCACGATGGCAGCTTTAGAGTTGTCGGCGACCTTCAGTGGCGTAGACGTCTTGTCTCTCTTGGCCTGGGCCCTGGTAGTAACAGCACCGACGATCTCTGGTCGGCAGGGCTGAGCCGGAGTAACCACATTGTCCCGTAGCAGCTCTGTAAGGTCTCCATCGGGAAATGGCAATGGATCCTCCTCTACAACTTCGACGCGTTGGGTTGAGGCAGGACTCCACTCTGGATCGGGGTCGTCGGGTCGTCTCGCGCCGTCGATATTCCCGATCATCAAATCATACAGCGGCTTCTTCAGGCAAACCGCTTCGACTTCGCCTATGTAGAAAGGGGTGTTGACATGAATCTTCGCAACTGGCGCTTTCAAACATTTGCTGTCGGCCATAAGTGTCCATTTTGAATCGCCAGTGAACTGTTCTTTAGCGATAAGGTCTTCTCTGACGATGACCCCACTGCAGCCAGAGTCTCTTAAAACAGTCACTTCATGATTTCCGACGCGTCCCTTGGAAACAGGCATGTTCTGGACGGTCACAGCTGCGTTAGCGACGACGGGGATGGATTTTCCGTTGGCAAGGAGAAGTTGGCCATCGGTTATGCACTCTTGCACGTCCGCGGGAGTAGCTGCGCGCTCGGTCTCACTCGGAAGAATGACGCTCCCGCCGCACACCTGATGGTCAGATCTACTGGTTTGTCGTTGATTGGAGAACCGCCTCTGCCGGTTGCCCGCCGCTGCGTTGTCCGTACTGCTCCGCTGTCCGCTACTTTTGTTTTGAGGGCAGTTAGCTGCTCTGTGGTCTGTAGCGTTGCAAGTGAAACAGCCTCTTGAATGCCCTTCCCTGGGAGGAGGCGTGGAGTCTGTCTTTCTCTGGCTCGTCTGGCTTCCCTGGATCTGGTTCACATGGTTTCCAGTCTTCTGAAAATGTTTCGTCGCGCTGGGTGGCCCCAGGGTTTTCCCATGAGCGATGAGATATCTTTCAGCAGCCTCAGTCACATCTTTAAGCGTCTGCAGCTTTTGTTCTTCTAAGTGGGTCGCTAGGTCCTTGTGACAGGCATTGAGAAATTGTTCTTTCACAATCAGGTCATGGAGACTGTCGTAAGACTTCATTTCGCCTGATAACTCCACCCATTTGTGTAGATATGACGACAGGCGCTCCACAAACTGCTTTGGCGTCTCGTCTGACTTAGGCCGGCATTCACGGAAGCGTTTACGGTAGCCCTTCTCTGTAAAGTTGTAGCACTGCAACAGGGCCTCTTTCAAGACGTCGTAGTTTTTGGCGTCATCGTTCGACAGTCTGGTGTAAACTTCGAGCGCTTGCCCTGTCAGAAGTGCACTTAGTCGAATCGCCCAGTCTCGAGGTTGCCAGTTGGAGCTTTCGGCGAACCTTTCGAATCTCGCCAGATAGCTGTCGATCTGGTCCTTCCCGTCGACGAACGCTGGCAATTTTGGAGCCGTATGGTCGTTGGTGACTTGTGGCGCATGCTGATTGTTCTGGATACGCGCCAACTCTAGCTGGTATTGACGCTCAGCCTCTCTTTCCTCTCTTTCTTCACGACGTCGTTGCTCTTCTTTCTCTTGCCGCTGCTGTTCAATTTCTCTTTCTTCACGACGTCGTTGCTCTTCTTTTTCTTGCCGCTGCTGTTCAATTTCTAGACGCTTCTGTTCTAGTTCTATTTCTTTTTCTAGAAGCTTCTCTTCCAATTCTCTTTCTTCACGGCGTCGCTGCTCTTCTAATTCTCGTTCTTGTATTCTCTCCTGGGATTTGACGTACTCCGTCAACTGTTTCCCTTTTAGATTCAGTTGAATCCCTTTCTGCCAGAAGTCAGCCATCTTGATGCTTCTGGAAAGTTCTTTTTCTGGAAAGTTCTTTTCTGGAAGGTTCTTTTCTGGAAAGTTCTTGACTGTGCTGCACCCTTCTAGATTGTTATAGAACAGCACGCTTTCTGCAGTAGCGCTGATGCTTGTCACTAGTCGCCTTCGCTGACGCAGGCCCCGCTGTCCTCGTCGTATGCGACGCTGCACCACGCTGGTGTTGATGTATACGCTCCTGTGCTGAAGTAGACGCGACGTTCGCTCGTCGCTCTCTGTAACACTGGCGATGTAGCTCCGAGACTGTTCCTCGACGTAGTCTTGCGGCAGCTACGTTGTTCGCTCACGAAGCAACTCTTCAGCGACTACACGCCCTTGCAGTCAACCCGAACCTATCGGTGATGTAGTCCCAGTATGTTGGCCCCTCTCGACGCAACTCGTTGGCGGCTACCCTCGATGACTGCCTCTCGTAACGTTGACTCGCTTGTTGTAGCAGTTGAACCCTTGGCTATGGCGTGAATCGCGGCTTGACCCCCAAAATGTTACACTCTGTTTGATGATGGTGTTTTTCTTTATCAGTATTTGATTCAGCCCCGATGCTGAAGTCCTGATAAGGTGTAACTCAGATTCGTTTATTCACGCAACCCGTCCAAACAGCATACAAGTCACAAAGTCGGCGTATGGAGTTTTCCACTTTTATTCAGCACACATCAACAACTGCATACAATTCTCAACTCAACTCAACAACTTTCACAGCAACTCTTCTAAATCACTATCAACAACTTTACTATCTCAACAACAATCTCGGCACACGATTAAATAACCTCTCTCTTTTCTGGAACAATTTAGTACATGGTAGAAATGACGCACTGCCACCAATCGAACTAAAGATCGTCATCACTGGCTTACGTCATTACACATTTCTTCTCCTTCCGGATCGTTCCTTCAAATTTCTATAATTATCCCGAATCTTCGATCGATAGTAAACAAGCCGATCCAGAAGATTCTACAACAATATCGACTAACGAAAATTATCAACGTTATACAAAGCCTCTCCTAACAACAATGCAAACTCAAATCAAAGGTAAATAAACTCCATTATTGAATACTTTGCAAAACGAAACGATTAGATCTATCTTGCGCGTTTCTGACGTACTACCATTCGCGTTTCAACGTAACAAGGGGTTATTTCAAGAATTGCGTGTATGCGTGCGTGAATGATTTGCGTGTTCGCCCGTCTCACACTTCCTAACTCTCAAAACTTCTTTTGCTGTCACACCCCCTTCTATTACTAGAAAAATAAACAAGAATCAACCAAGTTTACATAAATACATATAACTCAATCAATAACATGAAGAACGTTTAAGTAGTCTTGTACTCACGTACTTTGTAGAAATAATCCGTGAAATTATAATCACTCACAAAACACACACATAAGTCTCTGACAGTTAATCCACGAATAACGTCACCAAGCACCAAAAACCACCACAAAAATCCCGGTCAAATAATCCAAGTGTCACCAGTCTCAATAGACACCAATATCGACCTGGTCACCGTCGACAGAGAGAGATCCCCCACTAGTCTCATGGAGGACAGAATTCGCTGTCTGTCTTTTGTTTCCTTTTAATCCTCTGTCTCTGTCTATATCTATACACTATCTTCCTTCTCCTTATCCTTGGCCTTTCTATCTATCTATCCTGGGTTCTCTCCCCTCTCTATCGTCGCTGTCGCTGCTGCTGTTGTGGCCGCTGTTGCTGCTGCTGCTGAGGTAGCAATGGTTGCTACTGCTGCTGATGTAGCAGTGGTTGCTGCTGCTGATGATGTAGCAGTGGTTGCTGCTGCTGATGATGTAGCAGTGGTTGCTGCTGCTGCTGATGTAGCAGTGGTTGCTGATGCAGCAGTGGTTGCTTCTCTCGTCTTCTTCTTCGTCTTCTTCTTTGGCTTCTTCTCTGGCCCCTTCTCGATACTTCCACCCCTTCTTCTTCACGACTTCTTCTTCTTCTTCTCGTCTTCGTTTTCTTCTTCTTCTTCTTCTCCTTCTCTTCTTCTTCTCCTTCTCTTCTTCTTCTTCCTCTTCTTCTTCTTCTTCTTTCTTCCTCTTCTCGTCTTCGTCTTCGTCTTCTTCTCCTTCTTTTCTTCTTCTTCTTCTTCTTCTTCTTCTTCTTCTTCTTCTTCTCTCCTTCTTTCTTCTTCCTTCTTCTCCTTCTCTGCTTTCTTCTTCTTTCTTCTCCTTCTCTTTCGCCTCGAGGCCCCTCAGCCGGAGACTTCTGAAAACATACAAGTTTTCCCCACTAAATATCTTGATACATAGACTTCTCTGTATATTACCACATATACCTTTTTCTCTCTCTGTCACGGAACCAGACAAGCAATATAATAATTCAAATCTCATATGTGTCGAACACAGTTCACACATACGCAAAAATTGTAACTCTAATTATAACACTAATTATTACATCTTGACGCTGACTACTTTCATTCACACAAATAAATATAATGCTATACATTGCAAGTTGAGGTTTCAACCTCAAATCAAATACTAATCCAATTTCAATTCGTTACTCAAAAATATACAACGATCCACCACTCCATCACCCCCCTTATCCATCCTTCATACTAATATCAAAATTATCTATTATTAATTCTTATTCCACAATAAGTAGAATATAATCATGGTTAAATTATTATTATGTTCATAATACAATATTTCAATGATAAACAATATATACCTGCAGACGCAGCTGCTAGAAGTACAAACACAACCACTCCGTGGTACATACAAAAGAAGAATGCAAACATTTTTTTGAATACATGTAATTGGTGAACCGTCACATGACTAGCTCAACCAATCAGAAATTAGTAATCAATTAAAAAAATATTATAATTTATATCTTCTCACAGGAAGATACTACAAACAGTCATCGGACCGAAATATTATAAAACCTGGTCCGTGACAATACCCCCTTCCTGCAAAAAGAAAACGCCCGAGTTTTCTGAATTTTATCAGAAAGAAAAAATTACTACAATTATGTCCATCTAAACTGTACAAACGAGCGAAAAGAGATAACTGGTCATTAGCACTTATATTAAACCCAAACATATTGTATTAAGCAATCACCCAAAGCATAATAGACATACAAGATATGTAGTTCCAGTCCAAGCATGTTATCTTGATACAGAGAAATCAAAAATCAATAAAGTACATAACAGATCATTTTACAGTAAACCAATAGATTTCCAGTGTTACATATACAACAGCAGAATTATATACAAAGCATTTTCATTTTCCACAGATTTTATGGAATACACTGATCAACATTCGATCTTGACAGCATATCTGCAAAAACATTGGCAGTACCAGGCAAGGCTTCAATTTCAAACTGAAACTCTTGGAGTGCCAACGCCCAGCGTGTGATTCGAGCATTTTTGAACTGACCCGAACGCAAATAGGACAATGGCCGATGGTCAGTCTGAAGGATGAACGACTTTCCCCACAGATACTTTGAAAGCTTTGTGAGGGCCCAAATGATAGCCAAGCATTCTCTCTCTATGGTACTGTACCGTGTTTCCCTATCAAGCAGTTTGCGACTGACGAATGTGACGGGGTGCAATTCACCATCATGATCTTGAAGCAAAACCGCGCCTATGCCCAAAGCACTCGCGTCAGTGCGAACTACGAATGAACGCGATACGTCTGGCAAGACAAGCCCAGGTGAGCTTGACAAGATCTGTTGGACAGCTCGAAGAGCCACTTCGCACTCGCCAGTCCATTTAATTTGTCTGTGCGAACCCGAGCAGACCAAGTCCGTGAGGGGTTTGACTACTGTGGCAAAGGTTGGCACATAGCGTCTGTAATAACTGATGAGCCCGAGAATCGAACGAACTTGACGTTTGCTTTTGGGAACAGTTATTTCTAACATCTTCTGCAATTTGGAGCTTTCAGGTTTCAAGGTACCCCGACCTACAATATGGCCTAAAAACTCAAGTTCTTGAAAACCGGCGAAAATTTTGGACGGTCTAGCTGTAAGACCTGCAGCCTGCAACTTTGAAAGAACACCTCGCACATGTGCGAGATGACCGTTCCAAGTAGTGCTACATGTCAGGATGTCATCGAAAAAGTTGATGGAAGACACTTCGTCAAGCTTCAACAGTCGCATCATGCGTGCAAACGTAGCAGGAGCAGAGACTAAGCCAAAGGGCATTCTAATCCACTGAAACAGGCCTACATGGGTTGCGAATGCAGTCTTTGGACGGTCCAGTGGGTTCACAAGAATCTGCCAATATCCCTTTGAGAGGTCAATTTTTGTGAAATAGGTACCATCAGCCAGTTGTGCAAACAAATCATTAATGTTAGGGATCGGCTCTGCATCAAAGACTGTGATTTTGTTGAGGTGCCTATAATCTATGCAAAATCTAGTCGAACCATCTTTTTTTCCAACTAGGACAACTGGAGATGCGTATGGGGAGCGTGACTGTTCAATAACCCCCATTTCGAGCATAGACTTGACTTCTCTTTCAACTGTCTCTTTAGATGTCAAAGGCAAATCATAGGGTCTAAGCCTGACAGGCACGTCTGATGTAAGCACGACGTCATGAAAAAGATCCCCCTGAAAAGTGCCTGGGGCAGTGGTGAGAATATCAGAAAAATCTGCAAAAACACCACGAAGTTGTTGTTTCTGACCAAATGTCAACCTGTCATCAAGGTGGAGATCGTGTACGCTTTCAGTTTGCGCAGACGATACAGTGGGTATGATGATATTATCTGAATCAGCCTCTGCTGAAATGACGGCCACGGATGATATGTGGACCGACTCTGTAAAAATTGGTGTGACATGAGGCAGGCTTTGAGCAACGGCATCAGCACCGTGTAGCTCATCATCCCATGGTTGGATAACGTTCCAAGGCACGTTGGGCGACTGACCTACATTAGTAGCGTGAACTTTGATAGCACTTTTGACTAAACAAAAATCATCAGAATTAGTTACCTCTAGTGCAATCTGAGCAGTTGGTTGACGCCTAAGGTACTTTTTCAAAAGATTCGCATGGAAAACTTTTGTCTTTCCGTTGATGACAATCTGATAGTCCGGATGCATAGCTTTGCTAACTCGGAAGGGACCTTTCCACTGCATGAGCAATTTATTAGAATCCGTAGGAAGCAACAACAGGACTTCGTCATCTTCCTTGAAAGACCGAGGCTTTGCCTTCCTATCATGATAGTGCTTGTTTTTGGCTTCAGCTTTCTTTATGTTTTCTTGAGCCAGCTCACAAGATTCCAAGATCTTGTTTTTGAGATCAAACACATACTTGTACAGAGTCTTTGCATCTTCATTTTGAGAACCTTGTGACCAAGTATTCGCAAGTAGTTGAATGGGTCCGCGAGCGCGACGACCAAACAAAAGTTCAAATGGTGAGAATCCAGTGCTCTCACTAGGAAGTTCTCGACACGCGAAAAGTACCGCGGGCAAATACCGATGCCATGCTTTTGGTTGTTTTTGAATGAGCTTCTTCAACATCGGTTTCAACGTCCCATGAAAACGTTCAACACAGCCATTAGCTTGTGCGTGATATGGCGACGTATGAATGGCCTTGATCGATAGCAAATGGTGGATTCCACGCATGAGATCCGAGTTGAACTGAGTACCACAGTCTGACAAAATTTCCTGTGGACATCCCATACGCGAGAAAACGGAAAACAGTGCTTCACCGACCGAAACCGAGTCAATGTGTTTGAGCGGAATAGCTTCAGGGTACCGTGTGGCTATATCAATGATGCTGAGTATGTATCTGTGACCCTCCTCAGACGGTGGAGAAATCGGTCCTACCAAATCAACGGCAACCCGTTTGAATGGTTCTGAGATAGTCGGCATCTTTTCCAAAGGAACTGGTGGAATTCGACCTTTTGAAGATGTCTTCTGGCAAATGTCACACGTTTTAACGTATCTTTTTGTGTCAGCGGACACCCCTGGCCAAAAAAATTCTGATAGTATTCTGTCTGTTGTTCTACGGATGCCACAATGACCAGCCATGATTGTATCGTGGGCTGTGACAAGAACTGAGGATCTCAGAGTAGTGGGGACTACTAACTGGTCTAATGTCCTTTTGCTGTTTTCGTAATGCCTATGCAAAATGTCATTTTGAACAAAGTAGGAAACTGACGCTGATCCTATTGTCTGAATTTGACCTGACTTTGAAAGACCAAACAAGGGTGATAGACTATCATCCTGCTTCTGCAACCGAGCAAAATCTGATGGCGATACATTCAAGTCTTGTGTGACCGAACTCAGAGGTTTCTTTGGGATATCTTGTCTCTTGCCTTGGGCACGAGTCGTAACACAACAACTATGACCTTGATCCTGGATGAGTGTGGTAGCAACCGAGAGGGGGTCAGACACACCTGGCAAGTTCCCTAATATCAAATCAGCCACTGGTTGATCAATAACACAACACAAAATAGTGCCAGAGAAAAATGGAGTGTCGACAGACACTTTGGCCAACGGAAATTCTTCAATGTTTCCACCGAATGACCAACATTTACACTCTTTGCCAGTGTACTGATCGTCCGAAACCAGTCTCTTGCGAACGCCTGTTACACTCAGTTTGATGATGGTGTTTTCTATCAGTATCTGATTCAGCCCCGATGCTTGAATTCCTGATAGTTGTGTAACTCAGATTCGTTTATTCACACAGCCCGTCCGAACAGCGTACAAGTCACAAAGTCGACGTATGAAGTTTTTCACTTTTATTCAGCACACATCAACAACTGCATACAATTCTCAATTCAACTCAACAACTTTCACAGCAACTTTCCAAATCACTATCAACAACTTTACTCTCCCAACAGCGACTCGGCTCACGATTAAATAACCTCTCTCTTTTCTGGAACGATTTGGTACGTGGTAGAAATGACGCACTGCCACCAATCGAACTAAAGATCGTCATCACTGACTTACGTCATTCACATTTTCTCTACTTCCGGGAACATTCACGACCTTCGATATCCATCCGGAAATTTCTATCAAGAGTAAACACGCATATCCAGAAGATTCTCAAATAATATCGACTAACGCAAATTATCAACGTTATACAAAGCCTCTCCTAACAACAATGCAAACTCAAATCAAAGGTAAATAAACTCCATTATTGAATACTTTGCAAATCGAAACGATTAGATCTATCGTGCGCGCTTTAGACACACTTTCGTTCGTTTCAACGTAACATAACCCCCCACTCAAGAAGAAATTTACTTAATTTCTTTCAACAACGTTGAAACGTAATGCACAAACAAAGTACAGAATTAAGACTTATTTCAGTCTGCCTGAGTACTGTCAGTGTTCACAGTTCATTCACACAGAGTCAAAGTTTCTCATCTGCAAGTCTTTCTGGATTCTGTCAATGTTCATAGATCATTTACCCAGTCAATGTTCTTTACTCACACACTCTGCTGAGGAAGTCCGCACCAACATTGTCTGATCCTTTGATAGATTCTACTCGCATGTTAAAGTTCTGCAAGTACATAGCCCATCTCATGATTCGACTGTTCACAAACTTGGCAGAGTTCAAGTAAGTTAGCGGCTTGTGATCAGTCTGTAGCACGAACTTCACTCCTTGAAGGTACAGTTCGAACTTCCGGATTCCCCATATGATGGCAAGGCACTCTTTCTCCATGGTCGAGTAATTTTTCTCAGCCCTGGACAGCTTCTTGCTGGCGTAACTGACCGGAAATAGTTTCCCTTCGTGTTCTTGCATCAGTATGGCGCCGATGCCTTCGTCCGCTGCGTCTGTTCTTAAGACGAATTCTTTGGAAGTGTCAGGCAGTCGTAGCACCGGATCCTTCGAAAGGAGGTCGCGCACAGTCTGGTATGCCCTCTCCTGAGACGGTCCCCACTGCACTTGGTTTGGACAGCCTTTCCGCACCAGGTCCGACAAAGGTGCTGTGATGGCTGAGTAGTTCGGTACGAACTCCCTATAATACCCAGCCAATCCCAGGAAAGATCGTACTTGCTTCTTTGTTTGGGGACGTGGGGCGTTCAGAATTTTGGTGACGTTTTCTAGCAGAAGCCCCTTTTGTCCTTCTTTCAGCGAATGGCCGATAAAGTCGACGTTGTCAGTCCCCAGAATGCACTTACTGGGTCTCACGGTCAGGTTGGCTTCTGTGAGACGGTGAAACAGCTCCCTCAAGGTCTGCAGATGCTCTTCCCAGGTGCGAGTGTGGACTAGCAGGTCGTCCCAGTAACACACGACATTGTTCATCCCTTTGAGCATCTTCTTCATCCCTCTCTTCAGGGTAGCTCCGCTGTTGACCATGCCAAAGGGCATCCTTAGGCACTCGTACGTCCCATCAGGGGTTATAAAAGCAGTCTTTGGTATGTCCTGTTGACGCACGGGGACTTGCCAATAACCCTTGCTGAGGTCAATCTTTGAGAAGATTTTACTCCCCGATAGTTGGCGGAAGAGGTCTGCTGCGGTAGGCATCGGCTCAGGGTCGAAGACGGTGATCTTATTAACCTTCCTGTAGTCGATGCATACTCGGTCGCTCCCGTCCTTCTTTTTCACGACCACGACAGGGGACGCGTAGGGGGAACTGGACTCCCTGATGATGCCCATCTTCAGCATCTCATCGATGTCTTTCTTCAAGGATTCACGGGCCTTGAAAGGGATCGGGAAGGGCTTGGATCGAACAGGGATATTCGAAGTGAGGTGGACTTCGTGTTCGACCAAAGTTGTAGAGCCAGGGACATCGCTGAAGTTGTGGGGAAACTCGCCCATAAGGTCCTTGAGCTCCATCTTTTGACCTTCCGTCAAGCTTGGTCCTAGCTTAACATCGTCGATGCCTTCTTTGCTGTGGAAGTCTCCAAGTTCCAACAGTTCCTCGCTATCAAAGCTGTTATCGATCTCAGCTGCTGTTGCTGCATGCACAGTCTCTGATGGCCTTTCCACGTACAGCTTAAGGAGGTTGGCGTGGTATATCTTGGAATGCTGGCCGACCTTCACCTTATAGTCGTTGATCCCCACCACGGTCTCCACTTCGTACGGGCCTTTCCACTGCATCAGCAACTTATTATGATCGGTAGGTAGCAGCACCAGCACTTTGTTGCCAGGTTTGAACTTCCTGTTCACAGCCCTACGATCGTAGTAGTGCTTTCCACAGTCTTGGGACTTCTTCAGGTTTTCTCTGGCTATCTCGAGAGTCTGCTCCAGCTTCTCCCGTAGCTCAAACACGTACTTGTAGCTGTTCTTCACCTCTGGGGTCTCTACTTCTTTCGTCCACAGTTCTTTTAGGATGTGCATCGGCCCTCGGATGGTTCTTCCGTACAGCAGCTCGAACGGAGAAAAGCCGGTGGACTCCTGCGGTACTTCTCTGTAGGCGAAAAGTAAGGCGTTGATGTAGCGATGCCATTGTCTGGGCTGCTCGCTGCACAGTTTCTTCAGGGTGGACTTCAGCGTAGCATTGAACTTCTCGACAAGCCCGTTGCACATCGGATGGTAGGGTGTCGTAGTCAAATGCCGGATGCTCAACAGTCTATTGACCTCCTTCATGCAGTCAGAGACGAACTGCGTCCCGAGGTCTGTCAGGATCTCTTCAGGCACTCCAAGTCTACTGAACATGTCCACCAGCGCCTCTGCAACAGTTTCAGTGTCAATCTTCTTCAGAGGCACTGCTTCTGGGTACCGAGTCGCATAGTCCACTAAAGTCAGTACCCACCGATGACCTTCTTCACTCGGAGGTCTTATTTCGCCGATTAAGTCTAAGGCCACCCTCTTGAAAGGTCGGTCGATCAGAGGCATCCTCTGCATAGGCACTTTCGGGACCCTTCCTCGAGGTATGGTCTTCTGGCAAATGTCACACGATCGGCAGAAACGGCTGACGTCCGCATGAAGTCCTGGCCAGTAGAACACCGCCTGGATTCTATCCGACGTCTTCTTGATACCTAGGTGACCTCCCATAATTGAGTCATGCGCTACTTCCATCACCTGGCGCCTTAAGGGTAATGGTACCAGTACTTGACGTAGTGGTTTACCTCCGTTGACCCTCGGGTGCTGGAAGATTCTGTACAGGATCTTGGCCTTCACCTCAAAATAGACCGTGCCATTGCCCTTGGTCACGTGGTCTTGGCGGTTCCTGTACTTGTTTAAAGTGCTATCAGCTTCCTGGAGCTGGATCAGCTTATCTCTGTCCACGATGGCAGCTTTGGAGTTGTCGGCGACCTTCAGTGGCGTAGACATCTTGTCTCTCTTGGCCTGGGCCCTGGTAGTAACAGCACTGACGATCTCTGGTCGGCAGGGCTGAGCCGGAGTAACCACATTGTCCCGTAGCAGCTCTGTAAGGTCTCCATCGGGAAACGGCAATGGATCCTCCTCCACAACTTCGACGCGTTGGGTTGAGGCAGGACTCCACTCTGGATCGGGGTCGTCGGGTCGTCTCGCGCCGTCGATATTCCCGATCATCAAATCATACAGCGGCTTCTTCAGGCAAACCGCTTCGACTTCGCCTATGTAGAAAGGAGTGCTGACTTGAATCTTCGCAACTGGCGCTCTCACACATTTGCTGTCGGCCATGAGTGTCCATTTAAAATCGCCAGTGAACTGTTCTTTAGCGATTAAGTCTTCTTTGACGATGACCCCACTACAGCCAGAGTCTCTTAAGACAGTCACTTCATGATTTCCGACGCGTCCCTTTGAAACAGGCATGTTCTGGACGGTCACAGCTGCGCTGGCGACGACGGGGATGGATTTTCCGTTGGCAAGGAGAAGTTGGCCATCGGTCATGCACTCTTGCACGTCCGCAGGGGTAGCTGTGCGCTTGGTCTCACTCGGAAGAATGACGCTCCCGCCGCACACTTGATGGTCAGATCTACTGTTTTGCCGTTGATTGGAGAACCGCCTCTGCCGGTTGCCCGCCGCTGCATTGTCCGTACTGCTCCGCTGTCCGCTATTTCTGCTTTGAGGGCAGCTGGCAGCTCTGTGGTCTGTAGCGTTGCAGATAAAACAGCCTCTTGAGTGCCCTTCCCTGGGAGGAGGCGTGGAGTCCGTCTGTCTCTGGCTCGTCTGGCTCCCTTGGACCTGGTTCCCATGGTTTGCAGTCTTCTGAAAATGTTTCGTCGCGCTGGGTAGCCCCAGGGTTTTCCCATGAGCGATGAGATATCTTTCGGCAGCCTCAGTCACATCTTTAAGCGTCTGCAGCTTTTGTTCTTCTAAGTAGGTCGCTAGGTCCTTGTGACAGGCATTGAGAAATTGTTCTTTCACAATCAGGTCATGGAGACTGTCGTAAGACTTCATTTCGCCTGATAACTCCACCCACTTGTGTAGATATGACGACAGGCGCTCCACAAACTGCTTTGGCGTCTCGTCTGACTTAGGCCTGCATTCACGGAAGCGTTTACGGTAGCCCTTCTCTGTAAAGTTGTAGCACTGCAGTAGGGCCTCTTTCAAGACGTCATAGTTTTTGGCGTCATCGTTCGACAGTCTGGTGTAAACTTCGAGCGCTTGCCCTGTCAGAAGTGCACTTAGTCGAATCGCCCAGTCTCGAGGTTGCCAATTGGAGCTTTCGGCGAACCTTTCGAATCTCGCCAGATAGGTGTCGATCTGGTCCTTCCCGTCGACGAAAGCTGGCAATTTTGGAGCCGTATGGTCGTTGGTGGCTTGTGGCGCATGCTGATTGTTCTGGATACGCGCCAACTCTAGCTGGTATTGACGCACAGCTTCTAATCGTCTCTCTTCCATCTCTCTTTCTTGACGCCGCTCTTCTCTTTCTTCTCGGCGACGCTGCTCCTCTATTTCTCTTTCTTCACGCCGTCGCTCATCTTCTCTTTCTTCACGCTGACGTTGTTCTTCTCTTTCTTGTATTCTCTCCTGAGACTTGACGTACTCCGTCAGCTGTTTGCCTTTTAGATTCAGTTGCATCCCTTTCTGCCAGAAGTCAGCCATCTTGATGCTTCTGGAAAGTTCTTTTCTGGAAAGTTCTTTTTCTAGAAAGTTCTTGACTGTAGAGTTCTTTTTTTTCTAGACGCTTCTCTTCCAATTCTCTTTCTAGACTGTTCTAGAACAGCACGCTTTCTGCAGTAGCGCTGATGCTTGTCACTAGTCGCCTTCGCTGACGCAGGCCCCGCTGTCCTCGTCGTATGCGACGCTGCACCACGCTGGTGTTGATGTATACGCTCCTGTGCTGAAGTAGACGCGACGTCCGCTCGTCGCTCTCTCTAATACTGGCGATGTAGCTCCGAGACTGTCCCTCGACGTAGTCTTACGGCAGCTACGTAGTCCCGATCTGTTGTTCGCTCACGAAGCAACTCTTCAGCGACTACACGCCCTTGCAGTCAACACGAATCTATCGGATGTAGTCCCAGTATGTTGGCCCCTCTCGACGCAACTCGATGGCGGCTACCCTCGATGACTGCCTCTCGTAACGTTGACTCGCTTGTAGCAGTTGAACCCTTGGCTATGGCGTGAATCGCGGCTTGACCCCCAAAATGTTACACTCAGTTTGATGATGGTGTTTTCTATCAGTATCTGATTCAGCCCCGATGCTTGAATTCCTGATAGTTGTGTAACTCAGATTCGTTTATTCACACAGCCCGTCCGAACAGCGTACAAGTCACAAAGTCGACGTATGAAGTTTTTCACTTTTATTCAGCACACATCAACAACTGCATACAATTCTCAATTCAACTCAACAACTTTCACAGCAACTTTCCAAATCACTATCAACAACTTTACTCTCCCAACAGCGACTCGGCTCACGATTAAATAACCTCTCTCTTTTCTGGAACGATTTGGTACGTGGTAGAAATGACGCACTGCCACCAATCGAACTAAAGATCGTCATCACTGACTTACGTCATTCACATTTTCTCTACTTCCGGGAACATTCACGACCTTCGATATCCATCCGGAAATTTCTATCAAGAGTAAACACGCATATCCAGAAGATTCTCAAATAATATCGACTAACGCAAATTATCAACGTTATACAAAGCCTCTCCTAACAACAATGCAAACTCAAATCAAAGGTAAATAAACTCCATTATTGAATACTTTGCAAATCGAAACGATTAGATCTATCGTGCGCGCTTTAGACACACTTTCGTTCGTTTCAACGTAACAACGCCACAGATGGTAGCACCCGTATCTCTGAGCACACTTGCTTTGAGGCCATTTACGGTACCTGATACTAGCTTGAGATGACCACAGATTTCATTACAAACTGAGCAAACGACCTCAGTGACCAAAGCTGACTGTACCTGAGTGTCATCTGAAGAGTCCTGATATTCCTGAAAGTCATTTTGATTGTCTTGAGGCTCTGGATACACTTGGGCAACAGCAGAATTGCCAACAGCATAAGGACACCATTTTGACATGTGACCTACACCCCCACAACAATAGCAAACTATGCCCTGACTATTCTGTCCCCTGTTAAGAGGAGGTCTGCCTGCGAAACGAGGACCAGGTCCCGAATACGTATTTCCACGACCACGAGGAGCCTGATTGTTTTGAGCGCCCCGCTGCGCATTCATGTTCTGATGTGCAAAACCCCTATTCGGAATAGGACCTGCGGGTTGGTAGTTTCCACGTGGAGAGCCACGAAAGCCCGATCCCCGGAAATTATTCCATCTTTGACCCGTCCCACGAAATTGATTCTGAGTGGGAACATTCTGAGAAATCGACGCGGATGCAAAAATCGAGTCATCCGACTTCCGTGCCAGTTTCTTCTCCGGGTGAGCCATGCGAAATGCTTCAGCACTGTCTATCAAAGCCGCAAATTTTGTCAAATTTCTTTCCTTCAAAAACACGGCGAGATCTCTCGAAACAGAAGCAATAAACTGCTCACACAAAATCAGATTCCATAGTCCATCAAAAGTCTTTTCACAATCTGATAGTTGGATCCATCTGTTACACTCTGTTTGATGTTGGTGTTTTCTATCAGTATCTGATTCAGCCCCGATGCTTGAATTCCTGATAGTTGTGTAACTCAGATTCGTTTATTCACACAGCCCGTCCAAACAGCATACAAGTCACAAAGTCCACGTATGAAGTTTTCCACTTTTATTCAGCACACATCAACAACTGCATACAATTCTCAATTCAACTCAACAACTTTCACAGCAACTTTCCAAATCACTATCAACAACTTTACTGTCTGTCAACAGCGACTCGGCTCACGATTAAATAACCTCCCTCTTTTCCGGAAAGATTTCGTACATGGTAGAAAATGACGTACTGCCACCAATCGAATAAAAGATCGTCATCACTGACTTACGTCAATACATATTTTTATATCTTCCAGAACGACCTCTTGCTTCGACATGTATCGGGAAGTTTCTATCAAGAGTAAACACGCATATCCAGAAGATTCTCAAATAATATCGACTAACGCAAATTATCAACGTTATACAAAGCCTCTCCTAACAACAATGCAAACTCAAATCAAAGGTAAATAAACTCCATTATTGAATACTTTGCAAATCGAAACGATTAGATCTATCGTACCCGCTTCCGACACACTTTCGTTCGCGTTTCAACGTAACATAACCCCCCACTCAAGAAGAAATTTACCCAATTTCTTTCAACAACGTTGAAACGTAATGCACAAACAATGTACAGAATTAAAACTTACTTCAGACTCTCTGAACACTGTCAATGTTCTCAGCTCATTCACACAGAGTCAATGGTTCTCATCTTCAAATCCGTCTGGATATTGTCAATGTTCACAGTTCATTCACACAGAGTCAATGTTTCTCATTTTCAAGTCTGTCATTACCAATATTCTCAGTTCGTCCACACAGTCAGTGTTCTTTCGTTCGCAAGGAATCGACGCCCTCGTCAGTTGCGGTCGTCATCGGCCCAGGGTCAAAGACGATGATCACGTGGGCTTCCCTGGAATCAGTGCGTCCTCCGTTGTCTCCTTCTTCCATCGGATGTCCGACGCAGTCGACGTTGTCAGCTCCCAGGATGCATTCGCTGGGTCTCACGGTCAGGTTGGCTTCTGTGAGACGGTGAAACAGCTCCCTCAAGGTCTGCAGATGCTCCTTCCAGGTCTGGGTGTGGACTTCATGTTCGACCAAAGTCGTAGAGCCTGGGACATCACTGAAGCTATGGGGAAATTCGCCCATAAGGTCATTGAGCTCCATCTTTTGACCTTCCGTCAAGCTTGGTCCTAGCTTAACATTATCGATGCCTTCTTTGGTGTGGAAGTCTCCAGGTTCCAACAGTTCCTCGCTGTCAAAGCTGTTGTCGATCTCAGCCGCTGTTGCCGCCTGCACAGTCTCTGATGGCCTCTCCACGTACAGTTTAAGGAGGTTGGCGTGGTATATCTTGGAATGCTGACCGACCTTCACCTTGTAGTCGTTGATTCCCACCACGGTCTCCACTTCGTACGGGCCTTTCCACTGCATCAGCAACTTATTGTGATCGGTAGGTAGCAGCACCAGCACTTTGTTGCCAGGTTTGAACTCCCTGTTCACAGCCCTACGGTCATAGTAGTGCTTTCTACAGTCTTGGGACTTCTTCAGGTTTTCTCTGGCTATCTCGAGAGTCTGCTCCAGCTTCTCCCGTAGCTCAAACACGTACTGGTAGCTGTTCTTCACCTCTGGGGTGTCTACTTCTTTCGTCCACAGTTCTTTTAGGATGTGCATCGGCCCTCGGATGGTTCTTCCGTACAGCAGCTCGAACGGAGAAAAGCCGGTGGACTCCTGCGGTACTTCTCTGTAGGCGAAAAGTAGGGCGTTGATGTAGCGATGCCATTGTCTGGGCTGCTCGCTGCACAGTTTCTTCAGGGTGGACTTCAGCGTAGCATTGAACTTTTCGACGAGCCCGTTGCACATTGGATGGTAGGGTGTCGTAGTCAAATGCCGGATGCTCAGCAGTCTGTTGACCTCCTTCATGCAGTCAGAGACGAACTGCGTCCCGAGGTCTGTCAGAATTTCTTCAGGCACTCCAAGTCTACTGAACATGTCCACCAGTGCCTCTGCTACAGTTTCAGTGTCAATCTTCTTCAGTGGCACTGCTTCTGGGTACCGAGTCGCATAGTCCACTAAAGTCAGTACCCATCGATGACCTTCTTCACTCGGAGGTCTTATTTCGCCGATTAAGTCTAAGGCCACCCTCTTGAAAGGTCGGTCGATCAAAGGCATTCTCTGCATTGGCACTTTCGGGACCCTTCCTCGAGGTATGGTCTTCTGGCAAATGTCACATGATCGGCAGAAACGGCTGACGTCCGCATGAAGTCCTGGCCAGTAGAACACCGCCTGGATTCTGTCTGACGTCTTCTTGATACCCAGGTGACCTCCCATGATTGAGTCATGCGCTACTTCCATCACCTGGCGCCTTAGGGGTAACGGTACCAAGACTTGACGTAGTGGTTTCCCTCCGTTGACCCTCGGGTGCTGGAAGACTCGGTACAGGATCTTGGCCTTCACCTCACAATAGACCGTACCACTGCCTTTGGTCACGTGGTCTTGGCGGTTCCTGTACTTGTTTAAAGTATTATCAGCTTCCTGGAGCTGGATCAGTTTATCTCTGTCCACGATGGCAGCTTTGGAGTTGTCGGCGACCTTCAGTGGCGTAGACGTCTTGTCTCTCTTGGCCTGGGCCCTGGTAGTAACAGCACCGACGATCTCTGGTCGGCAGGGCTGAGCCGGAGTAACCACATTGTCCCGTAGCAGCTCTGTAAGGTCTCCATCGGGAAACGGCAATGGATCCTCCTCTACAACTTCGACTCGTTGGGTTGAGGCAGGACTCCACTCTGGATCGGGGTCGTCGGGTCGTCTCGCGCCGTCGATGTTCCCGATCATCAAATCGTACAGCGGCTTCTTCAGGCAAACCGCTTCGACCTCGCCTATGTAGAAAGGGGTGTTGACATGAATCTTCGCAACTGGCGCTCTCACACATTTGCTGTCGGCCATAAGTGTCCATTTTGAATCGCCAGTGAACTGTTCTTTAGCGATTAGGTCTTCTCTGACGATGACCCCACTGCAGCCAGAGTCTCTTAGAACAGTCACTTCATGATTTCCGACGCGTCCCTTGGAAACAGGCATGTTCTGGACGGTCACAGCTGCGCTGGCGACGACGGGGATGGATTTTCCGTTGGCAAGGAGAAGTTGGCCATCGGTCATGCACTCTTGCACGTCCGCAAGGGTAGCTGTGCGCTCGGTCTCACTCGGAAGAATGACGCTCCCGCCGCACACTTGATGGTCAGATCTACTGGTTTGCCGTTGATTGGAGAAACGTCTCTGTCGGTTGCCCGCCGCTGCGTTGTCCGTACTGCTCCGCTGTCCGCTACTTTTGTTTTGAGGACAGTTAGCCGCCCTGTGGTCTGTAGCGTTGCAGGTGAAACAGCCTCTTGAATGCCCTTCCCTGGGAGGTGGCGTGGAGTCAGTGTGTCTCTGGCTCGTCTGGCTTCCCGTCTTCTGAAAGTGTTTCGTCGCGCTGGGTGGCCCCAACGTTTTCTCATGAGCGATGAGATATCTTTCAGCAGCCTCAGCAACGTCTTTTAGCGTCTGCAACTTTTGTATTTCCAAGTGGATCGCGAGGTCCTTAGGGCAGGCGTTGAGTAATTGTTCCCTCACGATCAGCTCATGGAGACTCTCGTAAGTCTTCCCTTTGCCTGATAATTCCACCCACTTGTGTAGATATGACGACAGTCGCTCCACAAACTGCTTTGGTGTCTCGTCTGACAGAGGCCGGCATTCGCGAAAGCGTTTACGGTAGCCCTTTTCTGTAAAGTTGTAGCACTGCAATAGGGCCTCTTTCAAGACGTCGTAGTCTTTAGCGTCATCGTCCGACAATCTGGTGTAGACGTCGAGTGCTTCTCCCGTCAGAAGTGCACTTAGTCGAATCGCCCAGTCTTGAGGTTGCCAGTTAGAGCTTTTGGCAAACCTTTCAAATCTCGCCAGATAACAGTCAATCTGGTCCTTCCCGTCGACGAAAGCTGGCAATCTTGGAGCCGTATGGTCGTTGGTGACTTGTGGCGCATGCTGATTGTTCTGGATACGCGCCAACTCTAGCTGGTATTGACGCTCAGCCTCTCTTTCCTCTCTTTCTTCACGACGTCGTTGCTCTTCTTTTTCTTGCCGCTGCTGTTCAATTTCTAGACGCTTCTGTTCTAGTTCTATTTCTTTTTCTAGACGCTTCTCTTCCAATTCTCTTTCTTCACGGCGACGCTGCTCTTCTAATTCTCGTTCTTGTATTCTCTCCTGGGATTTGACGTACTCCGTCAGCTGTTTGCCTTTTAGATTCAGTTGAATCCCTTTCTGCCAGAAGTCAGCCATCTTGATGCTTCTGGAAAGTTCTTTTCAAGAAAGTTCTTTTTCTAGAAAGTTCTTGACTGTAGAGTTCTTTTTCTGGAAAGTTCTTGACTGTGCTGTACCTTTCTAGACTGTTCTAGAACAGCACGCTTTCTGCAGTAGCGCTGATGCTTGTCACTAGTCGCCTTCGTTGACGCAGGCCCCGCTGTCCTCGTCGTATGCGACGCTGCACCACGCTGGTGTTGATGTACACGCTCCTGTGCTGAAGTAGACGCGACGTCCGCTAGCCGCTCTCTAACACTGGCGATGTAGCTCCGAGACTGTCCCTCGACGTAGTCCTGCGGCAGCCACGTAGTCCTGATCTGTTGTTCGCTCACGAAGCAACTCTTCAGCGACTATACGCCCTTGCAGTCAACCCGAACCTATCGGTGATGTAGTCCCAGTATGTTGGCCCCTCTCGACGCAACTCGTTGGCGGCTACCCTCGATGACTGCCTCTCGTAACGTTGACTCGCTTGTTGTAGCAGTTGAACCCTTGGCTATGGCGTGAATCGCGGCTTGACCCCCAAAATGTTACACTCTGTTTGATGTTGGTGTTTTCTATCAGTATCTGATTCAGCCCCGATGCTTGAATTCCTGATAGTTGTGTAACTCAGATTCGTTTATTCACACAGCCCGTCCAAACAGCATACAAGTCACAAAGTCCACGTATGAAGTTTTCCACTTTTATTCAGCACACATCAACAACTGCATACAATTCTCAATTCAACTCAACAACTTTCACAGCAACTTTCCAAATCACTATCAACAACTTTACTGTCTGTCAACAGCGACTCGGCTCACGATTAAATAACCTCCCTCTTTTCCGGAAAGATTTCGTACATGGTAGAAAATGACGTACTGCCACCAATCGAATAAAAGATCGTCATCACTGACTTACGTCAATACATATTTTTATATCTTCCAGAACGACCTCTTGCTTCGACATGTATCGGGAAGTTTCTATCAAGAGTAAACACGCATATCCAGAAGATTCTCAAATAATATCGACTAACGCAAATTATCAACGTTATACAAAGCCTCTCCTAACAACAATGCAAACTCAAATCAAAGGTAAATAAACTCCATTATTGAATACTTTGCAAATCGAAACGATTAGATCTATCGTACCCGCTTCCGACACACTTTCGTTCGCGTTTCAACGTAACACCATCTTTCCAACAAGTGAGAAAATCGCTTTGAAAAAGTGACAAAACTTTCTCCCACTTCAGGCCTAACTGATCTGAATTTTTCTCTGAATCCATCTGCAGTGCACTGAAATTTCTTAAGAAGTTCTTGCTTAAGATCATCATATGAAACTGTACCGGTAGCAGACAAAGAATGATACACAGCTAAAGCCGGACCTTGTAGCAATGCAGTTAAGTAAACAACCCATTTACTGCTATCATAATTAAGAGCTTTAGCATGCGCTTCAAATCGGTACAAAAAAGAATCAATGTCATCCCTATCTTCTTTGAAGACAGGTAGTTGGGGCAACTTTGGAAATGACGGGTTAGAACCTCGGGGGGTCCTAGGGGTAGTGTTCTCGCTCTGCAATTCAGCCTGTTTTAACTGAAGTTCAATCTCTTTTTCCTTTAATTTAAGGCTTTGTCTATCAAGTTCCATCTGATAATCCATCTTCAATTTCCTTTCCTCTCGTTCTAATTTTTTTTCATCCTGTTCTAACTGCAATCGTTTTTCCTCTCTTTCCTGTTCCTGTTTAACCTTTTCCCGTTCCAGTTCCTGTTTAACCTTTTCCTGTTCTAATTGAAATCGTTTTTCCTCTCTTTCCTGTTCCTGTTTAACCTTTTCCTGTTCCCTTTCCTTAGCCCTATCATGTCTCTGAAAACACTGCTCAATGTACTGCTGTAGCTTTTCGTCAGAAAAACCTAACTTCTGGGCTTGAGTCAAAAATGAATTAAACAAAGTATCATATTCCTCAACAGAAGACATGGTCAGTTGAATTCAAAAGCAAATTACTAAAAGTAAGACAAAGCGAGTGAAAACTTAACAACTAACTTAATGTAATACAAGGTAAAAATTATTTTTCCCAAGTTTCACAAGGCCAGAATTATTACAAAAATCTTGATACATAGACTTCTCTGTATTACCACATATACCTTTTTCTCTCTCTGTCACGGAACCAGACCAGCAATATAATAATTCAAATCTCATATGTGTCGAACACAGTTCACACATACGCAAAAATTGTAACTCTAATTATAACACTAATTATTACATCTTGACGCTGACTACTTTCATTCACACAAATAAATATAATGCTATACATTGCAAGTTGAGGTTTCAACCTCAAATCAAATACTAATCCAATTTCAATTCGTTACTCAAAAATATACAACGATCCACCATCTCCATCACCCCCCTTATCCATCCTTCATACTAATATCAAAATTATCTATTATTAATTCTTATCCACAATAAGTAGAATATAATCATGGTTAAATTATTATTATGTTCATAATACAATATTTCAATGATAAACAATATATACCTGCAGACGCAGCTGCTAGAAGTACAAACACAACCACTCCGTGGTACATACAAAAGAAGAATGCAAACATTTTTTTGAATACATGTAATTGGTGAACCGTCACATGACTAGCTCAACCAATCAGAAATTAGTAATCAATAAAAAAAATATTATAATTTATATCTTCTCACAGGAAGATACTACAAACAGTCATCGGACCGAAATATTATAAAACCTGGTCCGTGACAATCACATTCTCTGTAACACTCTTCAAATACTACTTTGGAATCTCTGGCTCGGTCTTGGCTTGGTTCCACTCATATCTTTCTGACAGATCACAAGCAGTCACCGTCGATGGCTGTTTCTCCAGCACAGCAGACTTGGTGTGCGGCGTGCCTCAGGGTTCCGTTTTAGGGCCGGTGTTATTCACTCTGTACACCAAGCCACTGCTTCTCCTGCTTAAAAAGCATGCTGTTGAGAGTCAGTCATTTGCAGATGACACACAACTGTATAAATCCACCGCCCCCTCTCTCATTAATTCCACTGTTCAGACTTTGGAGAACTGCATCACAGACATTAAGTCATGGATGACACTCAACAAGCTTAAGCTTAATGACGATAAAACCGAAGCCCTCCTCATTCACAAGCACAACACCTCCTCTTCACTCTCGCCTCTCCCAACATCGCTTACAGTAGGGACAACAAACATTCAGTTCTCATCCTCAGCAAGAAATCTCGGCTACATTCTCTCCGATGACCTGTCCCTCAACAACCACATCTCCAACGTCTGTCGCTCTGCATACACGGCCATACGCCAAATCAGCTCCTTTCGCCACTATCTTACAGTCCCTGCCACCAAAACCCTAGTCTGCGCTCTCGTCCTTTCTCGTCTTGACTATTGCAACTCTCTCCTTGCTGGCTCCCCAAAACACATCATTGACAAATTACAAAAGGTTCAGAACTCAGCAGCTAGACTAGTATTCCGAGCTAAGAAACGCGATCACATCACACCTCTACTACATTCCCTTCACTGGCTTCCTGTGCAAGCACGCATAGAGTACAAACTCTCTGTTCTCTGTCACAACTTCTTCACAGATTCTTGTCCTTCCTACCTTGCTGATCTACTGTCTGTCTACTCCCCTTCACGCACTTTAAGATCTTCTGCTGACACTCGCACATTCAAGGTTCCCGTCACCCGCACTAAGACATACGGCCAACGTGCGTTCGCTTACTCCGCACCTAAGCTGTGGAATTCCCTTACCTCCCATATCCGCAACATACAATCAACACAAGCATTCAAAAAGGCCCTCAAAACCCACCTCTTCAAACTGCATTATTCAGATTGATTTGTATCCCGCTGCCATTCTTTTATCTTTTGTCTATGTCTGATCCGTTTTTCTTTTTTTTCTGTTTTTCTTCCTGGGCCTAACCGGGCATATAAATAGCTGTGAATAGGTTTTTTGCTATTCTATTTCTGTCTTTTTTGTCATTTGTGCACATAGTTGTAAATAGTCTATTTCTGTCTTTTTTTGTAATTTATGTACATAGTTGTAAATAGTCTGTACCTTTACTGTTCCGTCTTTGGTGTATTGTAGCAAAAGTGATGTTTTATCGAGTGCATGTATTTATATGTAATGACTATGTAAAGCGTGGTGAGTCTGGTCATAGGCTGGAGTACCCGCTATATAAAAATCCGTTATTATTATTATTATTATTATTATTATTATTATTATTATTATTATTATTATTATGTTACACTCAGTTCGATGATGGTGTTTTTCGTTATCAGTATTTGATTCAGCCCCGATGCTGAAGTCCTGATAAGGTGTAACTCAGATTCGTTTATTCACACAGCCTGCTCAATCAGCATACAAGTCACAAAGTCGACGTATGAAGTTTTCCACTTTTATTCAGCACACACCAACAACTGCATACAATTCTCAACTCAACTCAACAACTTTCACAGCAACTCTCCATCAACAACTTCTCTATCAACAATTTCACAAAACACACGAGCATCGAATTTATAATTTTCTTTCTCCTTCGAGATGACGACAGGTTGTTCTAGAAAATGACGTATTACAACCAACCAATCAGAATTAAAGATCGTCATCACTGACTTACGTCATACTTCTCTCTTCCTGCCAAAAGAATGTTCTCCATTATCTACGACCATCAAGAAACTTCGATCGATAGTAAACAAACAGATCCAGAAAATTCTACAACGATATCGACTAACGAAAATTATCAACGTTATACAATGCCTTTCCTAACAACAATGCAAACTCAAATCAAAGGTAAATAAACTCTATTATTGAATACTTTGCAAATCGAAACGATTAGATCTATCGTACACGCTTCCGACATACTTTCGTTCGCGTTTCAACGTAACATAACCCCCCACTCAAGAAGAAATTTACCCAATTTCTTTCAACAACGTTGAAACGTAATGCACAAACAAAGTTCAGAATTAAAACTTATTTCAGACTGTCTGAACACTGTCAATGTTCTCAGCTCATTCACACAGAGTCAATGGTTTTCATCTTGAAATCTGTCTGGCTATTGTCAATGTTCACAGTTTATCTACACGGTCAATGTTTTTTCAACCGCAAGGAAACGACGCCCTCGTCAGTTGCGGTCGTCATCGGCCCAGGGTCAAAGACAGTGATCTCGTGGGCTTTCCTGGAGTCAGTGCATCCTCCGTTGTCTTCCTCTCCCGTCGGATGTCCGACGCAGTCGACGTTGTCAGCTCCCAGAATGCATTCGCTGGGTCTCACGGTCAGGTTGGCTTCTGCGGGACGGTGGAACAGCTCCCTCATGGTCTGCAGATGCTCCTTCCAGGTCTGGGTGTGGACTTCATGTTCGACCAAAGTCGTAGAGCCTGGGACATCATTGAAGTTAGGGGGAAACTCGCCCATAATGTCCTCGAGCTCCAACGTTTGACCTTCCGTCAAGCTCGGTCCTAGCTTAACATCATCGATGCCTTCTTTGCTGTGGAAGTCTCCCAGTTCCAACAGTTCTTCGCTGTCAAAGCTGTTGTCGGTCACAGCTGCTGTGGCTGCGTGCACAGTCTCTGATGGCCTTTCCACGTACAGCTTAAGGAGGTTGGCGTGGTATATCTTGGAATGCTGGCCGACCTTCACCTTGTAGTCGTTGATCCCCACCACGGTCTCCACTTCATACGGGCCTTTCCACTGCATCAGCAACTTATTATGATCGGTAGGTAGCAGCACCAGCACTTTGTTGCCAGGTTTAAACTTCCTGTTCACAGCCCTACGATCATAGTAGTGCTTTCCACAGTCCTGGGACTTCTTCAGGTTTTCTCTGGCTATATCGAGAGTCTGCTCAAGCTTCTCCCGTAGCTCAAACACGTACTGGTAGCTGTTCTTCACCTCTGGGGTCTCTACTTCTTTCGTCCACAGTTCTTTTAGGATGTGCATCGGCCCTCGGATGGTTCTTCCGTACAGCAGCTCGAACGGAGAGAAGCCGGTGGACTCCTGCGGTACTTCTCTGTAGGCGAAAAGTAAGGCGTTGATGTAGCGATGCCATTGTCTGGGCTGCTCGCTGCACAGTTTCTTCAGGGTGGACTTCAGCGTAGCATTGAACTTTTCGACGAGCCCGTTGCACATCGGATGGTAGGGTGTCGTAGTTAAATGCCGGATGCTCAGCAGTCTGTTGACCTCCTTCATGCAGTCAGAGACGAACTGCGTCCCGAGGTCTGTCAGAATTTCTTCAGGCACTCCAAGTCTACTGAACATGTCCACTAGTGCCTCTGCTACAGTTTCAGTGTCAATTTTCTTCAGTGGCACTGCTTCTGGGTACCGAGTCGCATAGTCCACTAAAGTCAGTACCCATCGATGACCTTCTTCACTCGGAGGTCTTATTTCGCCGATTAAGTCTAAGGCCACCCTCTTGAAAGGTCGGTCGATCAGGGGCATCCTCTGCATAGGCACTTTCGGGACCCTTCCTCGAGGTATGGTCTTCTGGCAAATGTCACACGATCGGCAGAAACGGCTGACGTCCGCATGAAGTCCTGGCCAGTAGAACACCGCCTGGATTCTGTCTGACGTCTTCTTGATGCCTAGGTGACCTCCCATGATTGAGTCATGCGCTACCTCCATCACCTGACGCCTTAGGGGTAACGGTACCAATACTTGACGTAGTGGTTTCCCTCCGTTGACCCTCGGGTGCTGGAAGATTCGATACAGGATCTTAGCCTTCACCTCAAAATAGACCGTGCCACTGCCTTTGGTCACGTGGTCTTGGCGGTTCCTGTACTTGTTTAAAGTGCTATCAGCTTCCTGGAGCTGGATCAGCTTATCTCTGTCCACGATGGCAGCTTTAGAGTTGTCGGCGACCTTCAGTGGCGTAGACGTCTTGTCTCTCTTGGCCTGGGCCCTGGTAGTAACAGCACCGACGATCTCTGGTCGGCAGGGCTGAGCCGGAGTAACCACATTGTCCCGTAGCAGCTCTGTAAGGTCTCCATCGGGAAATGGCAATGGATCCTCCTCCACAACTTCGACGCGTTGGGTTGAGGCAGGACTCCACTCTGGATCGGGGTCGTCGGGTCGTCTCGCGCCGTCGATATTCCCGATCATCAAATCATACAGCGGCTTCTTCAGGCAAACCGCTTCGACTTCGCCTATGTAGAAAGGGGTGTTGACATGAATCTTCGCAACTGGCGCTCTCACACATTTGCTGTCGGCCATAAGTGTCCATTTTGAATCGCCAGTGAACTGTTCTTTAGCGATTAGGTCTTCTCTGACGATGACCCCACTGCAGCCAGAGTCTCTTAAAACAGTCACTTCATGATTTCCGACGCGTCCCTTTGAAACAGGCATGTTCTGGACGGTCACAGCTGCGCTGGCGACGACGGGGATGGATTTTCCGTTGGCAAGGAGAAGTTGGCCATCGGTCATGCACTCTTGCACGTCCGCAGGGGTAGCTGTGCGCTTGGTCTCACTCGGAAGAATGACGCTCCCGCCGCACACTTGATGGTCAGATCTACTGGTTTGCCGTTGATTGGAGAAACGCCTCTGCCGGTCTGTCGGATTGCCCGCCGCTGCATTGTCCGTACTGCTCCGCTGTCCGCTACTTTTGTTTTGAGGACAGTTAGCTGCTCTGTGGTCTGTAGCGTTGCAGATGAAACAGCCTCTTGAATGCCCTTCCCTGGGAGGAGGCGTGGAGTCCGTCTGTCTCTGGCTCGTCTGGCTCCCTTGGATCTGGTTCACATGGTTTCCAGTCTTCTGAAAAGGTTTCGTCGCGCTGGGTGGCCCCAGGGTTTTCCCATGAGCGATGAGATATCTTTCAGCAGCCTCAGTCACATCTTTAAGCGTCTGCAGCTTTTGTTCTTCTAAGTGGGTCGCTAGGTCCTTGTGACAGGCATTGAGAAATTGTTCTTTCACAATCAGGTCATGGAGACTGTCGTAAGACTTCATTTCGCCTGATAACTCCACCCACTTGTGTAGATATGACGACAGGCGCTCCACAAACTGCTTTGGCGTCTCGTCTGACTTAGGCCGGCATTCACGGAAGCGTTTACGGTAGCCCTTCTCTGTAAAGTTGTAGCACTGCAACAGGGCCTCTTTCAAGACGTCGTAGTTTTTGGCGTCATCGTTCGACAGTCTGGTGTAAACTTCGAGAGCTTGCCCCGTCAGAAGTGCACTCAGTCGAATCGCCCAGTCTCGAGGTTGCCAATTGGAGCTTTCGGCGAACCTTTCGAATCTCGCCAGATAGCTGTCGATCTGGTCCTTCCCGTCGACGAAAGCTGGCAATTTTGGAGCCGTATGGTCGTTGGTGACTTGTGGCGCATGCTGATTGTTCTGGATACGCGCCAACTCTAGCTGGTACTGACGATCTCTTTCTTGCTGCTGCTGTTCAATTTCCAGACGCTTCAGTTCAAATTCTCTGTCTTCACGACGTCGCTGCTCCTCTATTTCTCTTTCTTCACGACGTCGTTGCTCTTCTTTTTCTTGCCGCTGCTGTTCAATTTCTAGACGCTTCTGTTCTAGTTCTAGTTCTTTTTCTAGACGCTTCTCTTCCAATTCTCTTTCTTCGCGGCGACGCTGCTCTTCTAATTCTCGTTCTTGTATTCTCTCCTGGGATTTGACGTACTCCGTCAGCTGTTTGCCTTTTAGATTCAGTTGAATCCCTTTCTGCCAGAAGTCAGCCATCTTGATGCTTCCGGAAAGTTCTGGAAAGTTCTTTTTCTAGAAAGTTCTATTCTGGAAAGTTCTTGACTGTGCTGTACCTTTCTAGACTGTTCTAGAACAGCACGCTCTCTGCAGTAGCGCTGATGCTTGCCACTAGTCGCCTTCGCTGACGCAGGCCCCGCTGTCCTCGTCGTATGCGACGCTGCACCACGCTGGTG